>CM060922.1:593599041-594059041 GCA_030737875.1 Allium sativum
ATAAATTATTCCCCAAGTAAAACCGTAAAGTAGCCATAGCCAAGAGAAGTCCAAGCCATCCATGATGACCTTCAAGCAGAAGAAGTCCGAACTAAACAGCATTGTTTCCTCCCTGAAACCTGGGGGGGGGAACGGTAGAAAAGAGGCGAAACAAAACGGGTCAGTCAAAAAGACTGAGTAAGTCCTATCTACTTCCAGTATAAAAACCGGTAAAGGTAACATGGCATGCATAAACTGAAAGTAAACATAAGGATAACTACAAGATAGATAAACCAGGGTAGCCGGTTGAACTACTGCGGCAAGGTAAACTAAGGTATCATGATAAACTACGGTGTTATGATAAGTCAAGGTATCACATCGTCAGATTTCTATCGAGTACATTATCCCAAGGTATCTACCCCGTCTAACATCCCACGGTATCTATTATGTATATTCTTCCTAGTTCTAACATGTATATTTGCTCTGCACCTCTCGTACTAGTATCCCAACCCGCGTCACGTGTTAACCATGAATGTCCCTTACTCAAAGTCGTGTAATGGTCCATGTCAACCTAATATATCGCATATATAGGTTACTCAAATCATATGTTTCTTTCCATGTATATAAGTTCAGTCCTTTGTCGTACCTCGTACGGGCTTCCTCATGTCGTATTATCCTTGAAATCGTTTGGACTGTCACCCTTGTTCTAGCTAGGCTCTTCCATATGAATCATCGTTTGAACTACTAGGACTTACGCCACCTAGCACCACTAGGGATTACGCTTACCTATTGCACGCTTTCGTATTTCGGTTTGGGTTAAACCACCTAGGCCACTAGGGATTACGCTAACCCTCAACCGCGCCCTTTTTCCCACGCATTCATCGTGAATCGTTTTTCTATAACTGTATGCACATGTATCACATCGTGCCATCCGAGTCCTGTCACAGGGCAAAACAAGAAATACAGGACTCGGTCGGGAGCTTTAGATTTATCTGCCGATGCAGATACTAAGGTCTGCTTTTCTACACGTGGCTATGGTCCCACGAGACCCCTCCCTCAACTAGTGAAAGGCAACACAAGAGCAAATCTTGCATGAGAACTACACTCCGGCCAGCCCACATCCTACGGCCTACCTCACCCATAATTAGATAGCAATTATGGTCTGTTGGGTGTTCCCTGCCTTTCCGTACGTACACGCTTGACTCAAGATGGTAGATGATCGACGAACTTGCTATCTAGGGCACTATCATGTATTCGTTGACTCACTGCTATCCATCCCAGTCTTTAGGTCGCTCGTATAGCAACCAAGGCATACTCTTGGTTCTTCTAACGCAGATCTTAACCTCTTGTGAGCCCAGGATGATCATCTGCGACCTCACAGAGGGATACCAAGAATATCCTCACGTTCCCCGAAGCCGCTGCTTCGTTACCCAGTTCCCTGGAGCCTTTATCTAAATCAGATAGCCTGCTCCTACACGTATACTTAAACGATGACCTACCGTATCGGGTTACTCATCTATCTAAGAGGTGGTCCAAATTTCCTTGGCTAAGAATTATTACTTAGTTTCCCTTAACTAAGGTTTACCACTTAGCCTTATTTCCATAATCCTTGTTAACTATGGTTATTTACCTAATCCTCCGAATTAGGGTTTATCTAATGGGTTAGGTGTCACTTAAGTTCATAACTTAGCCCGTCTACAAACCATGTCAAAATTGGCTAAGTGTCCAAGTCCAAGACTTAACCCTACAAACCATGTGTCAAGTTGGCTAAGTATATTAAGCAATCCATAACTTAACATCGTCTAATTATCATTTTAGATTGGTTAATTATATAAATTATCTCGATGTCAAATTACCGAGTCAAATCGGTCAAGCGTATTCAAGTGATTCGTGACTTAGCCTTATCATGTTTTCACGTTAGATTGGTTAAGTATAGGTTAACTTAACCTCATCAGATCATCGTGTTAAATTAGTTAAGTGTTTAACTTAACCCCATTAAATTACCAAGTTAAGTTGGTTAAGTATGGGTTACTTGACCTCATTGAATTACCAAGTTTAAATTGGTTAAGTGTTTAACTTAACCCCATCGAATTACCGTGTTTAGATTAGTTAAGTGTGGATTACTTAACCCCATCTAATTACCGTGGTTAGGTTAGTTAAGTCTTAATTACTTAACCCCATCTAATTACCCAGTCGGATTAGTTAAGTGTAAATTACTTAACCCCATCTCCTAATCATCTTGCATGGTTAAGTGTCATTAAGGAATCAAGTCCGGTCCCACTTAACCTACCCATTCGTGTCATATCGGTTAAGTGTCATTAGTCAAATTTACTTAACCTTATCATGTGGCATTAATTCAATTAATGCACTCTTAACCTCTCACATTAAACCTTGTTGTGGTTACTAGTTAAGCCGGGCGGGTCCGGGTAGATTTACACCACAACCTAGTCTAACCTCGGGTCTTAAGCGCGACATGACCAACTTCTCACATTGGGTCCTATTGTTTGCAACTACTAGTTAGGCCGGTCGGTTCCGGGTAGTTTTACGTTGCAAACTCAACCCAACCTCGAGTTGGCCCCACTTATATTATCTAAGTTCATCATGTTTCCAAAACATGTTACAAGTTTTCAAGCATTTGGGTAGACCTAACTTAATAGGTAAATTCCCAAAGGGTAGACCCAACTTATTAGGTAAATTCCCAAGCTCATGTTTTTATGCATACTTACATGCCAACTTCCATGTTATCTTTCAAGTCATATTTTCAAGTATAAACACATGTCATATTCAAGTTAAGATTTCGCGACATGTTCATGTTTATCTAACTACCCAAAATCGTGTTTTCCCAACGCAAGCAAAGCGAGTCAACATAGTAAGGATACTATGTCACATATTGGTCTCAAAAACATGCATGATGCCAAAAAGGGCTTGGCTTCCACATGCATAACATCATAAAGGGATTGGCCATAAACATGCATAGTGTCATAAGGTAATTTGGCCACAAACATGCATATTATCAAAAAGGGTTTGGCCATAAACGTGCACAACTTAAAAGAGGGGATTGGCCACGAGCATGCATAATCTCATAAAGGATTTGGCCACAAACTTGCATGTTAGCATAAGGGGTTTGGGTTCATAAACATGCATAAGCCCCAAAATCTTGTCTTAGCCAATGTTTCACAAGTAAAGTGGTTCCTAAAGGTTCATGCTAGCATTTCATGCATAAAGATCCAAACTTGCAAGTTAAACTAGGTTATGCATAGCATGAGAGGCATGATTAAGTCACTCACATGGCCTAAAATCATAAACATGAACACAAGAGGCAAGGTAAGGTTCATATAGGTTCGCATAATCATGTTTAGCCTCATTTTATCCCATGTCAACATTAAAAATACCGTTTTGATCCAAAAGTAGCTAGAACTTACATAGTTAGGCCTAGGGAAAGGAGCATGAATCATCTTGGCTAAGAAAGGTGCCTCCTTTGTAGAAGAATCGTCATGGAACTCGCATAGCAATGTTGATTTGGCCTCTATTTGGTGTAGCAAGCTTGCACCTTTTGATTTGAACCCGATTTGAATGCATAGGCTCTAGGGATTGGAGATGGAGGCCATGATCAATGAAGATTTTGGCAGCACTTAGTTGCTAGGTTTGATTTTTAGGGATTTAGGTTAGGTTTAGGGTCTTTTTATAGAGATTAGGATAGTTTTAGGCCCTTAGATTAACCCTAGGACCAACCTGAACCGTCAGATTTCAAACCAGGCCCAAAAACCTAGCCAAGATAGAAAATAGGTGCACCAGATCAGAATCAGCCGATAGGGCAAGTCGACAGCCCTGTCGACATGCCTGTCGACATGCCTGTCGATTTGTCTGGGCGGGAATTTTCCCGCCTGGCCCCATTTCTGCATGTTTCGAAATTCAAATTTCCCGAAAACTTCTTTGGGCCTTAACCGGGTCATACGGACTCCGATTTTCGAAAACTCGGACTCTATTTCGCGTATTTTTCCGAGACGAACGCAATGGCATAGCCCGTTTTACTTGATTCAGAATTTAAAATTAAATTCTGCCTTGATTCTCGTTTTAACATGTTATCGAAAAATACGGGTTGTTACATTCTCCCCACCTTTTAGGATTTCGTCCCCGAAATCTCCAAGTTAGGAAGAACATATCCTACCATCCATCATCCATCTACTCAAAACATCATCCACAAGCAACCATTGTCCTTAGATGATTTCTAATGCTGTATGAATATATGCAAAACGTGTGTGTACATGTTCCTTAGCTAATGCTAATGATCAGGCCTGAATAATCTTTCTAATGCAAAATATGTATATAGCCATGAATCCAACATGTATGCAAATAGTCCTAGTCATATAGATACTATATGCGTGCACAAACATTCATCCATATGCAACGTCCACATGGTAACACATTCAATTTCATCCATAAACAAGTATAAATACTCGTGCATATGCAATATGAAATGTGACCGAGTCGAGCTAATATCTAATGTAAATTCGCGCATCCACGAGCAACCACTTGCAACCAT
The DNA here is from genome assembly GCA_030737875.1 of Allium sativum. Lineage (NCBI taxonomy): Eukaryota > Viridiplantae > Streptophyta > Magnoliopsida > Asparagales > Amaryllidaceae > Allium > Allium sativum. Next base: position 593,603,564 of record CM060922.1, read on the forward strand.
TTGCAACCATATCAACCATAACATGTTTCAAATACATGTTTACATCCATAGCGTTCTACCTAAGGTTCCCAAAATAAGATCGAGAAGATAAACAAAACAAACTCCTTACGGGGTTTGTAACAGAAACAGGACCGAGGGGATATCCCTAAAAGATAGCCTACAAGCAAGCTCAACAGAAAACAGGGATCGAGGATATATTCCCAAAAGAGATATCATGCACGTATTTAGTCTTCAGTCTCCTGAGTCGCATTACCTTGAGCTTAGTTCCATCGTGCCTTGACCGCCCCTTTTTCTTCACGATTTCGCAGCTTCTTATTTCCTTTTTCCATAACATGAGTTGGAACTCATTTCCTCGTCGCCTCTCGTTCCACTTGCACTTATTCTCCTTCTAGAATACTTGGCGCAAACATGACTGCGTACACATTATTCCATGCGAGCCCTCCAAAATTCACTAGCGAATCCTGGACCTTGTACCATAAGGTATTCCACGTAGAAAAACTTTCTCTTGAAAGTAAACAGATGTCAATCAGGTTATCATGTGCACTTACTAGGGTGATCTTTATAACCCATGCATAAATGAAGTAAACCATCCGTCTAATTGGCGAACACCACTCGATCGGGCTTCAAATTTCCAATAAAGGCATCAAGGGATTCTAAGTAACTAGTCATGACAGAACCTCAAAAAGGTTACCCGATACTTCGAGGGCATTACCAAGGCTAGTCAAAAGGTCTAACTACCCTCCTATCAAAACCGAGAGTGGCACCCCCTACTGGATAACCACTTCATCCCTAGAATCCAGCCATAGCTTATAAACATAAGCATTATTTCCAAATTCAACACTTGGCATAGACATTCCCAAATCCAAACAAGTCATGTTTAAATGGACTGATTCTCCAATAGGACTTTGAGACAAAAATGGGATCCTCTATTAAGCTAGTACTTAAGGTGCAGAGACTCAACTACCGAAGCAGACTTAAATGATACGAACAACGAAGTCCTAACGGGATGATAGAGAAGAAAAGCTAAACCTTTGACAAGATCGTTACCCTCCTTCCGAGGTACTCTAGAAATGAGAGCATACTACTGCCCTCCCGATGATCTTGTCCTTGTCCCATAATACTTAACTATCCGCCCCGTTTTACCATGCCAAAGGTACTCTCTCGTCATGGGTTTCATTGTTCATCTTTCTCCCTCCTTTTAGGACTCAGCCATACCAACATGTTGCTTATCCCTGAGCTCGTATCCTTTATCTTTGTTCTTACTATCCTTTCATGCATAACTCTGCAACGGTCTCTCAAGAACCACCTCCATCGTGCGGGAAACACTTACGCAGCTAGAAAGACTAGTCGCAGTCAAAACCACTGTGACTACAGATGGAGGAAAGAAAGGAAAAGAGATTCAATCAAGGAAACAAGGATAATGCTAATGGCCTTTGGGGAATAGCCTTTTTTCTTTTTAAAAGAAAATTTTCTTGAAAAATGCTTCTTTGTAAACGGTTTTTCAAATAATTTTCAGAAGGTCTTTAAAAACTTTTGCCCAGTCTAGTAACCTTCTGCTCTGATACCAAATGTAACACCCCGCCTCCGCTAGGGTCACTCGCAAAGGAATGCACTAGCTTTAGAGGGGCATTATTGGTAAACATGCACAGAAATATCACAAGACAGAACATATATAAATAGCGGAAGTAAAATCAAACTTTCATAACATGAATAAATAAGGTCTAAAGCCTTTTACATCAGAGTACATCAAAACCTGTCTTGCAATAGTAAAGAAGCATAAAGACTTTTTAATAAATTATTCCCCAAGTAAAACCGTAAAGTAGCCATAGCCAAGAGAAGTCCAAGCCATCCATGATGACCTTCAAGCAGAAGAAGTCCGAACTAAACAGCATTGTTTCCTCCCTGAAACCTGGGGGGGGGGAACGGAAGAAAAGAGGCAAAACAAAACGGGTCAGTCAAAAAGACTGAGTAAGTCCTATCTACTTCCAGTATAAAAACCGGTAAAGGTAACATGGCATGCATAAACTGAAAGTAAACATAAGGATAACTACAAGATAGATAAACCAGGGTAGCCGGTTGAACTACTGCGGCAAGGTAAACTAAGGTATCATGATAAACTACGGTGTTATGATAAGTCAAGGTATCACATCGTCAGATTTCTATCGAGTACATTATCCCAAGGTATCTACCCCGTCAAACATCCCACGGTATCTATTATGTATATTCTTCCTAGTTCTAACATGTATATTTGCTCTGCACCTCTCGTACTAGTATCCCAACCCGCGTCACGTGTTAACCATGAATGTCCCTTACTCAAAGTCGTGTAATGGTCCATGTCAACCTAATATATCGCATATATAGGTTACTCAAATCATATGTTTCTTTCCATGTATATAAGTTCAGTCCTTTGCCGTACCTCGTACGGGCTTCCTCATGTCGTATTATCCTTGAAATCGTTTGGACTGTCACCCTTGTTCTAGCTAGGCTCTTCCATATGAATCATCGTTTGAACTACTAGGACTTACGCCACCTAGCACCACTAGGGATTACGCTTACCTATTGCACGCTTTCGTATTTCGGTTTGGGTTAAACCACCTAGGCCACTAGGGATTACGCTAACCCTCAACCGCGCCCTTTTTCCCACGCATTCATCGTGAATCGTTTTTCTATAACTGTATGCACATGTATCACATCGTGCCATCCGAGTCCTGTCACAGGGCAAAACAAGAAATACAGGACTCGGTCGGGAGCTTTAGATTTATCTGCCGATGCAGATACTAAGGTCTGCTTTTCTACACGTGGCTATGGTCCCACGAGACCCCTCCCTCAACTAGTGAAAGGCAACACAAGAGCAAATCTTGCATGAGAACTACACTCCGGCCAGCCCACATCCTACGGCCTACCTCACCCATAATTAGATAGCAATTATGGTCTGTTGGGTGTTCCCTGCCTTTCTGTACGTACACGCTTGACTCAAGATGGTAGATGATCGACGAACTTGCTATCTAGGGCACTATCATGTATTCGTTGACTCACTGCTATCCATCCCAGTCTTTAGGTCGCTCGTATAGCAACCAAGGCATACTCTTGGTTCTTCTAACGCAGACCTTAACCTCTTGTGAGCCCAGGATGATCATCTGCGACCTCACAGAGGGATACCAAGAATATCCTCATGTTCCCCGAAGCCGCTGCTTCGTTACCCAGTTCGCTGGAGCCTTTATCTAAATCAGATAGCCTGCTCCTACACGTATACTTAAACGATGACCTACCGTATCGGGTTACTCATCTATCTAAGAGGTGGTCCAAATTTCCTTGGCTAAGAATTTTTACTTAGTTTCCCTTAACTAAGGTTTACCACTTAGCCTTATTTCCATAATCCTTGTTAACTATGGTTATTTACCTAATCCTCCGAATTAGGGTTTATCTAATGGGTTAGGTGTCACTTAAGTTCATAACTTAGCCCATCTACAAACCATGTCAAAATTGGCTAAGTGTCCAAGTCCAAGACTTAACCCTACAAACCATGTGTCAAGTTGGCTAAGTATATTAAGCAATCCATAACTTAACCTCGTCTAATTATCATTTTAGATTGGTTAATTATATAAATTATCTCGACCTTGTCAAATTACCGAGTCAAATCGGTCAAGCGTATTCAAGTGATTCGTGACTTAGCCTTATCATGTTTTCACGTTAGATTGGTTAAGTATAGGTTAACTTAACCTCATCAGATCATCGTGTTAAATTAGTTAAGTGTTTAACTTAACCCCATTAAATTACCAAGTTAAGTTGGTTAAGTATGGGTTACTTGACCTCATTGAATTACCAAGTTTAAATTGGTTAAGTGTTTAACTTAACCCCATCGAATTACCGTGTTTAGATTAGTTAAGTGTGGATTACTTAACCCCATCTAATTACCGTGGTTAGGTTAGTTAAGTCTTAATTACTTAACCCCATCTAATTACCCAGTCGGATTAGTTAAGTGTAAATTACTTAACCCCATCTCCTAATCATCTTGCATGGTTAAGTGTCATTAAGGAATCAAGTCCGGTCCCACTTAACCTACCCATTCGTGTCATATCGGTTAAGTGTCATTAGTCAAATTTACTTAACCTTATCATGTGGCATTAATTCAATTAATGCACTCTTAACCTCTCACATTAAACCTTGTTGTGGTTACTAGTTAAGCCGGGCGGGTCCGGGTAGATTTACACCACAACCTAGTCTAACCTCGGGTCTTAAGCGCGACATGACCAACTTCTCACATTGGGTCCTATTGTTTGCAACTACTAGTTAGGCCGGTCGGTTCCGGGTAGTTTTACGTTGCAAACTCAACCCAACCTCGAGTTGGCCCCACTTATATTATCTAAGTTCATCATGTTTCCAAAACATGTTACAAGTTTTCAAGCATTTGGGTAGACCTAACTTAATAGGTAAATTCCCAAAGGGTAGACCCAACTTAATAGGTAAATTCCCAAACTCATGTTTTTATGCATACTTACATGCCAACTTCCATGTTATCTTTCAAGTCATATTTTCAAGTATAAACACATGTCATATTCAAGTTAAGATTTCGCGACATGTTCATGTTTATCTAACTACCCAAAATCGTGTTTTCCCAACGCAAGCAAAGCGAGTCAACATAGTAAGGATACTATGTCACATATTGGTCTCAAAAACATGCATGATGCCAAAAAGGGCTTGGCTTCCACATGCATAACATCATAAAGGGATTGGCCATAAACATGCATAGTGTCATAAGGTAATTTGGCCACAAACATGCATATTATCAAAAAGGGTTTGGCCATAAACGTGCACAACTTAAAAGAGGGGATTGGCCACGAGCATGCATAATCTCATAAAGGATTTGGCCACAAACTTGCATGTTAGCATAAGGGGTTTGGGTTCATAAACATGCATAAGCCCCAAAATCTTGTCTTAGCCAATGTTTCACAAGTAAAGTGGTTCCTAAAGGTTCATGCTAGCATTTCATGCATAAAGATCCAAACTTGCAAGTTAAACTAGGTTATGCATAGCATGAGAGGCATGATTAAGTCACTCACATGGCCTAAAATCATAAACATGAACACAAGAGGCAAGGTAAGGTTCATATAGGTTCGCATAATCATGTTTAGCCTCATTTTATCCCATGTCAACATTAAAAATACCGTTTTGATCCAAAAGTAGCTAGAACTTACATAGTTAGGCCTAGGGAAAGGAGCATGAATCATCTTGGCTAAGAAAGGTGCCTCCTTTGTAGAAGAATCGTCATGGAACTCGCATAGCAATGTTGATTTGGCCTTTATTTGGTGTAGCAAGCTTGCACCTTTTGATTTGAACCCGATTTGAATGCATAGGCTCTAGGGATTGGAGATGGAGGCCATGATCAATGAAGATTTTGGCAGCACTTAGTTGCTAGGTTTGATTTTTAGGGATTTAGGTTAGGTTTAGGGTCTTTTTATAGAGATTAGGATAGTTTTAGGCCCTTAGATTAACCCTAGGACCAACCTGAACCGTCAGATTTCAAACCAGGCCCAAAAACCTAGCCAAGATAGAAAATAGGTGCACCAGATCAGAATCAGCCGACAGGGCAAGTCGACAGCCCTGTCGACATGCCTGTCGACATGCCTGTCGACTTGTCTGGGCGGGAATTTTCCCGCCTGGCCCCATTTCTGCATGTTTCGAAATTCAAATTTCCCGAAAACTTCTTTGGGCCTTAACCGGGTCATACGGACTCCGATTTTCGAAAACTCGGACTCTATTTCGCGTATTTTTCCGAGACGAACGCAATGGCATAGCCCGCTTTACTTGATTCAGAATTTAAAATTAAATTCTGCCTTGATTCTCGTTTTAACATGTTATCGAAAAATACGGGTTGTTACAATTTCAAAGCTGCCATTTTTTTTATTTTCCCTAGCATATTTATCGGCTAGGGTTTGAGTATGTTGCTGGGTATTTTTCGTGTATATACCCATTGATGTGGGGTAGGTTTGGCCTAATAACGTTTTTTACCTTATTAAAAAAACATCTGACAGTGATTTCAAAAAAGTCTTAGAGAAAAAGACAGCCACAATCGAGCATATGTGCAAGCAGTGGAGTATGAATTCATACCACCATTTTGCAAAGAATGTAACTGCTTTGGGCACAGTGAAGTTCACTGTCCTATAACCAAAACAATCCACAAATAACAATGGGTGGAAAAGCAATCATACCCACAGTCCTAACATCAGACAAAGCCCAAACACAAGCATAGCCACGGTCATTTCAACTACTATTCACACATCAAGCACAACTTCAAACAACCCTATCACCCCTGGGCCTATACATACACTGGGAATAGACAAAAATCCAGCTTGCTTAGAGGTGCCAAAAGATAAAGAAAGTGTTTTAAACCGAAAAATACCTACCCCACTATCCACAAACACAGAGGCTATCCTCGATATGGCAGATAGCCCGGTCCGCCCCCAAAAGCAATCTGACCTGCCAGTGGTGGCATCTCTGCAAGCTCAAGATAAGGATCCCCTCTGGGATAAGCAACCGGATCCTGTCCAACCATCTTCTCATCACCAACATACAGAGGATGATAACCCTAAAAACATTGAACAACTACAACAAATGAAAATCAACCTTGAATTTCATGAGGAAGATTCAAATGATTTGGATGAGTCTACAAAATGCTACACTACTGAAAATCCAAAATATAAATAACAATTCCAAAAAGGGTCAAAACCGTTAGGCACAAAGAAAGGCACCTCTGCTTCGGTTATTAGGAGCAAAGTGACTATTAGTTAATGTTGCTTCTAGTTGGAATGTAAGAGGCCTAAATAACGAAATTTGGAAGTTAATCCTTTTCAATTTTAAAAATAAGTATAACCCCATCGTGCTTGTTTTTTTAGAAAATAAAATAGGAGATCAATCTTTATCTCTATTTAAGAATTCGTTTGGTACGGACTGGGACTATCTAAATAATAATTCCAATAACTTGAAGGGTAGAATCATGATTACTTGGCTCAAGGCTATATGGTCAATTCAAGCAGTGGACATAGATGATCAACCACTTACTGTTCATGCTAACAATGTGTGTATGGAGGGGGAGGGGGGGTTGTATCCCTAGCTATAACTTTTGTCTGTGCCTATAACTGGGCTTCACTTAGAAAAAACCTCTGGCACAAATTGGTGTCCATAACTAAGAGTATGAACAACAACTGGATGGTTTTAGGAGACTTCAATGCGGTGCTTAGAACTAATGAGAAGAAAGGGGGACTCACATTAAAGCTATCCCAAACCCGAAGAATTCAACAAGTGCATCACGACTATTGGGCTCATTAAAGTGAACCACGTTGGGATGAAATTAACATGGAAAAGTGATGAGAGAGAAAAATTATGTGCATGCTTGATAGAGTTCTCATAAATGCTGACCTTATTTCTAATATCCCCCATCTCAATGTTAGTGCACGTGTTCTCCTCTGTTCTACCGGTGATCATTCCCCTCTACTTATTCATTTTAACAATCACACTACCCAACCCAAAGGTAAACCTTTTCGTTATGCTAATTCTTGGCACCTTCTGGATAATTATGATGCAGTGAATTTTAAAGACCCCCAGCCAGTTAATGGTAATGGATGATTTAAAATTGTCATGTTACTTAAAGGGTTTAAAAATAAAATCAAACAGTGGAACAAAACTAGACCTAAAAGTACAGATGAAGTGGAACATCATCAATTTTTTTGTGAGGATCTCCTTTACAGACTTGACAATAATCCACTTAATGATGCTCTTCATTAACCGTACCATAATGCACAAACATCTCAATGAAGCCATGAAGAAATTGGCCATCACTATCAAACAAAATGATAAAGAAAAGCGGTTAACTCAAGGAGATGAATGAACTAAATTTTTCTACACCAAAATGTCCTAAAGGCAACACCACAACAATCTCCTAAATGCCATTGATCATGAAGGAAACCCTATCCATAATATGGAATGTTTTTAACATGAAGCTATTACTTTTTTTTCTAATCTTTATAATGGATATACATCTACCGACTTACCTCGTTTGAATTGCAGGGCCTTGATCAATGAAGAAGGGAAAACCATGTTGGAACATCCAATTGCTATTCAAGAAATCAAGGATGCCATATTCTCTACCCATGAGGAATCGAGTCCAGGGCTCGAGGGCTGGAACTCGAAATTCTTCAAACACCACTGGCACGACCTGAAAAACATGTTATTAGAAGCTACTCAAGAATCCTTTATTAATGGCGAAATTCTCCAAGAGACGAACCATATGTCCATCACTCTTATACCAAAAATTTATAAATCAAATAAAGTTGAAGTCTATCGGCCTATTGCATGCTGCAACATGATTTATAAAATTCTTAATAAAGTCTTATGCAATCAAATTACATAAGTTCTACCGGAACTCATATCTAAATCCCAATCTGCGTTTATTAAAGGTAGACCCATCTCTGAAAACTCCCTTCTCATACATGAATTGGTCAGAAATTTTAACATGCCTGGAGCTGATAAAGCGTGTATTAAAATTGACTTTAAAAAGGCGTATGATAGAGTCAATAAAAGATTTATTATTTACATGATGAACTATATGGGATTTCCTATTATGATCACTAATATCATTGATGAATGCATTTATACCCTACTTTCTCGATCATGATCAATGGTTCACCGAGCAATAGAGGCATTCGTCAGGGCGACCCTTATCCCCTACCTATTTGCTATAGCTATGGTATATTTCTCTCTCCAAATGGAGCTTGCCCACCATTTTGGATTTTTCAATCTATATACAACTGCCAACTTAACCTTCACCATCTCATCTATGTGGACGACCTTATCATTGTATTTAAAACAAATGATGTGGCTACTTCTGGTATCAAAGACATCCTAATGAACCTTAAAGTGCAGGCAGGGCTCAACCTTAATCAAAAATCGAAATGCTATATTAAAATTTTAGCAAAAACAAAGATAGCACCCTCAACACTCTTGCCATAAGTGAAAGTTTTCTGCATGTTAAATATCTTGGAGTTCCTCTCTCATCTATTATTATCACTGATAGAGAATGTGGTGAATTGGTGGGCAAAATTAGAGAAAAATTTAATGGCTAGAGCTCTAAACTTCTATCTTTTGTTGGTCAGGTTGAATTAGCTCACGTGGTAATCTCCTCTAAAGTTCGCTTCTGGATCTATAATTTTCAAATCCCTAATTGTTCCGACAAAAAAACTTCATTTGTTCCAATGTCATCTAGAGGGGCCCCTCCACTAAATTATTTACGATATCTTGTGTAGGCCTGAATTTGAAGGAGGTGTTGGCTTAATTAATTTGAATGAGCTTAAGTAAACATACAACATCAAATTGGAGTGGAAATCATTTTTTTCTAATACTCTCTGGAGTAGGTGGATGAGGGTGAGACACATTAAAGATAATTTTTGGAACATGCAAAGCGACAACAATTCTTCTGGCATATGAAAAAACATATTGAAAGACGGGTGCACTCTCAACAATCACATTTCTCGGCATTTTGCAAATGCTAAAAACACCCATCTTTGCGAAGACCCTTGGCTGCAAGGTTCATCTCTGGTTAACAAGCTTGGGTGGGACTACCTCTCTAGCCTGGGTGGTTACGATAACATGGTGGATACCATAATTAATAATGGGGCCCGGGGCCCAGAAAGACGTGGCTTACAATGCATAACTAATGATATCAAATGCATCCCCATCCACCTTAACGAAGCTAATGACAACTGGACGTGGAACCCTACTAGCGATGGTCGGTTCTCGACCAAATCGTCTTGGGAAGCCATTAGAACTAAAAATGATGCCAAAAATTAGGCTTTCAACCTATGGTTGAAAGCGAGTAACCCCAAAATGACCTTTACAACCTTCAAAGCCCTCAACTTTAGATTCCATACTACTGATAGATTAGCTAAATAAAGTCTGAATTTCAACTTGTAATGTAAATTATGTTAAAAAGATTAAGAATCCATACTCATATGTTCTTCAACTGTGATTACTCTAAACGGGTCTTATACTACTTCAGGAGCAAAAAAGAAAGACATGCGCACTCAATATGGAAATAATGAGGACGATTTATCTCACCTGAGTGGCTGCAACAGTGCCATGATTCTACAAGTGAAATTGGTGACATTGACTATTGTTGCTCATCACGTTTGGAAAGAACGTAATAGAAGGACATTCCAAAAGACAGAGAGAATCACCGATCAGTTAAACAAAATTATTGAATGTGATTCTAAAATTATTTGCTTGATAACCGGACCCAAGGATCTTACCAGAATGGATGAGGAAGCCCTCCGCCTTCGGGCCCGTTGGGATTCCCAATTTCAGCCACTATGAATGTTGTTGTAGCTCCTTCTTTATTTTCTTTTGGCTTTCGGGTGTGCGAAGTGTCGAGAAGAAGGAATTTTTTAATCGAAGTATCTTCAATTTTCATGGCAACCCACATGTGTTGCACCAAATATTTTTCCTTTTTCCACTTATGTACTTGATTTGTTGTCCCTGGCCTTTCTTTGCTGGGCTTTTGTGCGTAGCGTTGTCAGGTTGCTGGCCCGGTTTTGGGTACGTATCCGGGCTTTTGCCTAATTATCCGTAATGAAAATTCATCCATTTTCAAAAAAAAAAAAAAAAAAAAAAAATTGGCGTATAATTTTCAAACCTATTCGAAAATGAACTAAGTTTAGTTAAATATTTTGAATTTAAGATTTCGTCAGTGGTTAATAGTTATAGATTGAAATATAAAATATCATGAAAGAATTGACGGGGCTAGCAAAAAATTATAGATCTGTTAAAATTTGGGCATGATAATTTTCTTATATAATTAGTATAAGTTTAGTATGGCATGGTATGCAATTAAAAATGTCATATTTAGCGTTAATTTGATGAATTGGCAACTATTTATTAATTGAATATATTTACTAGATTCAAGATCACATAATTAATTTAAATGTATTGAAGTGAACATTGTAAAGTGATAATATAGGGTGTTTCTTAAGTAACTAAATAAAATATGAAATGTAGAACACTTTACATTAATATTACAATGCAATATAGGGTTAATACGTTGATATACATGAATTAAACTTTGAATTTGTGATTTTATTTATGTATATAATTCATGTTATGTGATTTACGTATTTATATATTTGAATGATTCGTTTTTTCTCATTCTTGTTAATATGAATATGGTTAAATCGATGTGATTTATTAGGCGAACCAATAAATAATAGTTTGCTAAAATTGTTTAAATGATTTTAGTATTATGTAATTAATTGTAATATATGGTTTTAAATGTAAAATATTAGAAAATAATTAAGAGGAGCTTTGTAAATGATTATATAAAATTTAAAGTGTAGGTATTTAAAGTAATAAAACATTATTGTGTCATTCTTTGGTATTGGTAAGTAATATTAATTAATTAAACTTATTCGAATAATTTAAAATTTGGGTTATGTATTTAATTTGAGTACGTGGATTTAGTTGTAAAATAATATGAGCTAACTGCTAAATTAGGGTGCTACTATTCACACCTCGTTTTACTCTTCTGGCCACCAAAACTAAAAGCACCCCGATATTTACAATTTTCCTCTGCTGGCCACCATTTAATTTAATAACGAAAAAATGAGGCCAACAGCACCTTCAACTAAACGCACACAAATAATTCAAGAAAAAAATAAAATAATCTATTTTCATAACCACATTAGCAATTTTAATTTTTATAAATGAGTACTTACTTCGTTGGTTGTGAAATGATTCATCAAATCAACATTTATATTTTTTTGGGTCATTTGATCGAACATCTTGCATCGTATTATCACAACCATCAGGTTTATCGTCCAATTTATCATCATTCAAATACTTCATCTATCAAACGACAAAAAATAAAATAAAATAAATATATTAATTTGTAAAAGAAGATATGTATGTTATACGGATAAAAACTCTACAAGTTAAAATTTACATTATCATTCTCTATTACAACGTCGTCAAATTTAATGTCCTCCAAGCTTGAAATTTCCAAAGGAGCATAAAAATATTCTGAAATGCAATGGAAAACGCTAACCATTAAAAAACTCTAACAACATGTTCTATATCATAAATAAAAACAATAAAAATCAAACAATTCTAACCATATTTTAATTTTCATCTTCCATCTTTAATAGACACATAAGAATATCTGTTTTTGTTAGGGTTTGAAATTGTAGAGAAGTATGTGATTTTTTAAGAGAAATAAGGTAGTGAATAATTGAGTGAAGGAATAAGATTTGACGGCCAGAAGAATATAAAAAATATTCATTTGTATTAAATTTATAAAGGTGGTCGGAAGTGTAAACCGGGGTGTGAATAGTAGCACCCGCTAAATTATATCTAATTAATCGAATAAACTTTAAGATGTCCATACCAAAATGTAAAATGATAGGAGATGTAAAGTGATGCAAGAGAATTAGTAAATAAGGGAGAGTTTTTAAATTAATTTGAAAATAAAATATCTAGACAGAATAAAGAAAAAGAGAGAAAACTCCTAGAATTAATGAGAGAGCTTCAAATTCTTCTGTTTTACCATTATTTAATGGATATATTACTAAAATGTTTTAATCCTTTTTAATCTTAAGGACGTCATAAAACTATATCAGGTTATGGTTCAATATGTTATCCCATTGTTGTTCATTATGCTATTACATATGTTTTGTGGTAATGACAGATGCATATAATATTGGTGATCTATGTAGTAATGCATTTCGGTAAAAGATGCACATTTACTACTACTTTTTATCGACCTATACCCAAGGTTTTAAATCTCGGATATCGGTCGTGTTTCGTCTAGGGATTTTAGAGTCTTGATCTCGTATCGGGGGAGATCTCGGACGAGATGAGTCTAACTCGGGGGTTTGTGTTGGATTTCCATCTCGGGTCTGAAAGTTCATATCAGAACAATCTCGGGGTGTATGATATGTTAAAAAAATGTTATTCTTACAAAATGATTTTTATGAATGCTTTTAAAAACATAATAACGTAAACTCTAATTGCAAAATCACTTTATTATTCTTAATTTACGAAAGATCATTCATACTCTAAATCGTAATATAATTAAAACAGAAATATAACACAATGCAAATAGATTAGTTATTATAACATATAATCCATGAAAATGAATTATTGTTAGACATAGAACATTAAAAAATACAGCACAAGTAGACCATAAAATATATAATTTCATAGGTAACATGTATGTAAAAAAGGCGAATTTGAAAATCATAAGAATTGTAGAACATGTATGAAAATACAATATGGTCATTTAACATGCAAAATGTAAAATAACACGTTATCGTAGCTAGATTTGAGTTTTTTTAATTATTGTTCTGGTTCAGGCACAGATTTAAATCTTAGCCAAAAAACCAAGATCTCGGATGATATTCTAGTATCTCGTATCGGTAGATATATCGTTTGATATTGAAATATCTCAGGCGATGTATTCGGAAGGATATTTACAGTGATATTTGCTATTTCATTTCGGAAGGAGCCTAAAACGAGATCTTGGCGGAGATCTCGGGCGATATTTTTGAGATTTGAAACAGTGGTTATACCCTCTTTCCTTACGAAATTTCCACAACATCAAAATTATATATTATTTTTGCAATGAATAATGTATTCATCTGTATATGTATCAATTTCTTACGCAACAAAGCAAAGGTTGAATCTTTTTTAGCAAGTACCGATTGTCTGTGAATATATTATCAAATGGAAGCATTTCTTTCTACAAACCAAAAATTGCATTCACCAGGTTTTTCAACGTAATGTTTTCAAATTATATAACATTTAAACTAAATGTTGCTAACAACTATGTCATTCTAAGTCTTTGTAAGTTGGTCATTTTGATGCTTCTAATAAATTGAAAAACCTTTCCACTAACAAGTCAAGTTCTTCGTACGTATTTGGTTCATTTGGTTTAATGGCATTGTGAACCACTCGGATCATTTTATTGTCTTTAGTAGGTGCATCGTGATGGTCTTTTCTTCAATAATGCCTCACTTCCCTATGATAGTTGGACATGAAAACAAATTTATGTAAACGCAGCATTTTTTAAGTATTGCGGAATGGATCATTAGGGCAAAACTGACACTAAAGGGGGGTGAATAGTGTTTTTGAGAATTTAAACAAAATCTAAAAATTATTTGATCTGTTATATGAATAAAACACGACAGAAACAATCATAGACACATAATCAGACACAAACACAAAGATAAACAAAAATAAAATGCAGAAAAGGAAAGAACACACTGGATTTTATATTGGTTCGGAATTGCTCCTACGTCCAGTCCTACGCAACGCTGGATTGTGCAGAGTTTTATTATTATATCAATATCATTTACAATCGTCTCCTTGATTTCGCGGCTACAAGGGATACCACCAATTCCACACACACTTGATCAAGTATACTCTCCTTGATTTCACGGCAACTAGGGATACCACCTATTTCACTCTACTAGATTTAACGGCTACAAGGGATATCACCGATTACATACACTACCCAAACAATTACAAGAGCCCTATAACTCTTCAATAGCACTTTGATTCAGAGAGTAATGAGAAGAGAGTGAGAAAAGAAGAAGTTTTATGAAAATAGAATTGGATTCGATAGAGTATAAGTGTAGAAATCATAAAAATGAGAAGATAAAATGGTTCAAAGAAAGGAGATGAAGATGGAGAATAAGAATTATGAAAAAATTCGAAATCTGACCCTATGTATAACATTTGAAAGGTTGCAACGTTTCTGGAGCGTCACAAATAGTGAAAAGACACTTCCTTTCAATTTTCAAAAACTGACAGTTATATGTCAACATGTATATGAATATATGTCGACATATCTCAGTACAAAATTGAAATTTGAGAATTTTTCAAATGTTTTGATATATATATATATAATTCTGGAGATACTTGAATTAAAACATAGTGTTATAAATGAATATTATGAAGTAGGAAATCATATGAAAACATAAATATAAACTATATAAACATATTTATAAAATTATAGAGTTAAAACTATATAAATATAAAGTGTATAAAAGTATAAATATAAAACTTATAGAACTTTAGTTTAAAATCAAAAAGTAAAGTAAAGAAAATAAAATGGAGAGGATAGAGATTAAAGATAGAATTTGAAAATGGAATTTGAAATCAGAATTTGAAAAATAGAATTTGAATTTGAATTTGAACCTGGAGTGCTATTTAGAGTCTTACATAAACTAGACTCTATTACTATATTTGTCTTGAACTCTTGAAATCTTGAACACTCATGAGTCTTGAATCATCTCTGAAATCTGAATCTCTAATATCTTTAAACTGTACAGTCTTCAGTAATAATTCTTGTATATAAATCTTGCATATGTGTATACATATATTCTAGATAAAAGTGTTAGTATATATTTTATAACTAATTAACATTGAAATAAGGTTGTTGTCATCAGAACTCCATTCTCCAACAATCTCCCCCTTTTTGATGATGATAACCTTAGTTTATAAAATATCATATCTGTTCATACTTGTTCATACTTGTTGATGATGATCCTTCTATTACTCCCCCTATCTATAAGAATCCTATAAACTAATTCTATATTTTATAATTTCTCCCCCTTTGGTATTATCGAAAAGAAATTCTAAAACTGCTCCCCTTTAATCATGTAACTATCGAAATAATTCTATACCAAAGTAAATTACTCCCCCTGAGTTTTAAATCCATATATATGTAAAATACTAGAGTAAAGTACTCCCCTTATTCCTAAATAAATCTATATAATACTTCCTGAATTGAAAAACCTTGTATTTCCCTCTAAATATATGATTCTAAGCCTAAAAAAATTATAACTCCCCATGAAATTATGACTATACTAAACAGATGGATAATAAAGTAAGCAATCAAATCAATATTAAATCAAACAATCAATCCAAACAAGCAATTCAAGAAAGCAATTCAAGCAATCAATTCTAAACAATTAAATCTACTAAAGCATTCTTGAACCTTCAACTAATCCTTAGAAACTCCAAAACTCCCCCTTAATCTAATACAAGACTAAACCTATCCTAAACTCTAATTCTCTCAAAACTATAATAAGACTTTAATCTAGACTAAGAGTTAACTAAGATATCATTAAATAAGTATTTTTCTAACAAACTTATCAACCACTAATGAAATTTAACCATGTCAAGTAAGTCAATCAAGTTATTCAAGTCAAACAAACCAAACAAGTCAATCAATCCAATCAATTCAATCAAGTTAATCAAGACAAAGTAAATATGTTATATGTTTAATAATCCTATGTATTTCTAAGACAATAATTCCCCATATAGTATACTTGTTATATGTGGAGTTAAAGGTTAATATGTAATGTAGTGTATGCAGTGTATTGGTTAAAATGTATGTCATATGCAAAGCAATATAAAATGATATATTAAATGAATTGCAACTTATGATGTGAATGATTTTAATCTAGAATGTACTGCAATTTATAATAATGGTATATGATATGAAATAAGATGTGTAATGATATTATGGTAATATGATTTGATGATGATATATATTTCTATAAAAGATACTTAAAGTAATATCTAACTATTATGCATATATATATATGTATATATGTATATATTATAAATTATTCAAATCAAACAAAGGTAATATATATTAATTTCTAGACTTATGAAAGAGATTGAATTAATAGTATAGATGATTATTAAAAATATATTCATGATAAGTGGTAAAATATTCAAAATAATTTTATGATAAATATAGAGTTATATAATTTTAGTAGATAAAAATAATGTAGTAAACATTGAAGATCTTTAAAGAGAATATATAATTTTATCATATGAAGTAAACTATAAACATATATTCAAAATTATATATATGTAAATTAATTTTTAGAAGGACTTAAAATTTAAGTTATTATGAAATATAAATAAATCTTTTAATACAAATCAATTTTAAATTTAAACTTTTAGAAATAAAAATATATTAATTTGCTAAGGAACCATTTATATGTTAAAATTTAAAAAAGAAGTCTATAGTCATAACAAAATTATGAAATATGGGTATAAATTAACTTATAAAACTATAACTTCTTATATTTAAACTACATATTTAAGACATAAAATCATATATATAATTTGAAACAGATATAAAAAAATAACTAGACAAACAAAGTTAATAACTAGAGTTTGAACTGGCATTTTCTTATTGAAAAGATTGAGGAAAGTTTGAAAGTTCAAATTTTGAATTTATTGTTACATATATCTACAAGCCCTTCTATGTATGTCAACATACATGCAGAAATTCAAAAGACATGTTGTTTTGATTATATTATTGATTTGCATTTTAGGTTTTATTATTTCCTGAATTAATATTAATCCGAACAATCATCAAAAATTTATTTTACCATTTTACTAATTATTGTTTATTATTATATTGAATTTCAAATTTCAAATTTTTATTTTAAATTTCAAGTTTGAATTTTAAAGTTTTAAATTTCAAATTCAAAACAAAGCAAAGCAAACAAAACATCCACTCAACCAAAAAAATTAAAAATTAATTAAGGCGTACCTCTTTTTGCAATCTTCCATTTTGTTGTCCTTTCATTGTTATGAAACATGCATTCACATCTTTCAGAATTTGACGATGAGATCTACTTTATTGCGATGGGATCGTTTTTCTGATTAGGATAGTATACTCATTTGCATTATAAATAGGCGTAAAAGTCATGTCTCTTCACAATCTTTTGTCTTCTTCTTCTTCTCATTTTTCACTTTCAATCAAAACTTGCAAGAGGCATAACTTCTTTGTTTATTAACGGAATTGGACGAAATGAAAGTCAAATCGAAGACAAATCCAAGTACTACGATCTAGTAATAGTCTGGAGATGAATTTGGATGGTATTGTGGTGCGGCAAGTCGAAACAGTAAGAGGAAAACAGAATATCCCATAACCGTTTTTCTGTTTTGGATACACTACAACAAAAATACCATTTTACAACTGCCAAAAACAGTTGTAATAGATCTATTACAACTGCCGCCCATCAGTCCTTATATCCCAAGTTGTAATAGAGTCAGATTATTTTACAACTGTCAAAAGCAGTTGTAAATGATTACAACTGCTAGGAGTAGATGTAAAAAAGTTTTTACAACAATTGAAAACTGTTATAGAAAGAATTTTATTACAACTAACGATATAACGACAGTTGGAAGGCGGTTGTAATAAACCAATTACAACAGTTTTTACTAGTTGCAAAAAAGAAATAGCAGATGTAAAAAGTCATTTTTACAACTGTTTTTGCCTGTTGTTAAAAGTAATGCAAAATTTAAAAAAAAATCAAATATTCTGCTTAATAGAAATCCATTTAGAAAACTAAAACAACAAATTGCATAAATCAAGACCTAAATATAAACAAATTCAACAGGATAACATTACAACAATGTCTAGTACAACTCAATGCAATTCAAAAACAAACAGTTAGGTGTCCATAATTCACTAATTCTATAAACACATCAACATTTGAGTCAAAAATAAATAAATATATATATATATATATATGCATCTCACATAACGAATCTTTTCCTTCTATCTTGCTCAGGGATTCCCTTAAATCAGTATTACAACATGTGGCCTGCTGACCTAGTTAAACACAATAGTAAATTAGCAAAAGCTTATTGTGTTACTGCAACCTCAAGAACCATTATTTGTAATTTACAAACATGTTAGTTTTTGTAATTGCATCATAAATAGAGAAAAAGTAAAAGTAAAGCAATATCAAAAACTCAATACAACCTCAGAGGTCTATCATGTGTGGCAAATAGAAAATAAATTTTCTATTAAATTAAATTAGAACAAAATGTTTTGTTTGGTTGTACGCTTGATGGTACAAAGGTATTGCACGGCTCGTTACAGTAGAATGAAATAAATATGTAGTCAGTTAAACATAGTCCCACGCTAAGAAGAAGAAACAAATAAATCAAACATACAAGTAAAAACAAATTAGAATTGTGTTAGGGCATTATATGGAGACTAGTCATAATATAACACAATGATTATTTGGTCACTACCTAATGAAACTTCGCACTGATTATAACTGAAGACACAACATAAAATAGCAATTCATTAGCTGTGAAATATTACAAGGAAGATCACACACCTGATATCCATGCGCTGGTGTGTACAAAAATAAGTCTCAAAAACAAAAAGAAGCATTTCCAAGGAATTCATCCCTCATAGGTACTTTGTAGTAGTGCCATCTTCAACATGTTTCCCAAGGAATGGATCGTTCCTTATTACCTTAAAATTAAGCGTAAGAAAATTCATATAACCAAATATCCCATATATGTTTTCATAAAGAAAAAAAGCAATGGTAGAACTTACATCTTCACACACTTTAGTGGATAGGGAAAAAAATGTACCTCTTTGAATATCTTGACTTGTTTAGATATCGTTCGAACTAGTAGGATTGGATGTTAATGTAGGAATGCTTCTAATAACCATGTGCTTAGTTAGTTCTGCAGCTCTCTAGTGGTTGATACTTTGATGTTTGTGATCCTTCATACTGTGATTGTGCACAATCTCAGCAATTCCTTATTGTCGTATCTTAGCAATACACAATACTATCGCTCCAGTAGATAATAGTCTGAGCATCTCATTTGCAGCAAAACAATAACAAGCAAAAGGCAACCTCCAGCAAAACAACATATGTCAGAAGCTTCTTATTTTTTTCTATAATGTCTAGATAAACAAATTCTTGAAGCATGCCACATGAATGAAGATAATTTTCTAAAGAAACCTTCGCTCCATAATTTCAGTTTCCTGCTTCCTTCACAAACTACCTCAGTTTAGCTTGTAGCCATTTGTTATAGTGCTAACTAAATACAACACCCACTAGCTATGGAATAATCATTTGAGACTGGACGATACATTAACATCATGATAGTTCCATGAAATATCTAACTAGTACACTTAAGGACACTCATATAATAGTCATGATTTAGCATTGAACAAAGAGATTACTGTCAAGCAGATTCATAAAAAATACATTATATGATATACTTTGAAGAATATACAAACAAATGAGCATATCAACAGTTTTCCACATGGAAACTACTGTTCTCACTACAGTATTAATAAATTTAAATGCTCTAAGGAAACAGAACATGCACATTTTAACAAAGACACAAAAATGCTTTAATTTTACGGTCGACTTAAAACAATTTCATAACAGTGAAGAGGCCTTTTGCGATAACAAAATCAAACCATTATATATGAATAGCGAAATCAACACCAACAACTTATTCTATAAATAATTTCCAATGAAATTTTGTTACAACTGCAAAATTGAAAATCTAAAAACACTCATAACACATCCAATATTTTATCTCTTCACTCACAACAGAATTGTAAAGCATGTAAACTATAGTTTCAGTTGGACTAGGCCAAAAATCAAGACAAAGATTTGCAAAATCAAAACACTCACAACAATTTATCTCGTAAACCATTATTTCAAGCAGAAGTCGAGCTGCCAGATTTGAATAAAATAAACACCGAAATTGTAAATAGTAAACTATTAGGACTGGCGGGTGTAAACAGCGAAACAGTAAACTGTTTTGTGTTTTATAAAAAAATCAGAATCTCGATGTAAACAGTGAAATAGTAAATTATTAGTTCTACTTACAATTAGAGAAAAATCACAATTGTTTTCGAACCTCAAGGCGCAATAATCAGATTATCCAGATCGAATTAAGCACGATGCGTTTCACGTGAGAGCTCCAGATCGAAGCATGGCATCCTTGAAGGCGATGCGATTAATTTTGCACTACGAAGAAGAAATTTTAAGGTCAAATTTCTTTTTATTAGGAAGCAGTTTGTTTTCAGATCTGAATTCAGACCCGAAGATAATAAACACGAAAAAAGGAAGATGGGAGGATGGATTGTTTTACATCGAGGAGTTTTAATTGGGGCGCAGATTTTATGGGTTTGTGTTTATCGAGGTATTGGGTAAGTGGAAAGAACGGATGGATGAAAGGAATAAAAAGCAAACTGTGGACGGAGTGAAATATCTAGCTGGAGCGTGGCTCAATTTTCGGTTTGGCCGAAACTTTGAAACAAATAAAATTTTAGTTAGAGGGAGAGAGGTAGGTTATGAACACAACTTTTGCCACTTACAACAAATGAATACTTGTAGATACCAAATACTGATATTACTAGAGAGAACCTCATAATGCATATAGGAGTAATAATTTATAATATATTTATTATTTTTTTCAAATTTTAATTTTTCTAACATTATGAGTTTTCTAGAATTTGAATAGTTTATTAAGTTTACATTAATTTATTTTAATAGATTTCAAATTTTCAAAATGTTCGAAATTTAAATGATAATTCTCAATTGTAAGTAGTGAATAATAAATTAGAACTAACAAGCAAAAATTAATCACTAATTATTACTTATTTATAATTAATTATTACTTATTAATTTTCAAGTATTATTTATTATGTCATAATTATAATTTAATATTATTTTATTGAAATTTAATTATTATGTATGCATTACCAATTATCAATTATTATTGAAATTTAATAATTACTATTTAACAATCATTTTGTATTCACTAATGATTATATTGATTATTAATTATTGATATTAACTATTAAGTGTATTTTTCATTGACTATTTAATTACTAATAATCAAATATGATTATTTAGTTATAATTATTAGAGAAGGGCAAGTTTAATAGTTTATATTATAAATGAGAAAAAAAAGAGTTATTACAAACATACATCTTTTACCACCGACGAAAAGAGTTGTAATAGACATCTATTACAACCGTAAAAAAAGAGGAGTTGTTAAAAACATGTATCTTTTACGATTAACAAAAAGAGTTGTAATAAACATTTATTACAACTGGCATAAAAGGGGAGTTATAAAAATAAGTATTTATTACAACTGGTCTAAAAGAACAGTTGTAATAGGCATCTATTGCAACTTGCAAAATTAAAGAGTTGTTGAAAACTAATCTATTACAACTTTCTGAATTGAACAGTTGTAAAAAAACCACTATTACAACTAACACTTTCTGACAGTTGTAAAATTACAGTTGTAATAATGTATTTTTGTTGTAGTGATAGTCAACTTCGAATCGCCATATCTCACTAAATTTTTATCAGAATTTGATGATCTACCCATCAAAACGACCGCGAGAACGATAATTACGATTTGGAAAAGGATTTGGGACAAAATTATCTAACCCGTGGATGAAATTTGAAGATAATCGTTGTAACCTCCCGGGTTTTTGACGAAATTTATAATACAATTTATTATGCATTATTTTAGTAATTTATTTGATTTAATATATTAGAAAATAATCATTTAAAATCATATGAATATATTAACTTGTTATATTCATTTATATTTATATAAACGTTTATAATACAAGTAAAGGTGGTTCTAACATTTACACATTTAAGTTCAATCTTGTTTTAAATCGTGTAATTTATAAGTTTACATAAGATAACAAATGCGAATATTATAAATAAATATTTAATTACTTTATGTACAAGTTTACAAAGAACTTAGATCGTCACCCTGTAGCCTTTGTTTTACATCATAGAAGCCTGCCCAATTTTCATTACCAATGTAAGTAGTAGCAGTCTACTAGGCATATGTCTCTCAAATCACATTGTTGACAATCTTTTTGCACCATTCCTTCACATAAAATGGGATAGATAAGCTGAAATCATTACAATAGCTAAGCCTAGCTATTTAAAACTTCAGCACATCCTTTTTTTACATCAAATAAGAAGTCTACACCCTCTAGTAAATAGGACTGCAATTGCTCATAGGCTACAATGCATGACTTCTAAGATAAGTAGGCATTTTAAACCATATTTTATCACATGAATATACATCTGCACTTGCACTTGTCAATATGACCGTGCATATGGAGATGAAAACAAGTCACATACCTAGGCTTTAAACTATGCACAGCTAGGAACTTTGCTTCAATCTTTCAATCAAAACTTGGAGCATCCTATGACATTTCTTCCAATCAATGAGACAACTTAACATAGCTTAGCACCTCACTTTTAATCAATTTAGACAGCCATATCACAACATTTATGAGCTTGAATCCCTTGGAAGCCAAGTTTCAGTTTTAAAACAATTAAGTACACATGTTTTTATATTTATGCATGTGCCCATGTGATTTCTAGCCAGCCGTAGCATATGCCATCACATTATAATAATGTAGACAGTCTACATTTTGTAGCCATACATAGCTTAAGGACTAAGCACATGCATGGCCGTGCATACATCAGACCTGAGAAGAATAGATGGATGCAGAGACCCTTTTCAATGAATACAATGGTGTTAGACAGCCTAGACACCCTGCGAAGCCTAGAAGCCGTTTGTATTTTATATATTTTCATTCACCTATATATACATTGGTATACCCTCATACACACACTCACCAAATCTGAAGCCAAACTCAAGTTAAATCTGGAGCAAAACAATGGTAGAGCACCTAAGACCAAAATACCCAAAGACTAGTACGGAGCTTAAGGTGAGTAAACCGCCCTTCCATCTTATTGACTAATGTGTATGCTATGTATGTTTCTGGAGGGGTATCATTAGATAGCTAAATCTTGACTAAAACATGGAACAAAATAGTAGAACAGAGAATCTAATATATGTGAGTAAACTTCTCTATTCATTTTGTATGACATGATATATGCATGGATGGAAACTAGATGATAAATGCATCAGGAAAATAACCATAGACAACAAATAAAAGCCATATTTCCATTTCAGTATATATTTTATACCATTTCCAGATTCACGCATTTTATTGTAAATGCATGGATTCAATGGTTAAATTATTCAATGAAAAAAGCTCAAACTATGAAAAAATGTTGAAATTCTTAAATGCCTAATAGAGTTCATACTTGATCAGGACTGCTTTTCAGCATGACTCATCATGTAAGAGAAATAGCCAGATAATATAGTAGTGAACCAAACATCTAATGTACTTTGATAGAACCAGTTAGTGTGTGTTTTCTTGTTTTTTTTCAAATATGCAAACTGCGAGTTTTGCATACCAGGACCATAAGCTATAAAAATTTGGTAACCGAAGGCTAACAAATGCAAATGATATTTTATAAAACAAAGAAAGAAATGAAGCAGTAAACCAAAGAAAAAAATATAAAAGAAGGAACGAAAACTGGAAAAGAAGGGAGTAGGAAAACAACAGTAAGACAAGACAAATGGGAAAGGAAACGTGGTATAGTTTTCTTATGGTTGCGTGGTACATTGCCAGTTTTTTTATGAGTGGTTGGCCTTCAACTTTGTCATGGATGTCTATTTAGGTGAAAAGTTGATATCACAAAACATACAAGTCAACTTTATGTAACTTAAATACAGTAAGATAGCAGGAACTAGTTAACCATTTTATTTGAAGAAATAAAGTACATCTGTAAATAAATAAACATGTATTATACTACTCACTGGTTAACATAAGAGAATAATAAAAATAATAATCAGATTTAAAACATGGATACATAACTGAATATGTTGTATGAAAATGTTTGTATGAGATATGGACTCCAACTGGATGTCCAAGTAGAAGGAAAATCAGATAAGAGAAATAGAAGAGAGAAGAGCTATTGAAGTAGAAGAGAAGAGATGTGAGGGTGCCCTGTTTGTGCGTATGCCTGAACGGACTTGGGTTGGCTCGGTCTTTTGGCGATAGCGAAGAACTCAGGCGGTGGAGTGACATTTGAGTGGATGAAGGCGGAGCCGAGATAGCTATGAGTATGGGTGTGCATGTGCACCGCAGACACACTGTGTATGTAGGTGGTAAGGGACGGTAAACAGGTGGTCATGCTGTATTTCACCTGTCGCTGGTTGTAATTTCACGATCTTTGAGGAATTCAGCATTTGTCATTGTTAGAACAACGTTTGTTTGGGTTGATTGCGTGTAAATTGTGGTGAGTGGATCTTTTGTTCTAGGCGTAGCTGGTAGGTATATATATATATATATAAGATTTAATAAATAAATTTATATTATACGTAATTAAAGGAACAAAGCGTAAAAGAAAGAAAATAGTAGTAGGCAACAAAAGAAAGAATGGAAAGAAAGGGACAACAGGCGATGTTGGGCTGAGCATAATTTGGGGTTTGTCTAGAGCATTTAAAGGGGCACAACGTTTTGTTTTTTACATGCAGATTTGCATGGTGTGTAGTCTACATGCGTGAAGTCATGGAGCATTTAAGGAGCATTAAATGGGAAGAAAAATGGGATGCATGGGATATAGTATTTTGGTTAGTTATAAGTTTACTGAAAAGAGAAAGTTTGTACCTATGTTTCTAACGTGTAATGCAACAAAGAGGAAATTCTTGGTGGACCATATGATTAACGTTATTTTTATAAATTGAAATTTATAATACACATTAAATTTATATTCTAAAAAGATTTAAAAAAAGAAGGAAAAAAAGGAGGGAAAGTTGGTAAATTTTTAAGCAGGTTATATAGTGATGTATGTATGTATGTTAGATGTGATTGCGTAGCTTTGGTTCGCACGTGTGTAATTGACTAAATCAATGGTAGGTAACTCGACGAAATTAACGAGTCTTAAATAAAATGATTTATTAAGTAATTAGATGTGATTTAAATTGATCGAACACGAATTTAGTCATTAAAACAAATTAACGTGTAAACTATTAATTATATACATTAATTTCGTTGTTCAGTTAATTATTTAATTAATTGAGTTATGTTTTAATTACGTTAGCCGTAATTATATAATTATACTGACATCTGTTAGTGTAAATAAACACCGTTCAACTATATATTTGATTGACTGAATTGTTTGGACACCCTGTTAACAGAAATAAACACCGTTCTACTATTATATCAGTTTGACATATTTATCAGTTAATATATGTTGTTGAGATATTATCGGTTGATGATATTGAGTTGTATTTATATGTTTTTTGTGCAAATTGTGTTAACGACCTGAATGTCGTTTGAACTGTTATAGACCGTTGAAGCTGCTAAGCCGTTTTCTGTAAGGTAACTCAGAAATGAACATAAGTTTTAAATTAAATATAAATTGTTTTGAGAAAACAATTAGATGGATTATTTTAAATAAATTATATTAATTTATTTAAAATGGAAAGATCAATTATCATTAGTTAATCAGGTTGTTTAAGGTTGATTTAAATGAATGTTTTAAATGGAATTGATCATTAAATTAATTTGTTTTAATATATGGTTGTTTAAAACTTGAAAGTGTTTAAATTTCACAGATTGGGTTGGATAATTGTCGAAATAAATAGTAATTTAAATTTGGATAAATATTCCCCGAAGGGTGTTTTTAACTTAATTAATCCTTTAATTAAGTAAGCTTTAAGACAAATTTAATTATAAAAGAAGAAGGAAAAAAAGTCGATCAAATGGATTTACAAATGCTGAATCGTCGAATATTTTGAATATCAACTTCTATGAATCTTGACGATAAGAAATGATGTCGATTCAAGGTCTGAAAGGTAATTAAAATACCCCAACTTGATCGATTTCACTATTATTCGATAGATCGTAGTAGTTGGTGTTCAGAATAAGTGTTAGAGTTGAATATCGTTTTCAGTTATGAAACAGATATTCGAGAGTGGGCTTATCACATAATATTGATAATAAGAGATTTGTTATTAATAATTATGTTTTTAAATTATTATATATACAAAATTAATATTTAAATGTCAATAATTTAAAGATTTATTTAAATAAGGCTTAGCAGATCCAATGGAAATAAATATGTTTATTTTATTTTATATTTGGTAGTTAAATCACCGACTATCAAATATGGACCTTTTTCGTTATCGTTTCGAAGAGACCGGAATCTAAATTCCACTTCGATTCGGTTTAAATGTTTCAAGTCAGAGATTATTGAAGACCATTGAAGACGGAGTTATGTAAGGGCTGTTTTGTTAATCCTAGGTAGAAATTGCCTAAGATGGATTTACAGGATAGTGCCTTCGGTTTGTCCAGTCCCAGGGCAATTTGTACGGACGAATGTCTGACAAAGTATGCCTAATAAATTGCGTAAATTAATCTCTTCAAATGTATTTACGTTTGGTGGCGGAGGAATTCGTTTCTCTTAGCTTTATACCCGAGATATTTTTGGCGAAATCAATTTGTGATTTGGTAGGTTTGACGATGTGGCATTCAAAGTGAATGAAGACGTTTTATATCCAAGGGTAAGTTCAGCCTCAAGCCTCACAACCGGGAAATGACAAAAATCGGGCAGGCATCATGGCTATGTGGGTTGCTCCCATTAGGGTGTATTGTCACCTATCTAGAGAAATTTCATTTTACTTCTTTAATCTATTTTGATGCTGTCCCTTTCAGGAAACGGTGGGTAGCTCCCAACCGTTGGTGACAATATATTCGATACACTTAAGCGAAATGAGTGGTCGGTCATGTGTGGGCCGGGTTGCAAGACGTTCTTGTTAAACCCAGTGTATTCCCCTCTAGAGGTACACTATCAGAAGGTGGTTCCATACCTTGTCATAGTCGGAATCCAATCTCCAATAAGCGCCCGCGGTTTTGATTGTATACTATATATGTAGAGCATGAGATGCAAGCGTTCTGCTAGATTGCTATTTATTTGTATTTAGACATTATCATAATATCAGAATAATATTGTTTTCAAAAATGTTTTGGGTTATCGTAAGGTAAAAACCATCTGTATTTATGTGTGGATCGGTCTTATGATCACCTTTTCTTTCAAAAGTTTTTTGAAAGTTAAAATCAAACTATTTTTAACCGTTTACTCACACCAGTCCCATGACTGACCCAGAGTTTATTTCTCTATGTTTCCCTAAACTCTTGGGTGCCCAATTTGTATGGGCAGTCCAATAGTTCAGGATTTTACAGATTTATCTGAAGGATCTTGGAGCAAGAGACTTCAACGTTAGATATTTAGAGTTTTATTCCGCTGTATTGTATATGTGATGTACTCTGATGAAGTATGTAAATGCAAATACTGTTGTATTTCAAAAATGATTATTTATATATTATATTTTATTCCACTTCGATTGTGAGTTTTTGTGTTGTTGTTCAGTTCGATCCCCTATCTCTTTTCTTCTATTCTAATTTTCTATCTTCCTCTTTCTCATCCTCTAACTTCTCTCTTTTAATGATTCGTATTTTCGTGCAATTTGGGTTGGACGTGAGTTGTATTCAGTCAACTCTAATGGTACGGATTTGCGGGTCATTACACTTAGTATCAGAGCTAAAGGATGAGTAGTAACCTTGTCTCTGTGGCGTAACTCGATAGAGATTGGGTTAGTAATACCCTAGATTGAGTTTGAGTGTATATATATGAGCACGTATTTTTTAATTGATATAAAAATGGTTTATATTGTGTTGACTGGTTTGTTGAGTGGTTTATGAATTCTGATCGATACAGAAAGGAACAATTGTATCGATAGGTGTTTCTAAACTCTTGAACAAAGTAATTCGACACAATATTGTTTTAAAAGCTAGGTAAATGAAATAATTTTTCCCGAAATCATAGTTTGGTATAAAAAAATAATTTTCTGAAATTATTGTTATAGATGAATGTGCCGATTGTTGTGATTATAATCAAACAAGATTATAAAAATTGAAATGGTTATATTAAACAAAATTGAATTTGTATAAGAAAAAGATATACGAATAAGACAAACTGGGGAATTGTTTAAGAAAACAATATGTTTTGGATTTAGAATGGAATTAGAATATGTGATCTAAAACTGTTTTGGAATTAAAACCGAAAATTTAGATTTTGGAATTTGAGAATTTAACTGGAATTGAGAAATTGGAACCTAATTGGAGATTGATTGAGTTAAATTATTTTCTGGGTATTGATCTGATGTTGATTTGGGTCTTCGGGGTTGATACTTAGAGGATTATTTTCTTAACCAATTTATGGTCAGGAACTAATGAGTGTTGAAGAATAGAAATGAATGAAATATTTTTCAACTGTAGTAAAAGATATTTCTAGTTATGAAGATAATTGTGATGAATAGCTAATCGAGGATGTATTGAATGTTTTGATTGCCGTGAAATATTTCCTGTGTGTTTTGGTTGCTTTGTGTAGGGGTGACCCATGTATTCGTCTTATGTATAAATCTATAAATATAGATATAACTTTATTCTTCTCGTTACTCGTCAATTTCGAGGACGAAATTCTTTTAAGTGGGTAGAATGTAACGTCCCGGATTTTTGACGAAATTTATAATACAATTTATTATGCATTATTTTAGTAATTTATTTGATTTAATATATTAGAATAATAATCATTTAAAATCATTTGAATATATTAACTTGTTATATTCATTTATATTTGTATAAACGTTTATAATACAAGTAAAGGTGATTCTAACATTTACATTTAAGTTCATTCTTGTTTTAATTCATTTAATTTATAAGTTTACATAAGCTAACAAATGCGAATATTACAAATAAATATTTAATTACTTTATGTACAAGTTTACAAAGAACTTAGATCGTCACCCTGTAGCCTTTGTTTTACATCATAGAAGCCTGCCCAATTTTCATTACCAATGTAAGTAGTAGCAGTCTACTAGGCATCTGTCTATCAAGTCACATTGTAGACAATCTTTTTGCACCATTCCTTCACATAAAGTGGGATAGACAGGCTAGAACCATTACAATAGCTAAGCCTAGCTATTTAAAACTTCAGCACATCCTTTCTTTACATCAAATAAGAAGTCTACACCCTCTAGTAAATAGGACTGCAATTGCTCATAAGCTACAATGCATGACTTCAGAGCTAAGTAGGCATTTTGAACCATATTTTATCACATGAATATACATCTGCACATGCACTTGTCAATATGGCCGTGCATATGGAGATGAAAACAAGTCACATACCTAGGCTTTAAACTATGCACAACTAGGAACTTTGCTTCAATCTTTCAATTAAAACTTGGAGCATCCTATGACATTTCTTCCAATCAATGAGACAACTTAACATAGCTTAGCACCTGACTTTCAATCAATTTAGACAGCCATATCACAACATTTATGAGCTTGAATCCCTTGGAAGCCAAGTTTCAGTTTTAAAACAATTAAGTACACATGTTTTTATATTTATGCATGTGCCCATGTGATTTCTAGCCAGCCGTAGCATATGCCATCACATTATAATAATGTAGACAGCCTACATTTTATAGCCATACATAGCTTAAGGACTAAGCACATGCATGGCCGTGCATACATCAGACCTGAGAAGAGTAGATGGATGCAGAGACCCTTTTCAATCAATACAATGGTGTTAGACAGCCTAGACACCCTGCAAAGCCTACAAGCTGTTTGTATTTTATATATTTTCATTCACCTATATATACATTGGTATACCCTCTTACACTCACTCTCCAAATCTGAAGCCGAACTCAAGTTAAATCTGGAGCAAAACAATGGCAGAGCACCTAAGACCAAAATACCCAAAGACTAGTACTGAGCTTAAGGTGAGTAAACCGCCCTTCCATCTTATTTACTAATGTGTATGCTATGTATGTTTCTGGAGGGGTATCATTAGATAGCTAAATCTTGACAAAAACCTGGAACAAAATAGTAGAAAAGAGGATCTAATATATGTGAGTAAACTACTCTATTCATTTTGTATGATATGATATATGCATGGATGGAAACTAGATGATAAATGCAAGGAAAATAACCATAGACAACAAATAAAAGCCATATTTCCATTTCAGTATATATTTTATACCATTTCCAGATTCACGCATTTTATTGTAAATGCATGGATTCATTGGTTAAATTATTCAATGAAAAAAGCTCAAACTATGAAAAAATGTTGAAATTCTTAAATGCCTAATAGAGTTCATACTTGATCAGGACTGCTTTTCATCATGACTCATCATATAAGAGAAATAGCCAGATAATACAGTAGTGCAACAAACATCTAATGTACATTGATAGAACCAGTTAGTGTGTGTTTTCTTGTTTTTTTTTTCAAATATGCAAATTGCGAGTTTTGCATACCAGGACCATAAGCTATAAAAATTTGGTAACCGAAGGCTAACAAATGCAAATGATATTTTATGAAACAAAGAAAGAAATGAAGCAGTAAACCAAAGAAAAAAAAATATAAAAGAAGGAACGAAAACTGGAAAAGAAGGGAGTAGGAAAACAACAGTAAGACAAGACAAATGGGAAAGGAAACGTGGTATGGTTTTCTTATGGTTGCGTGGTACATTGCCAGTTTTTTGATGAGTGGTTGGCCTTCAACTTTGTCATGGATGTTTATTTAGGTGAAAAGTTGATATCACAAAACATACGGGTCAACTTTATGTAATTTAAATACAGTAAGATAGCAGGAACTAGTTAACCATTTTATTTGAAGAAATAAAGTACATCTGTAAATAAATAAACATGTATTATACTACTCACTGGTTAACATAAGAGAATAATAAAAATAATAATCAGATTTAAAACATGGATACATAACTGAAAATGTTGTATGAAAATGTTTGTATGAGATATGGACTCCAACTGGATGTCCAAGTAGAAGGAAAATCAGATAAGAGAAATATAAGAGAGAAGAGTTGTTGAAGCAGAAGAGAAGAGATGTGAGGGTGCTCTGTTTGTGCGTATGCCTGAACGGACTTGGGTTGGCTCGGTCTTTTGGCGATGGCGAAGAACTCAGGCGTTGGAGTGACATTTGAGTGGATGATGGCGGAGCCGAGATAGCTATGAGTATAGGTGTGCACGTGCACCGCACACACGCTGTGTATGTAGGTGGTAAGGGACGGTAAACAGGTGGCCATGCTGTATTTCACCTGTCGCTGGTTGTAATTTCACGACCTTTGAGGAATTCAACATTTTTCATTATTAGAACAACGTTTGTTTGTGTAATAACCCGAAAATCTGGGCCAGTTTAAAATTTTTATTTTGGCAATTTTAATGAATTTTGAATATTTAAAATGAATTATTTTAAATAATATCGACGAAAATTTATTTTTAATAGAATTAGAACGTATATAGTTTTATACGTCGTCGATTGAATATAAATAATTATTTATAATTTTAAAAGGAATTGAAAATGGCGCGGTAGTTCGATAATTCGATTTCAAACTTCAGTTGAACATACCGGGTGCAAAATAAACCGGAATTTAGTGAAACCAAAAATATTAGAATCTAATTGAGAATATCTTTCCAACGAATCCGAATAATTGAAATTTCATAGCGGGAATCAAAGGATATGTCCAGTTGAAAATTCTGAATAGTCGCTATGGCATTCAAGCCCTTCAAAATGAAAATTTTGCAAACGACCTCGGATTTCGACGAAACCACTTTTGTTGGATCCGTGACGTCAAATTATTGATAGATTCCAAATTTCATAATTTTTCGAGTCAATATGTGAGCTTGGCAAAGAAAAACGCCTTTGACCAGTTTCAGTTGATTTTAATCGACTGGAGAATGGCCATTTTTCAAACAGTCTCAGAATTCGACGAAATTAGTTTTGTTAGGACCGTATCGTCAATACGAAGCTAGAAAATATTTTTCTGGAATTTTTCGAGTTAGTATGTGACCCCAGTAAATTGAAATACGCGTTCAAATTCAATATATAGAGTTATATGTTGATTTTGACGGAAACTGATCGAAACGATCAAATCAGTCTACGATACATATCACATTGTGTTCGGAATGGGGGTAATTAGCTATGGACGACAGGCGGTGGGTTCGATTTCGAGTTCGAAAATAAAAGTTGCTTTTTGAAATTAAATAAAATAAATAAATTAAAATTAAAATAAATTCCTCTCCTCCTATTACCTCTCAGGCCCCCCTTGCCATTTCACGATGAAATCGAAAAAAATAAAAAAGGGCGATGGAGCCGCCACCCACATCGCCACCGTCGGCGGTTCACCCCACCACGCCGCCTTCTCCTCCATCTCCCTCCTCTCGTCACTTCTCTCCTCCTTCTCCAGTACTAATCGCGAACCCCAAACCGCCGAACCCTAGAACCCAACCCCCACGAAATCAGACCACCGCCCATCTCCCTTGGCCCGCCGCTGGCCCACGCATGGACCCCCGACGCCGCCTCCGACTGCACAGTTCCTCGACCTCCTCTTCTCTTTCCCGCTCCCCCCCTTTGCTCAGCGCGACAGTGAAGCACGCCCCCTCCGTTCATCGCAATCCTCCTCAATCCAAAATCTGTAAGTTTTATTTTTATTTACATTAATTTTTAATTTTCAGTTTTTAGTATAACTTTAAATTTATAAAGCTATAATTTTTAGGAATGTTAAACTTTGATTTTTAAACAAGAAAGCTTAGATTTCTATTTACAAGAAATTATAGTTTTTGAACATATAAAGTAGAGACTTTTATAGAAAGAAAAGTAAGATTTTTATTATGAAGTTAGGGAAGAAAAAGGGGCGATTTTTATAATATAGTAAATGGATAAAGTTTAGATCTTTGTCGTTCAAAGATATGATTTTTAACTCAACAAAGCTATGATTTTGTTTAGCGAGAAGATTGGGTTTTTGTTAGCGAAAGGATATGGTTTATAGAAAGGTAAAAATATAATTTTTATATTATAGAAAGGTTAAAAATATAATTTTTATATAGGTAGTGAATAAAAAATATGATCTTTATATAATAGAAGATATAAAAATACTATTTTTATAAAGTAGTGTATTGAAAATAGATTTTCTATATAATAGAGAATATAAAAATATTATCTTTATATATGTAGCGAAATAAAAATCTGATTTTTATTATATATATAATGAAGTAAAAATGTGATTTTTATAGTGATGATATAAAAATTTGATCTTTGTATAAGAAGTCGAAATATATATAAAAATATAATTTTTATATAGAATAAACATTGTAAAAATATATATAAAGAAGTAATAAAAAGATAATTTTTATTTTGAACAGCGTGAAAATGACTGCAGTAGAATTTCAAGCAGCCTCAGTCGGTTCAGCAATTCAAAAGCAAAGCACGGCGGAGTGGATCCCTCTGTGAGAACTTCTCACCTTTTATTTTAATCTTCTAGTTAAAAATATATATACTAGGATGCAGACGGTGTTTAGTAGCACCCGACACCCGTCGTCCACAGACCATGGACGGCTTGTTTGTTTGATTGATTTTGATGTGTAGTTGATTGTGTGATGTGAAATGAAATAAAATATTTATATAGAAAATAAATATTGTATAGTTAAAAATGGAATTTTTAATGTGTATATGAAATGAAATAAATAAATATAAACAAATCGGACGATTAGTTTATATACACACATTTGACTGATATTGATTGGGACGATAAATTTTACACATCGCCCAACTTCACAAATAAAATCTGTGTTTGTTGATTTGAAACCCCACACGGGTATTGGGATAATATATGACATATACTAATCCCAATAATTAGTTGTATGTCGATCGATGGATCGACAGGATGTTATAAGCGTTAGATATCTATATTTGATGCTTATACAGTGTAGTGCACTTTGGATGATGGTTGATTATTTATCGTTGCTATTATATACATGTGTTGTATGGAATCCATATAGTTAACGCTATATGGTGATTGATTGGGCCTCATTCCAATTTAGAAAATAAAGAATATTATAAAATAAAGTTCATGTGTTGACAGTACTCATCCGTTGAGATTTGTCATGTGTTGAATGAAATACTTTAACAATAAAATTTACATCTTTATCATATATAAAATTAGAAACTAACTGGAAAATAGATAAGATGAGTGGTCTCCTGGATATTGATCTGATGTTGGTTTCGGCCTTCGGGGTTAATATTTAGGGAATCGTTCTCTTACTAATTTACGGTTGGAGTCTGATTTGAAATCAAACGATAGATACCATAATTTTTATAAAATATATTAAATAACAAAAATAGTCGCGTGTTGACAGTACTCATCCGTTGAGATTAGTAATGTATTGAAAGAAATATAGATTCATTTGTTGAATTGAATAACGAAGTTATTGAAAAATATAAAGCTGTTTTGATTAGAGATGCACTATTTTGACACGAACGATATTTATATCGATTATATTCGTTTTTATAATGAATATTGAAAAGAGATAAAAATCGAAAATTTATAAAACGAATTCGAATTGAAATTAAATAAAAATTAATTTGAATTGAAGTTAAATAGAAATGAATTCGAATTGAAATTAAATAGAAATGAATTCGAATTGAATCGAATAGAAATGAATTCGAATTTAATTAAATAGAAATGAATTCGAATTGAATTGAATAGAAATGAATTCGAATTGAATTGAATAGAAATGAATTCGAATTGAATAGAAAACGAATTCGAATTGAATAGAAAACGAATTCGAATTGAATTGAATTGAATAGAAAACGAATTCGAATTGAATTGAATAGAAAACGAATTCGAATTGAATTGAAAACGAATTCGAATTGAATAGAAAACGAATTCGAATTGAATAGAAAACGAATCCGAATTGAATTGAACAGAAAACGAATATGAATTGAATTAAATAGAAATCGACGAAATATATATTATATATATAATATAATGGCCTGAATAGAAAGCGCCGCGCTGCGGCAGTTCGCGAATTTCGACCATTGATTTCGAACGGACATTACGGGAGATCCGGCCGTCGGATTCTCCTAAAACCGGAACCGTTGGATTCGTATCGAAAAGAGATTTCTAACGAATATTAGAAATTTGAAATCTAACGGTTGGATTTGGAGATACGTCCAAATCAAATTTGGAAAAGGTCGCTGTAAGTGCAGTTCGATGGCCGTTGATGGAAATCGACTGTACGAGCCTTGATAAAATTATTAAAAATAGTCATAATTTGTGTAAAATCATAAGAAATGATTTGGGAAAAATTGGGATGAAGAACTCCATATTTGAAAAGATAAAAATAGATTTTTATCGAAATAAACTAGTTTTGAACTAAATTTAAAACCCAATTATTTTTAAATAAATAAATTGGATTTGAAAGGGGTTTTAAATAATCGAAATTTCTAATATATTTGATTGGAATTGAATTAGAATTGATTCGTGGGTTTATCATGAGCGGTGTTTTAAATAACACTTGTTCTTTAACCCGATAATAAATAGAATGTGATTTGGTATCGTGAACTGTGTTTTAAATGACACTAGTTCTTTAACCCAGTAAAAGGAGTTTTAATGAATCTGCAATTAGATTGAAATGTGAATTGATAATGAAAATTATCAAATTTGGAAAGTGAGCGAGAATGGAGTATCACCAGTTTTGCTCCAAAGTGATAGTTAAATCTTTAATTAGATTTGAACGTGAAATGGTAATTAATTTTACCGATAACACTGTGGTATTAGATATGGAGTATTACCAGTTTTGCTTCATGGGATGAATAAGTTGGGATTGGGAAATAACATAAATAATTACTTCGGTGTGGTTCGCTAATATTGACTAGTTTGGAAAACCATAATCTGGTTTGAAATGATATCCAAAGGAAGATTAAAGGATAAATTTTATGATAAAATTAATGGGAACCTTTCCCTAAGAATATGAAATTTAGAAACTAGCTGTAGGTTAGTTAAGAAGAATGGTTTCCTGGATATTGATCTGATGTTGGTTTCGGCCTTCGGGGTTAATATTTGAGAAATTGTTCTCTTGCTAATTTGCGGTTAGTGACTGCTGAATTGGAATGAGGCGTATGTTGTGTTTGTGTAACATTTGTTTACTATATACGCGGGTTGTTCGGAAAGTCCGGGTTTATACCCATTCTGAATAACCGATTCAACGATAAGTCGAAGATGAAGACGGTGGTTGAAGACCGGAAGTCTACACATCGTTTGGGTGATTACTGGTGATCTTGATTGGGCTGTACACCCAAGATGAGGGAATCAGTTGGTGGTCGTCCAGACGTACTTGGAGATCGATGGATATGCGAGGAAAGTGCCTCCGGTTTCGTTCAGACCCAGAACGAACTTGTAAATGGACTATGTGTCTGACATTGGATTTCATTCTGTGTTGATTGATCTCCATTAAATATACATCTGTTTGGCGGCAGAGAATTTATTCTCTTGCTTAACGCCCTTCTCTGAGACGTACGAGCTCAGAGGTTGTATATCGATGGACATCAATCGCATGTCATGAATTGCCTGTGTGGCACGCCTAAGTGGAAATTGATCAAGGCTTCTGTTGAAAAGCAAAGTCTTGTGGTTGATGATCAAAGCACGACCTCTGTGGCGTAGCTTTGTGTATAACATGAATTCGCGAGCCTCACATCTGGGTATGAGTTAAAAACGGGATAAGGACTGCAGGGAGAGCACGACGTTTCTTTCTAGCTTTGGTGGTGTCAGTGACTTACCAGCCCTGACATTTATATACTTTTCACCTATGTGGTTGTTGGATGAGGCGCCTCGATTTTAGGTCTGTAAGGACCGGGAAACGTGTGTTCAAGAATAACTAATCCTCAAACGTAAGAGAGGACCAACCCTGAAGCATCCAGGGGTTACCCAGAGTGTGTAGTCCCGAGGCATTTGCTAGAGTGTCTCGAAGCGGAGAGGAGCTTGCCCCTTTGCCTCGACTCATGACGGAAATCCAATTTCCAATACGGGATATTGCGGTTTTAATTGTAGAACTAGTATGGCGACATGATATATGGTACCCATGCCGTCTATGATTGATATTTATGATTGAAATTGTTTTGACACTATTCACTTATAATAGTATCAAATGATTTGTTTTAAACGTACCAAGCATGTTTAGCTATTATAAGGGAAAACCCTATCCTCCGGCTTGCGTTGCATTATGTGATGGGACCTGGGTCTTATAATAGCTTCATTTTTCGAAAAAGCATTGCGTTGTCTTTTCTATGCACTGGTATTCTTAGGAGGAAACCTGTTCCGTGTTATACGGTGAGGTCCCTTGAATTACTCTCTTTTAAAGTAAAGTTTTAAATAACTGTTTTAGTTCTCACACTAGTCACATGACTGACCTGGAGTTTATTGTTTTAACCTAAACTCTGGGTGCCCCTATTTTCGACACGGGCAGCTAGTATTTTTGGTTTTGCAGATTTATATTCACAGGATCCTGATTTACAGCTGGAACGATGCTCGGAAAGCTCTGTATCCATGCATTACTTTCAGTTGTGTTTTATATTGTTTTTCCGCTTCTATGTAATTTATTGTAATCTCTGATATTTATCGAATGTAATTTATTCATTTATACTCTGTATATTCTTATATCTGATGGAATTGTTGTAATAACAATGAAATGTTCTTTTGTTTGTGTTCCAATTTGTCCTGTTCTCAAAACGATCAGGGGTTTCAAACGGTCTAGATCGGTTTAACGACTGATTCGGATCGAGCGAAATTCCTTACCGTCACAGTTTGGGTTGATTGCGTGTAAATTGTGGTGAGTGGATCTTTTGTTCTGGGCGTAGCTGGTAGGTAGGTATATATATATATATAAGATTTAATAAATAAATTTATATTATACATAATTAAAGGAACAAAGCGTAAAGGAAAGAAAATAGTAGTAGGCAACAAAAGAAAGAATGGAAAGAAAGGGACAACAGGCGATGTTGGGCTGAGCATAATTTGGGTTTGTCTGGAGCATTTAAAGGGGCACAACGTTTTGTTTTGTACATGCAGATTTGCATGGTGTGGAGTCTACATGCGTGAAGTCATGGAGCATTTAAGGAGCATTAAATGGGAAGAAAAATGGGATGCCTGGGATACTGTATTTTGGTTAGTTATAGGTTTACTAAAAAGAGAAAGTTTGTACCCATGTTTCTAACGTGTAATGCAACAAAGAGGAAATTCTTGGTGGACCATATGATTAACGTTATTTTTATAAATTGAAATTTATATTCTAAAAAGATTAAAAAAAAGAAGGAAAAAAAAGGAGGGAAAGTTGGTAAATTTTTAAGCAGGTTATATAGTGATGTATGTATGTATGTTAGATGTGATCGCATAGTTTTGGTTCGCACATGTGTAATTGAGTAAATCAATGGTAGGTAACTCGACGAAATTAGCGAGTCTTAAATAAAATGATTTATTAAGTAATTATATGTGATTTAAATTGATCGAACACAAATTTAGTCATTTAAACAAATTAACGTGTAAACTGTTAATTATAAACATTAAATTTGTTGTTCAGTTAATTATTTAATTAATTGAGTTATGTTTTAATTACTTTAGCTGTAATTATAAAATTATACTGACATCTGTTAGTGTAGATAAACATCGTTCAACTATATATTTGATTGACTGAATTGTTTGGACACTCTGTTAACAAAAATAAACACCGTTCTACTATTATATCAGTTTGA
This sequence comes from Allium sativum, assembly GCA_030737875.1. Taxonomy (NCBI): domain Eukaryota; kingdom Viridiplantae; phylum Streptophyta; class Magnoliopsida; order Asparagales; family Amaryllidaceae; genus Allium; species Allium sativum. Next base: position 593,642,971 of record CM060922.1, read on the forward strand.
CATATTTATCAGTTAATATATGTTGTAGAGGTATTATCGGTTGATGATATTGAGTTGTATTTATATGTTGTTTGTGCAAATTGGGTTAACGACCTGAATGTCGTTTGAACTGTTATAGACCGTTGAAGCTGCTAAGCCGTTTTTTGTAAGGTAACTCGGAAATGAACATAAGTTTTTAATTAAATATAAATTGTTTGGAGAAAACAATTAGATGGATTATTTTAAATAAATTATATTAATTTATTTAAAAAGGAAAGATCAATTATCATCAGTTAATCAGGTTGTTTAAGGTTGATTTAAATGAACGTTTTAAATGGAATTGATCATTAAATTAATTTGTTTTAATATATGGTTGTTTAAAATTTGAAAGTGTTTAAATTTCACAGATTGGGTTGGATAATTGTCGAATTAAATAGTAATTTAAATTTGGATAAATATTCCCAGAAGGGTATTTTTAACTTAATTAATCCTTTAATTAAGTAAGCTTTAAGAAAAATTTAATTATAAAAGAAAAAGGAAAACAAGTCGATCAAATGGATTTACAAATGCTGGCTCATCAAATATTTTGAATATCAACTTCTTTGAATCTTGAGGATAAGAAATGATGTCGATTCAAGGTCTGAGAGGTAATTAAAATACCCCAACTTGATCAATTTCACTATTATTCGATAGATCATAGTAGTTGGTGTTCAGAATAAGTGTTAGAGTTGAATATCGTTTTCAGTTATGAAACAGATATTCGAGAGTGGGCTTATCACATAATATTGATAATAAGAGATTTGTTATTAATAATTCTGTTTTTAAATTATTATATATACAAAATTAATATTTAAATGTCATTAAATTAAAGATTTATTTAAATAAGGCTTAGCAGATCCAATGGAAATAAATATGTTTATTTTATATTTGGTGGTTAAATCACCGACTATCAAATACGGACCTTTTTCGTTATCATTTCGAAGAGACCGGAATCTAAATTCCACTTCGATTCGGTTTATACGTCTCAAGTCAGAGATTATTGAAGACCATTGTAGACGGAGTTATGCAAGGGCTGTTTTGTCAATCCTAGGTAGAAATTACCTAAGATGGATTTATAGGATAATGCCTTCGGTTTGTCCAGTCCCAGGGCAATTGTATGGACGAATGTCTGACAGAGTATGCTTAATAAATTGCGTAAATTGATCTCTTCAAATGTATTTACGTTTAGTGGCGGAGGAATTCGTTTCTCTTAACTTTATACCCGAGATATTTTTGGCGAAATCAATTTGTGATTTGGCAGGTTTGACGATGTGGCATTCAAAGTGAATGAGGACATTTTATATCCAAGGGTAAGTTCAGCCTCAAGCCTCACAACCGGGAAATGACAAAAATCGGGCAGACAACATGGCTATGTGGGTCGCTCCCATTAGGGTGTATTGTCACCTATCTAGAGAAATTTCATTTTACTTCTTTAAATTATTTTTATGTTGTCCCTTTCGGGAAACGGTTGGTAGCTCCCAACCGTTGTTGACAATATATTCGATACACTCAAGCGAAATGAGTGGTCGGTCATGTGTGGGTCGGGTTGCAAGACGTTCTTGTTGAACCCAGTGTATTCCCCTCTAGAGGTACACTATCGGAAGGTGGTTCCATACCTTGTCATAGTCGGAATCCAATCTCCAATAAGCGCCCGCGGTTTTGATTGTATACTATATATGTAGAGCGTGAGATGCAAGCGTTCTGCTAGATTGTTATTTATTTGTATTTAGACATTATCATAATATCAGAATAATATTGTTTTCAAAAATGTTTTGGGTTATCGTAAGGTAAAAACCATCTGTATTTATGTGTGGATCGGTCTTACGATCACCTTTTCTTTCGAAAGGTTTTTGAAAGTTAAAATCAAACTGTTTTTAACCGTTTACTCACACCAGTCCTATGACTGACCCATAGTTTATTTCTCTATGTTTCCCTAAACTCTTGGGTGCCCAATTTGTACGGCAGTCCAATAGTTAAGGATTTTATAGATTTATCTGAAGGAGCTTGGAGCAAGAGACTTCAACGTTAGATATTTAGAGTTTTATTCCGCTGTATTGTATATATGATGTACTCTGATGATGTATGTAAATGCAAATACTGTTGTATTTCAAAAATGATTATTTATATATTATATTTTATTCTACTGTGATTGTGAGTTTCTGTGTTGTTGTTCAGTTCGATCCCCTATCTCTTTTTTTTCTATTCTAATTTTCTATCTTCCTCTTTCTCATCCTTTAACTTCTCTCTTTTAATGATTCGTATTTTTGTGCAATTTGGGTTGGACGTGAGTTGTATTCAATCAACTCTAATGGAACTGATTTGCGGGTTGTTACAATCGTTGATAGTTTTGGTTTCCTTCTCTTTTATTCACCAAAACTTCATTTGATCATTACTTGGTCAATTCTTGACAGATTCACATGAAACCAACAACATTATGAAACAAATGAAGAGAAGTAAAGTATGAAGATAAGTTGTAGTTGAAAATACAAAGTTGTAAATTGATCTGGTACCCATTTCTTTGTTGATTTACATTTTTTATTTCCGTTTCTTCTTGATGTCTTTTCACCAACCGTCGTTACTCTTCTCCTCTTTTTGATTTCTACCATGTGTTCATAAGAATTTTGAATTCTCAACAGCCATGTAACACACCATTTTGGAATTTGAATTTTCTATAGCCACGTCACCCATCTTTTCAGAATTTGAAAATCCAATAGCCATATAATACATGTTTTCATGTAAAATAACACAACTTTTCAAATAGTCAAATAACTTTTCAAATAATCAAATGACTTCTCAAACTAACTAACTAAAATTTTAAACAATAATATCATGATGGTTTTGTAACATATCCATATATCAAAAATTTCAGAATTTGAAAAAAAAATCAAATTTCAAATTTTAAAAAATCAGATAATGAGTTTAAACCAGTGTTATAAATCATTTCAAAATTTTCCATTTAAATTTTTCAAAAATCAGATGATGAACTTTTTGAGAGACCTTGCTCTGATACCAATTGTTAGGGATTGCGGAATGGATCGTTAAGGCAAAACTAACACTAGAGGGGGGGGTGAATAACGTTTTTGAGAATTTAAACAAAATCTAAAAATTATTTGATATATTATATGAATCAAACACCACAGAAACAATCATAGACACAGAATCAAACATAAACACAAAGATAAACAAAAATAAAATGCAGAAAAGGAAAGAACACACTGGATTTTATACTAGTTCGGAATTGCTCCTATGTCCAGTCTTATGCAATGCTGAATTGCGCAGAGTTTTACAACTATATCAATATCCAATTACAATCCTCTCCTTGATTTCACGACTATAAGGGATACCACCGATTCCACACACACTTGATCAAGTATACTCTCCTTGATTTCACAGCTACAAGGGATAACACTGATTCCACTCCCCTTGATTTAACGGCTATAAGGGATACCATCGATTACATACACTACCTAAACAATTACAATAGCCCTCTAATTCTTCAATAGCGCTTTGATTCAGAGAGTAATGAGAAGAGAATGAGAAGAGAAGAAGTTTTATGAAAATAGAATTGAATTCAGCAGAGTATAAGTGTATAAATCATAAAATGAGAAGATATAATGGTGTAAAGAAAGGAGATGGAGATGGAGAAGAAGAATTATGTAAACATTCGAAATCAGCCCCTATTTATAAAATTTGAAAGGTTGCAATGTTTCTGTAGCATCACAAATAGTGAAAAGACACCTCCTTTCAATTTTCAAAAAGGGACAGTTATATGTCGACATGTATATAAATATGTGTCGACATATCTCAGTACGAAATTGAAATTTGTGCATTTTTCAAGAGTTTTGATATATATAATTCTGAAAATTCTTGAATTAAAACGTAGTGTTATAAATGAATATTATGAAGTAGGAAATCATATGTAAACATAAAAATAAACTATATAAACATATTTATAAAATTATAGAGTTAAAACTATGTAAATATAAAGTGTATAAAAGTATAAATATAAAACTAATAAAACTTGAGTTTAAAATCAAAAAGTAATAAAAATAAAATAAAAATAGAGAGGATAGAGATTGAAGATAGAATTTGAAATCAGAATTTAAAAAATAGAATTTGAATTTGAGTTTGAACCTGGAGTGCTATTTAGAGTCTTACATAAACTAGACTCTATTACTGTATTTGTCTTGAACTCTTGAAATCTTGAATACTCATGAGTCTTGAGTCATCTCTGAATTCTAAATCTCTAATATCTTCAAACTGTACAGTCTTTAGTAATAATTCCTGTATATAAATCCTGCATATGTGTGTGTACATATATATATATATTCTAAATAAAAGTGTTAGTATATATTTTATAATCAATTAACATTGAAATAAGGTTGTTGTCATCAAAACTCCATTCTACAATAGAATTACATTATCATAGTCTAGAAGTTTGGAATAACATTTTGAACCTGGACATCGTATGTTAGATTGATCATAAGTTGACACTTTCATGATTTTTTTCACAAAATTTATAAAATACAACAATATCATTCTGATTTACCTCCATGGTAGTACATCCAACTTCAAACTTTCAAATAACCGATCTTCTACTATATATGTAAAAAATTATATTGTTTATGATATAATATTATATTGTTATTTTTCTAAATAAAACCAAACATCATTAATAATATAATATATATTTTTGGCAAGGCAGACCGGTTTTTAGAATGCTCTGTAACACTTTTATTATATCAAAATAATAAAAACAACGAAACCATAAGATATATGTATATCTACTACAACCAGAAAAACACTCCACGCAGGGAAAGAGACTGAGAAATAAAGTTCAACAATACTTAAGATAATACAACCTAACCAGGACAAAGCACAAGCCACCACAAATGATATGCAACAAAATGTTGGAAATGAATGAGCAAGAAAAAGAGGAATTTTGGAAGAAGATAGGAAAGCAAACCAAAGTCCCACGTTATGAAACATGAATACCCATTTCTCTACAAGCTTATATAAATAAAGGAGAAGAGGGCTTGTAAACATAGGGTGGCTAAGCCAAGATACAATATTATATATTAGTGCCAAAAATTGGGCCTAGTGCCGTGGGACTCTTCAGGTCCATGACATAATATTATATTAGTGTCGAAAATTGGGCCTTGTGCCTTGGGACTCTTGGGGTATCGTGGTTAAATAGGCCGCTGATTGCAGCTTGGGCTTGTTGCGCTGAAATGAGTTATTTTTGATCATTTTTTGATCTGGCATTTCTGTTCAATTGAATGGATACAACCATTTCATTTTAAATGCATACGCACATTCATGCACTGCTTGGTTAAAGGGCAACCTTTGCAGAGGTCATTAATGTTCATATAGGCACCTCCTGAAAAGTCAGTGTGTACGACTGAAGCAAAATCTATATGGATATTGCGGAAATATAGATGATATACTAACTAGCTAATGTAAGAATTAATATGATATAACACAAGTGAATAAAAGTAATAAGTAAAGTAAAGTGACACCAGGAATTTTATACTGGTTCGGACTTTCTGTCCTACATCCAGTCCCAAAGCTCCTCTTCGGAATTCAATATCACGCCCTCTCTTAACCTGGAGGAATAGGTCAGTACACCCGAGCCCCAACAAGGATGCCTCTCGCCTGAGCAACCGCACATGACTTTAACAATCACAAGTGTTTTGACTTCAGCTTTGTGTTCTTGAATCAACACGGATAGTCAACTGTTTAAGTACAACCTTCCTATAATCTGATCGTCGAGTATGTGATTTGAATATGAAGATTTAAGGAAGAAGATTGCTTGTCGAATCCAATGATATTAAAAATCAAATTAAGGATTTAACAAGTATTTGAATTAAGAGAGTTTTTATTTTGCAAAGAATGTAATTTCAGAGAATGAAGAGAATATAATTATAATCAGTAAAATCGGTGATTGTAAAACATGTTTGAAGTTGTTTATATAATAGTATAAGAGTAGCATTCCTTCATGAAGAGTTTCTATAAAAAGTTATGTCCATTTCCATTGATTATTGAAGAGGAATCTCTTCATGAAAGATGGTGACTCTTTATAAAATAGTTTTTTGGTCGAATCAGTCGACTGGTTAAAAGATCATCAGTTGAATGGTTGAATTAAATCGTACATATATAAAAAAAATTCAAAATTAGCCATTATATACAAAAACAGGCTGACCAGTCGACTGGTCCTTTTTCTACCAGTCGACTGGTAGGCCAGTTTTTGTATATTCCTGGCTTTTTAAAGGCTTATAAATATATATATATATATATATATATATATTTATATATTACTTTGTTTTGCACATTCATGTATACTTGAGGATAGATTTTAACATAATTCTAACACGACTCAATGTGTGTATGTGTGTAACCTTATCTCTATGACATGATTCCCATTGCAACTTCATTTGTTGGCATCAATCAAAATCTTATTATCAACATTCTTCCCTTTTTTGATTGATGACAACACTTTGGATTTTCTCCCCCTGAATGTCTAGCTCCCCCTGAATTTCTGCAATATTTTGTTAGTTCATAATTTTTATAACCTCACCATTTGATTCCTGCAACAAAATATGTTAGCACAAATTTTCCAATGGCATGGAAACATAAGAATATATTAGCATGGAAATATAAGAATGGTATATAACATATATAGCATGAGAGATATTTCTCCCCCTTTGTCTTCGATTAAAAAGTAAATTGCCATGATGAACATAAAGTAATCGAATAACTTTTTAGAAATCTTTGATAGATACAATTCCTAGCTCTCGTCAGAGTCTTATAAATGAGTTCTCTAAAAGGGTTTAGTAAGATATCAGCAATTTGATTTTCTGAAGTCACAAACTCTAAATTAATAGTTTGTTTTTCAATATTATCTCTTAAGAAATAATGTCTGATATCAATGTGTTTAGTTCTGGAATGGTTTACCGGATTCTTAGATAAATTTATTGTGCTTGTATTGTCATAATACATTGTGGAATTAGATAAATTTAAATTAAAATCTTTTAATGTTTGCTGCATATATATTACTTGAGCACATGCTAGTGCAGCAGATATGTATTCAGCTTCTCATGTTGATAGTGAACACAGTTTTGTTTCTTGCTGAGCCAAGATATGAGTGATTTACCAATAAAATGACATGTTCCACTTGTACTCTTACGATCCGTCCGTGATCCTCCAAAATCAGCATCGCTATATGAAACTAATTCAAAGGAACAATCTTTTGATAGTAGAGTCCAAAGTCTTTAGTACTGCTTGGATAACGTAAAATCCGTTTAACTTCTCTCAAATGTGATTCTTTTGGATTAGCTTGAAAACAAGCACATAAACAAACACTCATCATAATGTCCGGTCTACTTGCAGTTAAATATAGAAGTGAACCTATCATGCTTATATATAGCTTTTGATCGACACTTTTACCATTTTCATCTTTATCTAAATGTGTCGTCGTACTCATTGGTGTAGGTTTACTTGACGTATTATCCATTCCAAAACATTTTATTAAATTAGTATAATATTTTTCTTGATTAATGAAAATTCCATCTGGTAATTGCTTAATTTGCAATCCTAAAAAGTAGGATAGATCTTCCATATGTGACATTTCAAATTCATTGGTCATTATTTTTGAAAATTCTTGGCATAATTTATCATTTGTTGAACCAAAGATAATATCGTCTACATATATTTGTACTATTAGAATATCTTTATTATCTTTTTTAAAAAAGAGTGTTTGATCAACCTTTCCAATTTGAAATCCTGAATCTAATAAAGAAGTTTTGAGACATTCATACCAAGCACGAGGTGCTTGTTTCGAACCATATAAGGCCTTTTTTAGTTTAAAAACATGATCAAGATGTTTTTCATAAGAAAATAGTGGAGGTTGTTCAACATATACATATTCTTCAATATAACCATTTAAGAAAGTGCTTTTAACATCCATCTGATATAATTTAAAGTTGTGATGACATGCATATGCTAATTATATTTGAATTTCTTCTAGTCGTGTGACTGGAGCAAAAGTTTCTTCATAATCTATGCCTTCTTCTTGATTGTAACCTTGTACAACAAGTCTAGCTTTATTTATAGTGATATTACCCAATTCATCTACTTTATTTTTGTAAACCCATTTTGTTCCAGTTTGATTAGTTGATCTTGGAACTAATTCCCATACTTCGTTACACTCAAATTGATTTAATTCTATTTGCATTGCAATTATCCAATGTTCATATGTTGATGCTTCTCTAGGATTTTTGGGTTCTATATCTGATAAGAAGGCTACATTACTTACTAAATTAAGTTGACTTCTAGTCCTTACATTTGAAGTTATTTCTCCAATAATATTTTGAGTTGGATGGTCTCGTAATATTCTTGGTGGAGATCGAACTTCATTAATAGGAACATTTTGATTATTGATGTTATCTTGAGTTTATGTAGTATTATTCTCTATGTTATTATGAACAATGTTTTCATCTTCTCTAAATGTATCAATATCATCGTCATGTAAAGAATTATTTTTCATAATATCTGAATTAAATAAATTTTGAATAACATTTTCGTCAAATGACACATGAAGTGATTCTTCTATTTTAATGGTTCTTTTAATGAAAATACGATAAACCTTGCTATGCTAAGAATATCCTAATAATATTCCTTCGTCAGATTTTGAGTCAAATTTCCCAAGCCGATCTTTTGTATTTAAAATGAAACCTTTTGAACCAAAAACTTTGAAATAAGATATATTTGGTTTTCTACCAGTAAAAAGTTCGCATAGAGTGTTTTTAGTAACAGGTCGAATGGAAACACGATTCAAAACATAACAATCTATTGCAACTGCTTCAGCCCAAAAATATTTTGGCATTGTACTTCCATTTAATAACATTCTAGCACATTCTTGTAGAGTTCTGTTTTTATGTTCTACAACTCCATTTTGTTGAGGAGTCTAGGAAAGGAAAATTATGAAAAATTCCTTTCTTTTGACAAAATAAATCAAATTTCTCATTTTCAAATTCTCCTCCATAAGCACTTCTTATGTTCTTTATTTTTAGATTAGTTAAATTTTGAATTTGTTTGATGAAAATTTTAAAGATATCAAAAGTATCGCTTTTATTCTTTAAAAACATAGTCCAAGTATATCTTGAGAAATCATCAACAATTACAAATACATATCTACTATGATTGATGGACTGAACTTGAGTTGGTCCGAATAAATCCATATATAGTAATTCAAGTGGTTGTAAGGTTGATATAACCTTTTTTGATTTAAAATAAGATTTAGTTAACTTTTCGAGTTGACAAGCATCGCATAAATTTTCAGTTTTAAATTTTATTTTGGGTAATCCTCTTATAAGATAATTTGTAGATATTTTGTTTATTGTTTTAAAATTAATATAGCAAAATCGTTTGTGCCATAACCAAGGATCATTTCTTTGGCTAATAAACACATACTTGGATTATTATTAACTACAATATTTAAAATACAAATATTTTTGTCTCGGTTTCCTTCAAAAATAAGATTTTGATTTGAGTCAAAAATACTACATTTATTTTCAGAAAATGATATTTTAAATCCTTTATCGCATAATTGATTAATACTTAATAAATTGTGTTTTAAATTCTTAACCGGTAAAACATCCGAAATAAGAGGTGAATTAGATATACCGTAATTGCTCACATCGCCTTTGCCGATGATGTATCCTTTGGAGTTATCTCCAAACGTGACAGTTCCTCCTTTTTAGTAAATGATATTTGTTAGCATCTCCTTGTCTCCTGTCATGTGTTTTGAGAAACCACTGTCTAGTATCGATTTTCCTCTATTTTTATTGAGTGGGACATCATTATCCTTAGCCATGAAGCACATGTTTACTTGCTCACTATCACTGTTGCTATCACTTTCAGAAGATGAATTCAATTTGTCCCAGGTGACTGAAAATGCTCGTCTCTTTGATTTCTCATTTTTGCGATTTTTCTTTAACTCTGGACAATTCTTTGATAGTGTCCAATCTTGTGACAGTTGAATCATTCTACCAGAGCAGGATCATGTTCTTTTGATGAGTTCTTCTTTACATTTTTACTTTCGACTTTTCTATATTTTAGAAATTTTCTAAAATTCTTAGCAATAAATGCAATATCTTCTTCATTTGAATCAGAATCTTCTTTCTCAGCATGGGAAGCTAAATTTTTCTTATCTTGTACCTGTGCTTTCTTTGCCTGCAAATTTACTTCATAAGACATTAGACTACCAATCAATTCTTCGGGTTTCATGGCAGAGAGATCATTAGCTTCTTCAATTGCTAATACTTTTCTCTTCCATTCTTCCGTTAAATAATTCAAAATTTTTGACACTATATAAAATCTGAATACTTTCTCCTAATCCTAACAAAGAGAAATAAATATTTTGAAAACGTGAATACATATAATTTATGGATTCATTTTCATTCATCTTAAAATTTTGAAACTGATTCTTGAGTATAGATATTTTGCTTTGTTTAACTTTGTTAGTATCATCATGAGTAATTTTAAGTGTTCTCCAAATTTCATATGCAGTGTTGCACATACAAATCCGATTAAACCCTATCAGTCATAGGCGGCGTAGGTACCATTATATTACATCACCATATGTGTGTGTGTATATATATATATATACAACTAAAACCGAATATCGCGTATTGGAAATTGGGTTTCCATCTATGAACCAAGGCAAGCGATCGCCCTTACCAATTCGAGACTCTCTGGCCCGATTCTTAGGATACAGCCGCGACTGCACCTGCGGTTAGCGACAACGCCGGTCATCTGTCGATGATTGGCAATACCATAAACTATATGTTAGCCTGCCCTATGGGGCATAAAATAATCTGGTCAGTATATCGATTAGAACATCCATCGATCTCATAGTGACTGATATATCCGAGGCGCCTCTCTATCCATCAAGTAATAAGCAACATCCACATGAGTAAACAGTATGGGCTCTATACCATGACATTACGCCTAGCTAGAAACTAACATATGTCCATTTCCCTGAAGTCCACATCCCGTTTCTAGTTCATACCGGGGTGTGAAGCTCGCGAAGTAACGCTATACACAAAGCTATTCCTAAATAAGCTGTGCTTTGATCGTCAACCACAAGGCTCTGCTTTTCAACAAAAGCCTTGATCATGCATCTCAGCATGTCACATTGTCAGTCTATACCATACCATTGATTTCTGCCAATATTTAACCTCTAAGCTCGTACGTCTTAGAGAAGGGTGTTAAGTAAGAGAATAAATTCTCCGCCACCAAATAGACATATATTTAGCAGAGATCAACGAATACAACATAAAGGAATACAACGTCAGACATACCATCCATTTACAAGTCCGTTTTGGGTCAGAACGAAACCGGAGGCACCTTATTCCTCGTCCCATATGTCCAATACAGGAGAGAGGTCCTCACATATCCGTCAATCTCCAAGTACGTTTGAACGATCACCACTTATTACCTTATCTTGGGTGAAAGGCCCAATCAAGACATCAATAATCATCCAAACGATGTGAAGATCTCCGATCTTCAACCACCGTCTTCATATTCGACTCTTGGTTGTCGTATTAATTATTCAGAATGGGTTAAACCCGGTCTTTCCAAATAACTTGCGTATTTTGTAATCAAGTGCTATAAAAACACATCATACGCCTCATTCCAATTCAGAATATTCTTTTAATAAAATGTTCACAGTATTAGGGAAAGGTTCCCATTAATTTTATCAAAGATAAATTCTTTTAAATTTATTCTTTAATCTTCCTTTAGATATCAATTTCAAAAGATTTTATTAACTAGTCGGGATTATCGAACCTTACCGAAGTAATCATTTATTTATATTTATTATCCCAATCCCAACCTATTCATCCCATGGAGCAAAACTAGTAGCACTCCATATCTAACACCCAGTGTTATCGGTAAATTTAATTACCATTTCACGTTTAAATCTAATTAAAGAATTAAACTATCACCTAGAGTAAAACTGGTGGTACTCCATTCTCGATCATTTCAAGAATTCGATAAATTTAATTATCTCATTTCCATTTCAATATATATAGATATTTATTAAAACTCCAATTTGGTTTTAATATCAAAAATCATTACTTAATGATTATTCAAATTTAGGAAGTAAATCTTTATCTTTAACTAGATTAAAGAACTAATGTCATTTAAAACACACTTCACGATAAACCCAAATCATCTTCCATTAACTATGGAATCTTCACGGAAAATAGATCAATATATAATCGAATTCCTTCAATTCCAATTCATTCTATTAAATTGGAAAACTTTACTTTGGAAAAATTTCCATTTAAATCTTAATAAGAGAATTATAAATTCCATTTAAATCTTAATAAAAGATTTATAAATCCCAAATTATTTTTTCACTGTTAATTGGGATTAAATAACAAATGTCATTTAAAACATAGTTCACAATAAACCCACAATCAACTTTCATTTCAATTCTAATTAAACATTAATTAATTAGTAAACTTTTCTAAATCTTAATTAAAAGATTTATTCTTTTCATACGGGTTTAAGAACAGTGTTATTTAAGACACCATTCACGACAAGCCCAGAATCCAATTTATTTTATTCAATTCCAATTAAATATTAATTAACTGGAAAACTTCATTAAATCTTAATTTTAAGATTTATTCTTGTTAATAATTAGTTCATATCAATAAAAATATATTTTTATCTTTTCAAATATGGAAATTTTCATCCAAAATCTTTCCAACCCATTTATTATGATTTTACATAATTTATAAATATTTTTAATAATTTTATCTTTTCAAATATGAAATTTTTCATCCAAAATGTTTCCAACCCATTTATTATGATTTTACATAATTTATTAATATTTTTAATAATTTTATCAAGGCCCGTACAGGTGGTTTCCAATAACGGTCACCGAACTACATCCATAGCGACCTTTTTCAAATTTGATTTGGACATAATTCCAAATCCAACTGTTAGATTTCAAACTTCTTATATTCATTAGAAAGCTCTTTTCGATACGAACCTAACGGTTTTGGTTTTAGGAGAATCCGACGGTCGGATCTCCCGTTACATCAATTTGAAGTTAATGGTCAAAATTCGCGAATGGTCGTTGCGCGGCATGTTCTATTCAGGCCATTAAATATATATAATATATATTATATATAATTCATCGACTCCCATTTAAAACATATTTTATAAATTGTTTATATATATTCGATTTAAAACGATTCCAACTTTATTTTCAATTTAAAATCAAAATTGAATTTTCTATATATTTATCATATTAAAATGATAATATTTTCAAAATATTAAATTTTGAAATCACTTCTTTTCGATATTCATTATAAAATGAATAACTCGATCGATAAAAAGGGCGTTTAACCACATAACTATTTTTATTGTTCCAAAAATTTTATTCAACACATAAATCTTATATGGTTTATACCTTCAATGAAAATGATATTTTTATTGTTCAAAAATTTTTATTCAACACATAAATCTTTTATTCACTTCATTAGCATGTTAAAAGGTGACATTTTTTTTTATGTACAAAAATATAATTCAACAAATAATTATTTTATATTCATTAACATGTTATAAAGTGACATTTTTATTATTTAACAAAAATGTATTTTAACATATACTTCTTTTATTTTATTTTTTATACATACAATAAAAATGTAATTTTTATTGTTAAAAACATTTTATTTTAAAAGATTCTTTATTTCAAATTATTCTTTTCAATAAAATGTTCTTTTCAATAAAATGTTCTTTTCATCAAAATATTCTTTTCATTAAAATATTCTTTTCATTAAAATATTCTTTTACATTAGAATATCCTTTTACATTAAAATATCCTTTTACATTAAAATATTCTTTTTCATTAAAAGATTCTTTTACATTAAAATATTCTTTTACATTAAAATATCCTTTTACATTAAAATATCCTTTTACATTAAAAGATTCTTTTACATTAAAATATTCTTTATTTCTGAATCGGAATGTGACTCAATCAATTACCATATAATTTCAGTTATATGGATTTCATACATCGCAGATATGCAACAATATTGATTTATAATCATCAAACAGTCCAATCACATCCAGAGTGAAATTTACAACTGTGTAAGCATTTAAAATAAATAAATAACGCTCATCACAGACTGTCAATCCATCGATTGACATACAACTAAATATTGAGACTAGTGTATGTCAAATATCACCCTAATACTCGTGTGGGGTTTTCAAACAACAATAGTTTATTTAAAATAATTATTGGTTAATAAATTTAACCAATTCTAATTTAGATTGATTTTTTTTTAAAACTTAACCAATTTTCACTATTTTAAATAATAAAAAAATATTTATAATTTAATTTCAACATAACATTAATGTTAACGTTATGTTCAACATTCAACATCACAAATAACATACAATACTGTCAAAACAGACAACCATGGTTCCTGCAATAAATAGTGTCGGGTGCTGCTAAGCACAGTCTGCATCCTAGTATATAATTAACTATAAAATAATTAAAGTGAGAAGGAGTTCTCACCTTTGGTTTCCACTCCGCCAGTTTTATTTCTGAACAGTTCGGATTTGCTCAAAATTCCAACGCAATCTTTTTCACGCTGTTCATAGTAAAAATCACATTTTTAATACGATGTTATTTAAATAAAAAGCATATTTTTATTTCAACTCTATATATATAAAGCATATTTTTCTATGTAGTGAAAGATCATATTTTCTATACAATGAAAAATCATTTTCTTCTATACAATGAAAAATCATTTTTTCTATACAATGAAATCATATTTTTATAAACAATGAAATCATATTTTTATATTTTAAAACCATGCTATTTTCATTTTTAAAACAATGGAATTTTCATTTTTTTTTAAAACGATGACATTTTTATCTTTTTAAACAAAGCCATTTTATTTTTAAAACAATGCTTTATTTTTCTTTTCAAAACAATGTCTATTTTTATATTTAGGAAAACAGTTCTGTCTCATTATAAAAATCACAATTTTATTTTAAAGCTATATATATAAAAACCATATTTTTATTTTAAAGTTATATAAAAACCATATTTTTATTTTAAAGTTATATATAATAAAAACCAAATTTTATTATTCAAAAACAATGTCAATTTTATTATTCGAAAACAATTTCAATTTTATTATTTAAAAACAATGTCAATTTTATTATTTAAAAAAATGTTTATTTTAACCATGCTTTTAATATAAAAAATCAGAAAAGAAAATTTATGCTGTCTATTTTAAAATCTAATTACATGGTTAGAAAGTTTTACACTGCGTCTCAAATTCCGATTTGCTCCGTTTTGATTCTAGATAGTTCCATTGTGTAGAGCTCGGCAAGGCGAATCGAATGCATTCTGAATCGCGAAATTCTATTTTCGTTTACAAAAGTTAAAGCAGTTCGAATATTAATTACTTTATTTAATTACTCAACATAATTAATAAAATAATTAAGTTAATTATCCAACCCTTATATCGTCTTCCTCTTCAACAATTCCTGGAATAGCCGAACCAAAACCCTTGCAACCTTTGTTCACCGTCACGCCGACCTATGCAGAGCAAGACCCCGATCAACTCCCACCTTCACGACGGCCTTCGACTCCTCTTCCTACGCCTGCCTTACCTCGAAACTCGCACCCCCCAAGGACCCTAGAAACCCATTCGAATATGACAACTTCAGGCAACGGTTTCTCCCAAATTACCCAACAGTACGTGATCATCTCCGTATGGAATCGAAGCTTAGAAGAATCTCTCTCGTTTTCCCTTTATAACCTTAGTTTGATTTGGAGTAGATCGCAAGAAATTAGGGGATTTGTTTCAGAGGTTTTCAGCCATTTATTTCATAGATGGTGGCTGTAGTATAATTGGACCTAGGGTTTGACTAAAGGGGTATTTATAATTAATATTTTATTATTTTTAATTCTATTAATTTCAAAAATACATGCCTACCGATACGAACTCCGAATCAAACCCAACGACTGTCGCCCCTAGCCAAATACTCCCATTCCGAACATAATGGAATATGTTTCGTAAGTCAATTTGACCATTTCGCTCAGTTTTGTTCAAAATTAAAATATAAATCAATATATATTTAATTTAAACATACATTTTAATTTATTGGGGCCACATACTAACTCCAAAAATTCCAAAAAAATTATATCTAGCTTTGTTTTAACGATACGGTCCTAACAAAACTAATTTCGTTGAATTTGGAGACCGTTTGAAAAATGGTCATTTTCTGGTCGATCCAATTTGACTGAAATTGACAAAACACGTTTTCTTTTGCCACACTCACATATTAATTCCAAAAATTATGAAAATTGGAATCTAGCTATAATTTGATATTCTGGATCCAACAAAAGTGGTTTCATCAAAAACGGAGGTCGTTTGCAAAATGGCTATATATTATATATATATATATATATTCCATAGCGACTATTCTGAATTTTAAACTGGGCATAACTTTCAATTCCCGCTATGAAATCTAGATTTTTCACATTTGTTAGAAAGATATAATAGGGCAAATTCAAATATTTCTTGTTTGATTGAAATCCGATTTATTTTGAATCCTGTACATTCATTTGAATTTTGAAATCGAATTTTCTAACTACCGTGCCATTTCAGGCTCGTTATATAATTAAAATAAATTTATTCGTTCTAACTTCGATTAAAATAAATTTTTGATTGTTATTATTTAAAATAAATTATTTTAAATATTCAAAATCCATTAAAATTGTTAAAATAAAAATTTTAAACTAGTTTTGAAAATCAGAGTTGTTACAATCTCCCCCACTTAAAATCTTTTCATCCTCGAAAAGGAACGGAGCTGAAAGTTGTTTAACTAATAACTCAACTTTCAATTCTAATCAATATCCAATTCAGCTCAATATTAAATTCGATTTAGCTAAATTTACCATTCATTCGCATATTGGTTAAATTGGTTATCATTCCAATATTTACTAGTTGAACTAATAAACACACATCACAACCAGCAATTAATTAGTTGATTAGCTTTTCAAAGATATAACTTTAATATATAGTCAAAATCATATTTTTAGTGTCAAATCACGATAATGAATTCTAACTATGTTTTGGTTCTCACACCAGTCAATTGGTAGTATATAGATATCCCACTTTCGAAACTCGAACACAAATACTAATAATGGAGCTCCATCATCAGAATTATCTCCGCGTGACTAGAGTGTGATTCTATATCTATCCAGTATATTAAAACTTCGAATATACGTTAATTATGTGTATATTCAAAATCTTTATATACTCGATTGTCCAAATTAAAATAAAATAATATACTCAAATACGCATTTTAAGGTAAAATTTTCAAAACTAAATTTGTTTTTTTTAAATTAACACTCTGCACACTCGTCAATACACCCGAGCCCTCTCTTAACCCGGAGGAATATGTCAGTACACCCAAGCCCCAACAAGGATGCCCCTCGCCTAAGAAACTACACAGGACTTCAACAATTACAAGTGTTTTTACTTCTGCTTTGTGTTCTTGAATCAACATGGATAGTCAACGGTTTAAGTACAACCTTCCTATAATCTGATCCTCGAGTATGTGATTCGAATATGAAGATTTAATGAAGAAGATTGCTTGTTGAATCAAGTGGTATTAAAAATCAAATCAAGGATTCAACAAGTATTTGAATTAGGAGAGTTTTTGTTTGCAAAGAATGTAATTTCAGAGAATGGAGAGAATAGAATTATAATCAGTAAAATCGATGATTGTAAAACATGTTTGAAGTTGTTTATAGTATAAGAGTAGCATTCCTTCGTGAAGAGTTTCTATAAAAAGTTATGTCCATTTCCATTGATTATTGAAGAGGAATCTCTTCATGAAAGATGGTGACTCTTCATAAAATAATTTTTGGGTCGAATCAATCGACTGGTTAAAGATCATCAGTTGACTGGTTGAATTAAATCGTATATATATAAAAAAAATACAAAAACAAGTTGTCCAGTCGATTGGTCCTTTTTCTACCAGTTGACTGGTAGACTATTTTTTGTATATTCCTGGCTTTTTAAAGGCTTATATATATATATATATATATATATATATATATATATATTACTTTGTTTTGCACATTCGTGTATACTTGAGGATAGATTTTAACATAATTCTTACACGACTCAATGTATATATTACCTTATCTCTATGACATGATTCCCATTGCAACTTCATTTGTTGGCATCGATCAAAATCTTGTTATCAACACCTCCTTCAGCCTATAAATACATGGTCCAAAACGAGAAATAATACACATTAGTTATTCTGTTCAATCTGCTACTTCTTCAGAGTACATCTCTATTCTAGTTTCTATACTCTACTTCAGTTCATTATAGCTCTGTTTGCTAGCACTACGCTACAGGGCTGGTCCGTTTTATCCTGGAAAACAAATTGCAATTACGTCAGTCGGTGCATACGATGACAATATTTTTTTCAAGGAAACATAGATCTATATTCTAGAATCGGGCAAAACTGAAAGGATCTCCTTTCTTATTTGCTGGTTACGGTTTTGTACCATCCCTTTTATTGCACGTTCGGTTGCTCTTTCTATCGTTGTTATAAAAGCATTTTGACGTGACAATCGCTACATATCTTAGTAACATCGATTGTCGTTACTGTCTATTTTGTAATACAATTGTGTATTCACAAATTTTTTAACAATCATGAGTTAATTGTTGTGATTATCGATTTTGTAGTACAATTTGCTATTGATTAATAACAATCTTGAAACAATATGGATTGTTGTAGACGACAACAACGATGTCGCAAAATAGCAACAATAATTTTGCATCGACACAGACGGTGACCAACGCTTTGCTTCCGCCAGTGCTTCCAACAATGGCTCTGTCTCATGGAGAAATGCCAGAGAAGTTCAACGGAATTAATTTTAAGTGTTGACAAAAGAAAATGTTGCTTTATCTAACAACATTGAGACTCATCAAATTTCTGACTAAAAATGTTCTTAAAAGATCAAAAGAAATTTTGGCTGAAATTTCAAAAAGGCATTGCGGATATGGATTTATGTGCAGTAATATCAGAATGCAACCTTGTCTAAAGAATGACTGGTAGACACAGAATCCACTCAACGCATATGTGGCAATAAGTGGATTTTACAATCGATGAAACTACAACCGATGATAAACAACTTTTCTTGGGCAATTCATCTGCATCAAAGATCGATGGCGAAGGAAAAGTTGTGTTGAAACTAACTTCTGGAAAGGACCTAACTTTAAATGACGTTGTCTATGTTCCAGAAATTCATAAGAACCTGATTTCAGGATCATTGCTCAATAAACATGGATTCAAATTAATCCTTGAAGTTGAGAATGGAGTGTATGTAGGAAGGGATATGTGTGTGATGGTTCGTTTAAAGAAAATGTAACCACTTTTGTACCATACACTGATATGAATAAAAGTGAATCTTCTGTTTATATTGTTGACTCTTCCAACACGTGGCATTCTAGAATTGGGCATGTAGACTTTGATACATTGGGGAAATTGATTAATCTAGAATTTATACCTAAGTATAACTTAGTCAACAATTGTAAATGTCAAATTTATGTAGAAGCAAAACCGACAAGAACCGCTAGATATAATACATACATATGTATGTGATTTGATGTGCTTGAAAATACAAAGCAGAAGTTGAGAATAAACTCAATAAGAAACTCAAAGCTTTAAGAAGCGATAGAGGAGGAGAATATGAATTCCCTATTGAAGAATTTTGCGTTGAACATGATATTATACACCAAACTATAGCACCGTATTCACCTCAATCCAGCGGTATAGCCAAACAGAATAATATAACTCTTAAAGAAATGATGAATTCTTTATTGTTAAGTTCTGGCTTTCCATATAACTTTTGGGGAGAAGCTATTCTTTCGACAAACCATATTTTAAATAAAATACGCCGAAAGAAAACATCCAAATCTCCTCACGAACTTTGGAAAAATAGACCACCATCCTACAAATACCTAAAAGTGTGGGGGTGTCTCGCCAAAGTAGAGGTACCAAAACCAAAGAAGGTCAAATTGGACCAAAAACAGTTGATTGTGTATTCAATGGATATGCACAAAACAGTGTCACATATCGATTTTCGGTACACGAATATGAAATTGATGATATTCATGAAAATACCATCATTGAGTTGAGAAATACTAGTTTTTTCGAACATATATTCCCCTTGAAGCTGGGTACTGAAAATCATACACCTAAGAGACCAAGGGAAGATGAAGTTCCTAATTCTCTTGAGGATGCTAAACAAAATAACACTCAACAAAGTAGTGCTGAGCAGCAAGTGGAGGAACAAGAAAAAGTAAAAGGTCAAGGACTTTAAAAACCTTTGGACCGGACTTCTATACCTTTATTTTAGAAGATGATCCACTGACATAAAAACAAGCTATGTCCTCCAACGATTCCCCTTATTTGAAAGAAGCAATTAACAATGAGATTGAATCCACTATGTCTAATCATACATGGAATTAGTTGATTTACCTCAAGGATGTAAGACCTTAGGTAGTAAATGAATATTTAAAAAGAAATTGAAACCTGATGGTTCAATAGACAAGTACAAAGCTCATCTGGTAGATTTAGACAAAAGGAAGACCTGGACTATTTTGATACATATTCACCAGTGACGAGGATAATGTCATTAAGAATGCTTATTGCAATTTCGTCCATACATGACTTATAAGTACATCAAATGGATGTTTAAAACTGCATTATTGAATGGTGAACTAGAGGAAGAAATCTATATGAAACAACCTGAAGGATTTCTGAGCTCAGAAAATGAGAATAAAGTTTGCAAACTAGTAAAATCACATTATGACATTAAGCAAGTTCCAAAACAATGACATGAGAAGTTTGATAAAATTATGTTATCAAATGGATTCACGATAAATAAATCAGATCAATGTGTGTACATAAAACACACACACACATATTGGATATGTCATTGTTTGTCTCTATGTTGATGACCTGTTGATCCTAGGTAATAATAAGGCCATAATAACATCAACGAAGGATATGTTTTCCTCTAGATTCGATATGAAAGACCTATGACTGGCTGATATGATACTGGGTGAGAACAATAAGGGATATGCATTATCCCAATCGCATTACATCACCAAAATACTTGAAAAATTCAAGCAATATAATGCAACTATTGCAAAATCACCAATAGTTGTAAACCAAAATTGGGTAAAGAACACTGGTGATGGTATCTATCAATTAGAATACTCTCGTATACTAGGAAGTATCATGTATGTTATGAATTGCACTAGGCCTGATATCGCATATGTTATAAGCAAACTAAGTAGATTTACCAACAATCCTCGTAAACATCATTGGAAAGCGATATCAGAGTTCCAGGATATCTAAAATATACGCAAAGCAAAATAATCATGGCTTCCATCAATGGCTTCCAACACAATGGCTTCCAACACAATGGATTCCACCATAACTCTATACCACCCACCGCACCTCCCATTCACCCCTCAGTTCACCCACCACCACCTCCACA
This sequence comes from Allium sativum, assembly GCA_030737875.1. Lineage (NCBI taxonomy): Eukaryota > Viridiplantae > Streptophyta > Magnoliopsida > Asparagales > Amaryllidaceae > Allium > Allium sativum. Next base: position 593,664,620 of record CM060922.1, read on the forward strand.
GTCATCAAGCAACACTTCCCTCAGAGCCGCTCCTACTCAGCAAGCTTTGGAGAGCAGCATGGACCCAATGATCAATGAATCCCTCATTACCAGCAAACCTCCCTCTTTATGCCACCAGTCAACTTCACCACCTATCCGGTCCTTCCCGCATCCACCCTCGGCCCCACCGCATAAGTTTCCACCGCTGTTACCCACACTGCCTGACTCTTAACGGCTATCGTATGCGGCGGTACTTTCGCGCCGTACCAGGAGGAATGAGTCAAACTTGCCAGCAACATCGACACCGTCCTCCTTCAGAAGGGGTCTCTTACCTGCATTCAAATCGTTTGCTCACACAATTCAATTTTTGAAAAATAACCGCCAGTGCTACCACTGTGCTTCTAAGGGACATATGGTGAAGAGTTGTATAAATGCAAGGATATGTTATAGATGTTGATTTTTTTGGCATGGCAACAAAAGTTGCACACGAAGGGTTAACAATGTACAAAAAAACGCAGCTTCGATTCCGTCAAAAGTCTCTGCGCATTCATTTGATGAAAATCTTTTGTCCATCACTTCACAATCTCTCTCCTCACACATGCCGGAGATCGAGGCATCCCATTCTCTCACAATCAAATCATCTCCTCCCGTTAAATCCTCACTCTCTCCCTTTAATTACTGCACTTCCACAGATAACCACAATTTCCCACTTTCTTCTTCCGAAATGGCACTTCCAGCTAATGCCTCTCATCTCGTCAAAGCTTCCATAATCGCTGGTTACTGGAACCTCAACAGTATTCGCGCCACCCTCTCCGATCTCTTCCGTCACTACGAATGGAATGTCTATATAATCGCTGACCACAACTACCTCATCCAATTCCCGATGGCGGATCTCTACTACGCGGCTCTCAACCGCCAATTCATCAACAAATCCGGTGCATCCCTAGCCCTAGAAGCTTGGAATCCAGCCTCGAAACTGTTGTCAGTGAGTTCTGGACCACTACCTGGGTTAAAATTAGATGATTCCCCATCCACCTCCGATACCTTCCTGAATGCCTTACAACCGCCATCTACCCAGTAGGCATCTACCTCCACGCCGATGACTGTGGGTAGGCCCAGCTTGACTTCCGATTTGTGTTCGCCAGAGTCAGACTCCTTAAGGCCGTCAATCTTCCTTGCACCTACTCCATTTACCTTAATAATGGCCTATGCCATCACTGTTGAAGATTGGGACCACTTTCTCCCCACCTTAAACCCTAACGACCTTCTCCTTGGAAACCAATGGGAGAAAAACCGTGAGTTCATCATGGAACCCTTCCACCTGCCCTTCTCCATCGACCCATCGTACTCGCTAGAGCCTGACGACTACTTTGACGCCATGTTAGTTGAATCAACATTCTCAGAACCCATTGTGCCCGTTCCAACAAACCCTGCACCCACAACTACGCCTAACAACTCATTCGAGGTCATCGGTCCCATGGGGTTTGACCCTTGCCATCGCCAGAACCAAGGTGGGACCCTCTTGCAGATATGGATTTATCAGACCCCTTTCCCCATCCAGTCAACTACGTTAACTCAGACATGTAGACAATTCCACATGATGCCACTCCACCGCCTCCTCCTCATTTGATTATTAATGGGATATCTCTGATGATCGTTCCAGCCCTGTCCGCCTCAGTAGTTAGACGCAGCGCCACACTCCATGCCTCGTCTTATGGTACTCAAGCTCAACCATTCCTTCCCGTCATTATGGACACCTCGCATGCTTTGGAAGAATTAGTGGGAAACATTCAGTCTGAAGGTTTGCATGAGCACCGTCCCTTTCCTCGCCTATGGTAACTTCCTCCTGCTCAAGCAATTTACACGCATCCCGTAAGTTATCGCCCGTCTTTTGGTTAGTGGATTTTAGTCATCTTTTGCGGTTGTTAGACTCAGTTAGTGGTGATGTTTTGCTTTTTGTGGTGGCTGTTTGTTTTGTACTGTACTTGTATATTTGCGCACAGCGCTACGTATTCTATTTGCATGCATGGTGCATGCATAACTTGTCGTTTTTTGGCCATCGGTCAAACTTGTTGACCGCTATATTTGCACTTTATCTAATATATATCTAATCAGGCATGTAGATCCACTCTACACAACTGTCTAGTTCAAAAAAAAGTATACGCAAATCTATTGTTTACACTATGCAAACTATCCTTCAATAGTGGAAGGATACAGTGATGTAAATTGGATTACTGGATCACATGATACAAAGTCTACAAGTGGATATGTTTTCACATTAAGAAATAGATATATTTCATGGAAATCATCCAAACAGACTTGTATCGCTAGATCTACGATGAGTTTATTGCACTAGATAAGACTGCAGAAGAAGCAGAATGGTTTCGAAGCTTCTTGGAAGACATTCCTAATTGGAGCAAACCTATGCCTTCAATATGTATACATTGTGATAGTCAATCTGCTATTGGAAGAGCAAATAGTACACTATACAGTGATAAATCTAGGCATATTCGTCGTAGATATAAAATAATAAGACAACTTCTCTCTAACGGGGTTATCACAAAAGATTACATTCGATCTAAAGATAACATAGCGGATCCACTTACAAAAGGCTTACCAAGAGAGAGAGAGTTCAAACCTTATCGATGGGAATGGAACAAAGGCCTATAGACTAAAGGTTTTTCTAAAATGGAAACCCTACCTAGTTGACTGGAGATCCAAAGATCTAGGTTCAAAGGGACAACGAAGTTTAGGAGAAACTTGATGGCACTGTTATACACAAACCATTCCTATGATAAGTCAGTGCATTATGTGTTGAAAAGGACAAGTATTAATACTTTTAATGATGTCTGTATTTGAGGAATTAGAGAATACCCTTTACAGAACCACCTACATAAGTGCGAAGGCGCTGCTTCAAAGAGATTTATGAGGCCAAATTCTCTAAGAACTTATGAGACCAGGCAAGTGTTTAAGGAAAAAAACGAACACATACAAAGAGTGAAGGATTATAAGAAACATTTATCGTGTGTTATCTACTTTGGAATTACACAAAAGGCTTACAGTTTAAGGATAATCTATATCTACTGATTCGCCTGTGATTCAAATAGGTAATCACTAGGAAATAACAAGGCTCATGTGCAACTTTAACCGATGTGATAAATGATTCGTGAAACTAAGAATGAGTACTCAGTCATGTGGGGGAAGAATGAGCAAGAGAAAGAAGAATTTCGGAAGAAGATAGGAAAGAAATCCAAAGTCCCACACTATGAAATATGAATACCCACTTCTGTATAGGCTTATATAAATAAAGTAGAAGAGGGCTTGTAAACATAAGTGGCTAAGCCAAGGCACAATATTATATTAGTGACAAAAATTGTGCCTAGTGCCTTGGGACTCTTGAGGTCCATGACACAATATTATATTAGTGTCAAAAATTGGGTCTAGTGCCTTGGGACTCTTGGGGTTTATGACACAATATTATATTAGTGTCAAAAATAGGGCCTTGTGCCTTAGGACTCTTGGGGTCTCATGGTTAAATAGGCCGCTGATTGCAGCTTGGGTTTGTTGCGCTGAAACGAGTTATCTTTGATCATTTTTTGATTTGGCATGTCCCTTCAATTGAATGGATACGGTAGTTCAAATTTAAATGCACATGCACATTCATGCACCGCTTGGTTAAAGGGTCGCAACCTTTGCAAGGGTCATTAGTGTTCAGATAGGAAACTCCTCCAGCCTTTAAATACGTGGTCTAAAATGAGACAGAATACATATTAGTTATTCTTCTCAATCTGCTACTTCTTCTTCAGATTATACCTCTGTTCTAGTTTCTATACTCTACTTCAGTTCGTTAGAGCTCCGTTTGCTAGCACTACGCTACGGGCTGGTCTGTTTTATCCTGGGAAACAAATAGCAATGACGCCAGTCAATGCATATGATGGCAATATTGTTTCAAGGAAACAGATATTTGAATTCTGGACTCGAAAAAAATTGAAAGGATCTCCTTTCTTATTTACTGGTTATGGTTATTGTACCGTCCCTTTTATTGCAAGTTCAGTTACACTTTCTGTTGTTGTTATAAACGCATTTTGACGTGATAATCGCTACATAACTGAGTAATACTGATTATCATTATTGTCTATTTTGTAATACAATTGTGTATTCACAATTTTTTTAATATTCATGAGTTGATTGTTGTGATTGTCGATTTTGTAATACAATTTGCTACTCATTACTAACAAAAAATACATCATAAAGCAATACATAATAAAAACTTATGAGCCAAAAATGAACCAAAAAATCAATGCACAAATATTTTAGTTGTTATTGAGTTGTTGGCACTTCAGAAGCTCATTCTTCCTACTTCTAATAACCGGAATATTTAGTTCTCTGGAAGAGGTCTAGGAGAGCAAAAAGCAGAAAATTTTTCAAGTGCAATGTTGGGAGGAGGTGGTGTAACACCCCACGTCCATTAATGTCACTTACTAAGGGAATGCATTAACTTTCATGGAGTATTATAAGAGTATAGAACAGAACATTCACAAGACAAATATATAAAATGGTACTTTAAAATTTTAAACTTTATTCATTGCAGCGGAAAAGCAAAACATGTCTGATTACAACATCAAAACCACATATTAAAACCAAGTACACAAATATTCATCTTGAACATAATTATTATTTGAGTACATAAAAGCAAAACCATAATCTCGCTCTAAATAGCCATAGTGAAAAAGAGATAAAGCAGAGCATTACTCTCAACACTTCCAAGCACTTCAAGAAGAAAGAAATCCAAGTCATGCTCCGCTAATCCCACCCTGAGGACCTAGGGGAGGGGGGAGAAAAGGAAAGAAAAGAGGCGAAACAAAAAGGTCAGACATAAAGTCTAGTGAGTCCAGTTATTTTTAGCAAGAAAATAAGTAAAGCATAATGACATAAATAATCTGGATGAAAGATATAACCATTGACATAAGATAAAGCAGGATAACAGGATGAATATAAAGGAATGTCTAGTGCGCTTCCTAGATTTCTTACTTAATTTAATTCTCCGCACCACCTACTAGGATAACAGGATTAGGTATTACCCTAACGTCTAAACCGAAACAGAAACGGAAACGGAATGATCCCCACAGAAACAGAATGCTAGTAGTGGGACTTTACCACCCCAACAGAGACGGACGGTACAGAAACAGAAGCAGAAATAGAATCAGAGACGGAAATAGAATAATCCCTACGGACAACAGAATGTTAGAATCAGGTGTACACTAGTGATGGGCCTTTACCACCCCAATAGACGGTACCACACATAAACAGACAGGTGTTACCACCCCAACAAAAACAGACGGTACCCCAACAGAAGCAGACAGAACAAGAGGTACCCTAAATTCTACCCCAAGTGATCGGCTCCCTAATACATAAATACTCTATTTTGGCCCACGAAAGGGTGTATCACTCCCTAAAGTGGAAACCTACAGAAAGACACTAACCTATTTACATATGTCACGACGTCTTAACTTCCCCAGAGCAGACCGGATCTATGCACGCACATGACCCGGTTGGAATGCGCCATCAACACCCCTCGCCATTATAAGAATGAACCTCTTATAATTAGTTCAGTAAGCGTTCCCTGACCCCTACCTAGTGTTAGGTCGTAGTTTGATACCAGAAAGGGTTACTGACTAATATGGGTCCCACACAACAGATGACACAAGTAGTTACCCCTCCTAACCCTGCGTCCCCAGACTAACAGATTTTAGATTTACTTTCTTACAAATTTCAGATTAACAAGTTTTCAGATTAGACATACAGATTAATAGGTTTACAGATTAACAGATCAGATGTACGGATTAACAAACTTACGGATTAATATGTTTCACTTAACCTTGCGTTAAGCCTACAGCTTTACGAAACGGGTTTATCAGATTCATCCGCCCAGTTGACTTAAAGCCATCCACTTATCAAATCAATATGTATTATTGGTTAAACTTTCCTTAACCCGATCCACTTGTTCATGCAATATTGGTTAAGTTGTCATCTTACACAGGTTAACTTAACCCCACCCACCTAACATGTTTTAGGTATCATATTCATCTTTAATCAGCATTAATTAGTTACTAATGCACAGACCTCTCACATTAAGTCGATAGCTTGTGGCCGGTGGATGTGCCGGGCGGTTCCGGGCAGACTTCTGCCACAAGCCAGAATTAACCTCGTGTCTAAGCATCTTTTAGTTATGCCTACGACCTCTCACAGTAGACTGATAGTTTGCGGTTGCTAGTTAGGCCGGGTTGTTCCGGGCAGGCTTCTACCGCAAACGGAGCCTAACCTCGTGTCTCAGCATGCTTATCTTAGCCAATTTATTCATTTTCCATTTATGCCAATTTCAGGCTAATTATGTCGATTAACCAGAATCCCCAATTTCATATCATGCCCAACAATTTACATATATTATGCCAATTTTAACATTTGACATGTCCAAATCAACTCAATTATATTTTGCCAAATTTCCCAATGTTCCCTAAATTTGTCGTTCGTACGTTCATCTTTATGAGATTTGGCCTAGGCTCGCAGTAGCCCGGCTATAAAAACCAAAAAGGGAAGAAGGAAGGGACAAGATAAAGAACAGGCATAATAATAACAATAAAATAGGCATAAGTATGAACTGATCATAAAGATGTGATAAAATTGATAAAACTGATAATAATATCAACATGCGCATTTAAGAACCGCAGATCTGATGTATAGGCTAAGATAGAATTATTTAGATCCATTCTTATTATAAGATATGATAAAACTGATGATAATATCACAGATCTGTTGTACAAGCTATGATAGAATTGATTAGATCCAATCTTACTATCATGTATTATTCCCAAATCCAATTTACAACATGTCAGAATTATTTAGCATTATTTAATCTAAAAATAATCAGTGAACTCACAAAGAATGGATTAAGGAAGAGATTTAGGCGTTGTTGTTGTTGTAGATTCGATCCCCTTTTACAAAATTCCTTTATTTTGATTTGCTGAAGAAAAAGCTCTCTACTTTGATTTAGGTTGAAGAAGAAAGGCTAGACTGATTTTGATTTGTGCAACATGATGGTATCATGAATTTGTGTAATGAAAATAGGTTTAGGTTTTGGTGTGTTTATATAGGGGTATTAGATGAATAAAGGCCTTTAGATCTGACTAGGATTCATCTAAACCATTCAAATTAAAAAGACACATCACTCAGTCAACCAGAAGAGGCCACGTCAGCCCTAAAACTCAAAAATCGTCATTTTACCTATAAAAATGCGCCATGTGTGCAACATGATGCTCAGCGGTAGGAGTGTTGACACCCACATGTCACATATATATATATATATATATATATATATATTTCTTTTTAACTATCTTTCCAATTAACCCTTTTCACGCTAAACCGCTTTTTCTATTGAACTGCATTCACACTAGGCCACTTTTTAGCCATTCCCCTAAAACAAAAATATGGCACTGGCGGGGATTGAACTCAGAACCTCTTGTGTACAAGTCACATGTACTAACCAAATAAGCTACTAAGTCTTTTGCTAACAAGACTTAGGACAATGCTACACATTATTATCTCATTCCTCTTTTTCATGTTTTGCTGTAATATTTAATTTAAAGATATCTTCTTCATTTTAAATCGGTTTTCTACAAACTATAGGTCTAAATTGACTAGAAAATCACCATGAACGCAATGACGCTAATTTCATGACCAAATTCTAGAGGCTCTTCAAATTCTCCTTTTTATTTCTTTTTTAAATGTTTGCATGCATTTCTTCGCATTTCATGTATTGCATGTAATTTCTTTTATTTATCTTTTTCTTCATTTCACTGCATTAACTTATTACATGCAATTTTATTGTCATTATTTAATTTCTCTCTCAAATATATTATGCATACAATATATATGCATATTTCCACATTTTTAATTTCATTAAAAATGTGGTGTGTTACATTCTCCCCTCCTTAAAGAATTTTGTCCTCGAAATCTTCAAGTCAAGAAGAATGTATCCTACCATCCATCATCCATCTACTCATCCATCATCCACAAGCATCCATTGTCCTTAAAAGATTTCTAATGCTCCTATGAATATATGCAGAGGTGTGTGTATATGTCCCAATATTAATGCGAAGATCAGGCGGTCTACTGATTCAGTTGACCTCCTTAATGCAATGTATGTTAGTGCCATGCGTCCAACATGTATGCAATTATTCCTATTTGATACATATCATTTTATACGAGTGCACAACCATTCATTCATATGCAACACCCATGTGCTGAGTCAACCATTTTGCATCCATAAAAATTGAAAATGCACACACATCCATATGCAGTATGAGAGTGTTTTTTAGCCGATCTAGTGCCGTGTGTGTGTGTATATGCATCCATGAGCAACCACTAGCAACCACTCGCATCCACTGGCAACCATCAAATATAACATGTCTCAAACACATGTTTACACCCATTAATTTTTACCTAAAGGTCGAAGACTCGATCGATGGGATACAGCCGAGTGATAGAAGCAAGTACAAATAAAACAAAAACTTTGTTCCCACTAGGCAATGTCAAAACTGGAAATCTACCTCATGCCTCGAGGTAAGCCCCTAACCTTGTCAAGAATATTCGGACACTTATAGACTACGGGTACAGATCGCAGATTATCAAATGATTCTAGGAAACTAAGCATGATAGACTCTTTTGGGGTTATAAGAAATCCCTTTCTAAAACCAAGCCATATCCCACAAAACTCGGAACGTACGCGTCACAATCTACTCAACGCCTAACACAGATACCCTCAAACCCCAACCTACCACAAACAGATGAGCCGTAACCGGGGTTTGAGACTATAACGGGATCAGAAACAAGACTAGTATTATGGTGCAGAGACAACTACAGAATCAAAATGCCAGAATCAAAAAGAGCTCTAACTCAATAATCAGATAAGGAAATTAAACCTTCTACAGAAATTTTCCTACCTCTATCCTGTCCACCAGCCAAGAGAGCATTCACTGCCCTCTAGAAAATCCTTCCCTTTGCTATTGTCCTCGTTTCTTCGGGCAGTCCCTAGTGAAGTGTCCCATTTCACCATAGTTTAAGCAAGCGACCTTCCTCTTTCTACAATCCTTGTTCAGATGACTCAAGTTTCCACAAGTAAATCACTTTTTCTCCTTCTTATTCCTAGGCTTTTTATCCTTCTTCTGTGTTTCCTTCTTGGGCCACACTTTCTTGTTCTGTGGTTCTTCGAGCTTCTCCTCTTTCTTCTTACCTTTGGCTTCCTATTCATGCATTAGTGCCATGTCAACAATTTTCTCGAAAGTAGCCCCTATAGGAATGTGGGACATAGCTAATCCGTGAAGCGGTTCGTTCAAGCCCTTGAAAAATCTCAAAGCCTTCTTATGTGGTATATTAACCAATTCCATACCAAATCTTGCTAACTGGTTAAACTTGTTAACGTACTCCTTCACAGACAAACTCCCTTGTTTCAAAACCAAGAACCTCTCCATGTATAAACTCTCCTCTGCTCGTGAAATAAATTTCAAATCGAACCTCTGTCTGAAATCCACCCAAGCTTCCACTGCACGTTCTCCATTCGTGACCTCCCACCAAAATGAAGCTTCATCCTTCATTAACCAAGCAGCTAGTTGAAACTTTCTTCCATCATCTACCTTAAAGATACCAAATAAGTCCTCCACTTCCTTAAGCCAATTTCTAGCCTCGACAAACGTCTCAGTCCCATGAAAAGGTTTTCCGCCCATCGCACGAAAGTCCTTACATAACTTTGAAAAAACATCTACATGCGGAGGAAGAGGGGGAGGAGGAACGATGGGTACAGCTGGAGGAACGTTTCCTTGGCCTTCGGCGGGCGCCGTGGCCTCCAAATACCTACGGAACCATCCGGGTATTGTTACTCCCTCTGGGATATTAGGGATGTTTTGTTCCCCAGACATGCTGAAACAAAAGCAAAAAAAAATTCAAAACAGAGAATCGAAAGATAGATATATGGCTTTGGGGATCATGTTTTACATAATAAACATTTCTCTTAAAAGTATTCTCTCTTTAAAACATTATTTTGAAAATACTTCTAAAAAAAATGCTTTTTGAAAACGGTTTTCAAAATCTTTTATATGTTCTGGTAACCTTCAGCTCTGATACCACGTGTAACACCCCACGTCCATTAATGTCACTCACTAAGGGAATGCATTAACGTTCATAGAGTATTATAAGAGTATAGAACAGAACATCCATAAGACAAATATATAAAATGGTACTTTAAAATTTTAAACTTTATTCATTGCAGCGGAAAAGCAAAACATGTCTGGTTACAACATCAAAACCACATATTAAAACCAAGTACACAAATATCCATCTTGAACATAATTATTATTTGAGTACATAAAAGCAAAACCATAATCCAGCTCCAATTAGCTATAACGAAAAAGAGATAAAGCTGAGCATTACTCTCAACACTTCCAAGCACTTCAAGAAGAAAGAAATCCAAGTCAGGCCCCGCTAATCCCACCTTGAGGATCCCCCGGGGGGGGAGGGGGAAGGAAAGAAAAGAGGCGAAACAAAAAGGTCAGACATAAAGTCTAGCGAGTCCAATTATTTTTAGCAAGAAAATAAGTAAAGCATACTGACAAAAATAAATTGGATGAAAGATATAACCATGACATAAGATAAAGCAGATAACAGGATGAATATAAAGGAATGTCTAGTGCGTTTCCCAGATTTCTTACTTAATTTAATTCTCTGCACCACCTACTAATATAACAGGATTAGGTGTTACCCTAATGTCTAAACCGAAACAGAAACAGAAACAGAAACAAAATGATCCTTACAGAAACAGAATGCTAGTAGTGGGCCTTTACTACCCCAATAGAGACACATGGTATAGAAACAGAAGCAGAAACAGAATCAGAGATGAAAACAGAATAATCCCAACGGAAACAGAATGTCAGAATCAGGTATACACTAGTGATGGGCCTTTACCACCCCAACAGAAGGTACCACACAGAAACAGACAAGTGTTACCATCCCAACAGAAACAGATGGTACCCCAATAGAAGCAGACAGAACTAGATGTACCCTAAATTCTACCCCAAGCGATCGGCTCCCTAATACATAAATACCCTGTGTTGGCCCCACGGAAGGGTGACAGAAAGACACTGACCTATTTACATATGTCACGGCGTCTTAACTTCCCCAGAGCAAACCGGATCCATGTACGCACATGACCCGGTTGGAATGCGCCATCAACACCCCTCGACATTATCAGAATGAACCTCTTATAATTAGTTCAGTAGGCGTGCCCGGACCCCTACCTAGTGTTAGGTCGTAGTTTGATACCAGAAAGGGTTACTGACTAATATGGGTCCCACACAACAGATGACACAAGTAATTACCCCTCCTAACCTAGTGTCCCCAGACTAACAGATTTTAGATTTACTTTCTTACAAATTTCAGATTAGTAAGTTTTCAGATCAGACATGCAGATTAATAGGTTTACAGACTAACAGATCAGATGTACGGATTAACAAACTTACAGATTAACATGTTTCACTTAACATTGCATTAAGCCTACATATTTATGAAATGGGTTTATCAGATTCATCCGGCCAGTTGACTTAACCCCATCCACTTATCAAATCAATATGTACTATTGGTTAAACATGCCTTAACCCTATCCACTTGTTCATGTAATATTGGTTAAGTTGTCATCTTACACAGGTTAACTTAACCCCATCCACCTAACATGTTTTAGGTATCATATTCATCTTTAATCAGCATTAATTAGTTATTAATGCACAGACCTCTCACATTAAGTCAATAGCTTGTGGCCGCTAGATGTGCCGGGCGGTTCCGGGCAGACTTCTGCCACAAGCCACACTTAACCTTGTGTCTAAGCATCTTTTAGTTAGGCCTACGACCTATCACATTAGACTGACAGTTTGCGGTTGCTGGTTAGGCCGGTTGGTTCCGGGCAGGATTCTACCGCAAACGGAGTCTAACCACGTGTCTCAGCATGCTTATCTTAGCAATTTATTCATTTGCCATTTATGCCAATTTTTGGCTAATTATGTCAATTACCCAAAATCCCCAATTTCATATCATGCCCAACAATTAACATATATTATGCCAATTTAAACATTTGTCATGTCCAAATCAACCCAATTATATTATGCCAAATTTCCCAACGTTCCCTAAGTTTACCGTTCATACGTTCATCTCTATGAGATTTGGCCTAGGCTCGCAGTAGCCCGGGTATAAAAACCAAAAAGGGAAGAAGGAAGGGATAAGATAAAGAACAGGCATAATAATAACAATAAAATAGGCATAAGTATGAACTGATCATAAAGATGTGATAAAACTGATATAATATCAACATGGGCATTTAAGAACCGAAGATCTGATGTATAGGCTAAGATAAAATTGTTTAGATCCAATCTTATTATAAGATATGATAAAACTAATGATAATATCACAGATCTGCTGTATAGGCTAAGATATAGTTGATTAGATCCAATCTTACTATCATGTATTATTCCCAAATCCAATTTACAACATGTCAGGATTACTTTAGCATTATTTTAATCTAAAAATAATCAGTGAACTCACAAAGAATGGATTAAGGAAGAGATTTTGGCGTTGTTGTTGTTGTAGATCCGATCCCCTTTTACACAATTCCTTTACTTTGATTTGCTAAAGAAAAAGCTCTCTACTTTGATTTAGGTTAAAGAAAAAAGGCTAGACTGATTTTGATTTGTGCAGCATGGTGGTATCATGAATTTGTGTAATGAAATTAGGTTTAGGTTTAGGTGTGTTTATATAGGGGTATTAGATGAATAAAGGCCTTTAGATCTGATTAAGATTCATCTAAACCATTCAAATTAAAAAGACACATCACTCAACCAACCAGAAGAGGCCACGTCAGCCCTAAAACTCAAAAATATGGCACTGGCAGGGACTGAATTCAGAACCTCTTGCGTCCACGTCACATGTACTAACCAAATGAGCTACTAAGTCTTTTGCTAACAAGACTTAGGACAATGCTACACATTATTCTCTCATTCCTCTTTTTCATGTTTTGCTACAATTTTTTATTTAAAGATATCTTCTTCATTTTAAATCAAATTTCTACAAACTATAGGTCTAAATTGACTAGAAAATTGCCATGAACGCAATGACGCTAATTTCATGACCAAATTCTGGAGGCTCTTCAAATTCTCCTTTTTATTTCTTTTTTAAATGTTCACATGCATTTCTTCGCATTTCATGTATTGCATGTAATTTCTTTTATTTATCTTTTTCTTCATTTCATTGCATTAACTTATTACATGCAATTTTATTGTCATTATTTAATTTCTCTCTCAAATATATCTATGCATACAATATATATACATATTTCTACATTTTTAATTTCATTAAAAATGCGGGGTGTTACAGGTGGCTTGCATGCAGCAGGAGGGATTAAGCGAGCATATGTAAAGTCTTGCTTTGACTTTCCTTTTTCTTTGAAGAGGTGGACGTGGAAGCTTTTTGGTCATTGCAATAAGCATCAGCAAGGCTTTTGCTAGCAGATGTTGACTTCACATTGGATTTAACAAGCTTGAGGATGAGGCTAGCTTTGTTCAAGAAGCTAGGCTTGAATTGAAACGTGCTAGATTGAGGGGGAATGGTAGCTTGAGTCGGAGAAACGGAAGTTTGAACATCCTTGCCTTGAGCACTATATAGCATCGCTTCTTCAAGTCCCTAACATCATCTAATATTTGCTTCATAAAGTCATCTTTGTGAACATATAAATCAGCTCTTTTATCTCTTAATAATGTAGGGCTAACACTAACTTTAACACACTCTTTAAAAACCTGTGCACCGGTTTCATCAGTACACACTTCTTGCTTGTTCTTTTCTTTTTCTCCAACACTTCCTCTTTGTGTCTCAGCAATGTTAGCATAGGGGGTAATTACAGTTACTACTTCATTTGATGCCTATCTCTCCTTCTATATCCAGCATTCCATCCTAACTGTTACTAGCTTCCTGCTGGATTACAAGAGCATTAAAACTTCCGAACGTGCCTAAACCACCAACAAAACCAACTGACATAGATTTATCATTAACATTCACAGCCTTTTCATTAATATTCCCATCATATACGGACGGCAGTTTTTGCATGTCATCAACAGTAGAACCAACTGGCATGACAGTAAACACTTCCTCCTCCGCCTCTTTGACTTTATTGTTCTTCTAAATGAATTAAGTATGAATTTATTATTCTTCCTAACAATCTTCTTCCAGTATTGTTTAGTTTTAGGAGCATTAGGATCAGCAGCTTTAACCAAGTTCACTTGAACTTGTTCGACTACATCTTGCTCAATAACCTTACTAATTGTCTTAACTACATTTTTATCTACATTTTTTACTGCATCCACTAAATTGATGCTACTAGTGCATTATTCCTTCATATGTCCAAACACATTGCAATGAGTACAATGGTCTTGTTCCCAAAGGTAACTGACCTTGACAAAGTGCTTCGAACCATTAACTAATAGCATAAGGAATACGTTTGGTAAATTACTATCTGAAGAGATTTCCACCATACATCTAGCAAACTCGAGCCTCTCCAGACTTTCATTGTAACCATTGGTACAAAGAAACTTACCCACGCGACTAGCAAGCTAACTAATTCCTAGTTTAGACTAAGCATACAATGGAACATTCATCAACTTTATCCACACGGGAACTTGCCTAATTAATTACACTGCCTGCATTACCTAATTCCACATCCCACTTTCTCATAATAAACAATTTGTTTTTGATAACAATCGGGTCAGACTCCAATATTCTATTTCTTCCTTCACTACTAGAAAGTAGAAAGAAAAATGAATTACTGTTAGACTTGATCTTGATGGATCTGGTAAGTCTCCAGACACGTTTAAGGTGATTAACAACCAATGTATAGGAATGTGGCGCATCATAAAAAGCCAACTAGGTGCTCTTTTGGCTTGAAAAATCTCTTCAGTAGGGACGGGTCTATTCCCATCGAACTTCATGATAAAAGCAGGAGGAGAATACACCTCCACATTCTTAGGCTTCATTAAAAAGAATGAAGACCACTTTACCGAAGGCAAAATCAGGTCAGAAGGGGAATATTGAGAGAAAGCGGGTGGTGGAGGGTCAGGAGAAGGTGGAACAGATATGGACGGCGGTTCAACGTAGGGAGGGACACGTGAGGTGGACCACCGCCAATTGGAGATTGGGTTTGTTTGGCTCCAAGAGGAACCGATATGGTAGCCATTGTTATTACTTGTTAGGCTTGAGGAGGAACAATGTTTATATTTAAGGTTTATTTAATTATGGAGAACTCTAAATCTATAAAAAAAAGTTTATAATATCGTATATTATTATATAATTAATAAAACCATATGTTGATAATTTTCCTACCATTATCATGTATTATAATTTTTTACCAATAATAATAGTTTATTATTATTATTTATTATTGATAACAATATTATTCATCATTATTAATACTAATAATAGTCCAAGACACTATTTATTATTATTATTATTAATACCATGCATTGTTTATATTAATCAATAATACCATCCATTTCTATTTTCTCTAATCAATGCCGTATTTTTATTGAACTTTCTTTAAAAATACTAACAATTATTATTATTCTATGAATAATACAAATTATTATTATTCATTATTAATGCTATACAATATTAACTTTAATTAGTAATACCATTTATTGTTATTTTTATTATAAATATCACACCTTTGTACAATAAGAGTGACACTTAATTTAAGCAGACCACTCATGTTGATGTCTCGCGGGTCGAACCCAATAAAGTTAGTGATCGTTAACCACTGGTACCGTGCTTTTATAAATTTTTCATTAATAACTTTGTACCAGTTTAACATCAATAATACGGAACATCATTATTTATAGTGATATAAATATCACTCATTATTTATTTTTATAGCAAAAATGGTACTTTATTCGAGTAGAGGCCTCCATTCATTATCATTCTTTTATGGGAAAGTTTGGTTATAGTCCCTATTAAGTTTTAAAATAGGCAAAACATCCTTGGCAATAAAGATATGTAAATTAGGTCCTTGAAATTAAGTTCACTAATAATTGTATAAATTTATGCTATTATTCAGTGAATAGTTGCAGACATTTAAACAATTATATCAAAAAATTATGGAAATTTGCAATTATTCTACGAAAATTGTGGAAATTTACGCAATTATTCACTAAAAATTTGCAATTTTTACAGAAAAATTGTAGATATTTGTGTAATTTTTTGATATAATTGCGTAAAGACCTGCAGTTATTGGATATTTGCATAATCTTGTGCAATTATTTAGTAACTAAATTCCAAGGAACTAATTTACAATCATATTTTACGAAGGGGATTTTGTGTATTAAGTTTGATTTTAAGGACCTAAGCCTAATATTCACTTCTTTTATTACTAATAGCTGATATTATTATTAACACCATTCATTATTTTCTGGTTAAAATTATTGTATCTTATGTTTCATAATAAATCAGTAGTAATGAATTTTACTAACAGTTCATAACAATAAGTTTTATAAATAATTTCAAAATTATATCTAATGACCTCTACACCTTTTCTAAGTGGTTGGTCATCCTAGTATTTACGTTTACTATTCTGTTTTAACTAAAACAATTATACAAAAATTTCCTCAACACTTCCTTTTGTAATTGCAATGTATGCAAAAGAGCGTATATGAGGAAAATGAAGTATTACTTAAAGTTTGTGAATCATTTGATTTGGGATGATTATCGAAATGTAAATAAAGGAATTAGCCTAATCGAAAATGAGTGAAATAAGTAGATTTCAAAATTCCTATTTTTGGATCTAGGCCTATAAAGGCTTTTAATTTTTTCAAGATCACATAATAATTAATTTCCTTAAATTATTTGTCAATACCGTACACTAATATGTGCATGCATTGCTTATATATATATATATATATATATATATATATATATATATATATATATATATATATATTTCATTAAGTACTGATGCCATTTAAGCACTAAATAAAATATTTAATATTTCATGAATATTGATTAATTTAACCAATTTACAATGATTATAAATTTGTTAAATATTATGGTTTCTTGAATTATTCATTATTCGGTTGTGCAACTCAAAGGCGTAAACATACTCATCAATTAAAGTTGAATAATTTGAATATCAATGCTCACAAGTCACCTTGACTAGTACTGCAATATTTTGGTCAAATTTATTGCTTACACATCTTTTCGATATAATCTAATTTTATTATTATATACGGTATCTAGTAGTAACAATAATTTATATTAGTTCATTTTATCCAAACAATATCACTTTAGGACTTACGAAATTTGGTGTTGGTCAAAATTATGATATTATCCATATATGACTTGGCTACTACAAATATAAAATTGTTGGTTAGTTACTACTCGTAGTATTGTACCTAAAGACTTTGACTTGACTATAGTTGACTGTGATGCTAACCCCTTCTGGTCGAAGAATCAATTTTTATTATTAAATATTAGTGTTTCACTCTTGATGCTTCAATTCAAACCTAACTATTGTCTCTTTATGGATCGCTATGCCATTACTTAAGTATAATCAAAGTGAGTGCCTACTTTGACGTTTTATAATCAAAGTGAGTACTGCTTAGGAGAGTCGTGGTGGATATAGTAAGGGTGGTTTGCTTGGAAGAATGATTTTCCATTTCATAAATCGACGTCGTTTGAGGAAAAAAAATAAGTTTTTAGTAGATAGGCCTAGGGTGGCAATCACTGAATAAGTTAATGATAACGTACAATGAAAGCTTGAAATAAGATGTTATGTTATATTAGGATGGAGGATGAATGATTTTACGATAGGGTTCCTAAGATGATGATAAGTATAAGGTCTACTTAATTTGAATTGATGTATGACATGGTTTAAATTGGATGATAAATTTGGAGCATACTTCTTGATTGAATATATGCACATGGTTGATTTTTTTTTCATGTAATGTTGTTTATACATATAACGAAGCTTGATCAGAATAAAGTAAGAGGAAAACTCATTCTGCCTTAGCAACATGGTCTCACTATGGATGGCTAACGTATATATTTTACTCATATTGGGAGAATGCAGAGTATGAATCTTAAGGCTACATTACCACTGAAAGGGGTTGAATAGTGTTTTCTTAATAATATGAAAGTTTTTAAAATTTTGACAGAATTATACTTAAATTAATGCAATTAACAATCACAGAAATAGTTATAGAATCAACATGAAGATGAGTCCTAAAGTAAATGGAAAGAACACATCAAGATTTTTATGCCAGTTTGGAGTTACTCTACATCTGTTCCCTATAAATCCAATATGGATTTATTTTAATATAATGTCAATTTACAATCTTGATTTCAAAGCTACTGGACACACCCTCCAAAATTTCTGACCACTGGGTAGATTCACTTAGGTTTCCGAGGCTATTAAGCACACCAAATTGACTTCTAGGCTCAACCGCACCCAATTGATTCGCAGACTATAATCTACCTTTTTCAATAGTGAATTTTGATATTTTTTGCATAGGCGTACCTTATATAATCGTTTATTAAGCGCGTTTGCTTAGCATTTATATGAATTACACACCCAAAATCAAGTCAGGCAACTACGTGTACCTGTACTTACTCAATTTAAACACATAAGTCTTTAAACATAAAGTTTCAATAATTTTCATCCATTTAAGTGGTTAAAAACCTGGATTCATTCCCAAACAAGTCATACCACATACATATAGCACTTATATGCTAATACAAGGACATTAGTTTATATGTCATTTCATTCATATTACACACAATATAAGCTCACATTCATTTTATTTGAATGATTTACATCCAATATACTCACATTCCATTCATATGTATTCAGATTCATTCAAATTGATTCTAATCAATTTATTTACTTCGTTTATGACAAACGAAGTTCTTTCTATGCATATTTGGTGTTATTCGGTTCATAAAATAGCCACTTATATCTCCGGCTAATTTTAATTTGATTCCAAATCAATTCATCAACTTCTCTTTTACCATTTTAATTCATTTAACTTCCATAAGTTAAATTTTAAATTCCAGAATTCAAATACATGGTTTTTATTTCAAATCCTTTAGAAATCATATAAATATACATAAATATTTATGACCATCTCAAATTCAAAACAGTTGAATTTTACAACCCAACTTGTTTTCTCAAATAAATTTCCTTTGGAAATTTTACTATGGTAGCAATCCATCACTTAGAAACTAGAAAATGAACAGTGATGATGTTGCGACCATCAAAATTATTTTCCAGCGACTGAAGTGAGTTTAGTACTTTATCACTTTCAGAATCCGTTCAAAAAGATTTTTTATTCAAAAATCCTTCTAAAACAAAGCTATATTATTTTAATATATTTCAGAAGATATTTTTCAACTTTTCAGGATTTAAATTTAAAATTCCGATTTGAATCCAACTTTAGTCCATCTCATTTGTACATGTTATCCTTGTACAAATTATATTTGGTTATATATAACCATTCAAATTTTAGAATCTCATTTGATTATAATAACAACCAACATATCCATGTATTATAATAATTTTAGAAAATTACTCCTTTTATATCAAAATAGAATTTTGGGTAACATTATTTCATACCTATGTTAAAATAATAGTATGTCAAATTTATCTGTTCAAGTGTTTAGAAAGTCTTATCGATGTTGTGACGTCCCATGATTCGACCAGACTTCATAAGTCACTCAAAAAATAATCCAACACAATATAAAACAATTTTTTTATATCAACTAACAAATACACGCTCTCATATATATACATCAACTCATTCTAGGGTACTACTGGCCTTATCTCTAATGAGTAAACCCCCACCAAAGCCTTAGTACTCGCTCAAGCTAAGCTCTAATACCTCTGTAATGAACCGACCAATTCCCGATCCTGGTCATCAACACAAAACACCATGTCGACTAACCAAGCATCATAAATTACTGGATCATTAATAGAAAGAAGTTAGAGGGTGAGAAGTAGAAAGAAAGAAAGTTAGAATAGAAGAAAAGAAGATCACGATAACACAAAATCAGAGTAGACACTAATCTCACAATGGAACAAATAAAATATATTATATAACATAACTTTTGAAATATAATCTGTAACCGTATATACATACCATCAACAGAGTTCAACACATACAACACAACAGAAAATAAAAAGTTATATAACATGAAGCCTCCTGCTCCAAGCTCCTCAAAGTGTATCTAAAAAATCCTGACTACTTGACTACCCATACAAATTTGGGAACCCAAGAGTTTAGGGTAAAACACACAAAATAAATCGTGGGTCAGTCATGGGATTGGTGTAAGTAAATTTCAAACATTTGGTTTAACTTTTAAAAAACCTTTTAAAAAGAAAGGATAATCATAAGACTGATCCACACATAAATACAGATGGTTTTAACCTTACGGTAACCCAAAACATTTTTCATATAAAAACTATTATGATATTGTAATATTGTCTACAACAAATAAATAGCAATCTATCAGAACGCTTGCATCTCAAGCTCCACATACAAAGTATATAATCAAAACCCGCAGGGTGCTTATTGGAGAATGGATTTCCGACAATGAATAGGTACGAAACCACCTTTTGATAGTGTATCTATAAAGAGGAATACACTGGGTCAACAAGAACATCTTGCAAGTCAGGCCACACATGACCGACCACTCAATCTTCTTGAGTGTACCAAATGTCTTATCACCAATGGTTGTGGTCAGCAATAGTTACCAAAAGCATATAATAGCGATAGAATAAGAAGTAATGATTTTTCTCTTGACCAAGTAATAATACAAACTACACCTATCAGCGAATTTGGAACACAAGGATGCGGGTATACAATTCGGTTAATAGCCGTATCAAATTTGATAATGCTCAGATCCGTATCAAACAATAATTTGCGATTTGCACCACCCAAAGCACCCCAAATCTGACCGTCCATCGCGAATGATCCGGATCGGTTAATTTGATTCGATTGTTGGCCATTTCAAATTCGTTCCTTTTTTGTGTAAAACTTTTGGCTGAAAAAACACACCCATCCCTCCAAATTTTTAATCCTTTTAGGTTCACTCCCTCCCTTTTTTTATTTCCCTTGTCTAATATTGTATCTCGTGCCCTCTTTCCAGTTCTGAAAATCGTTCCCAACAAATAATAGAAATTCGATAGTTGTCTGCTCAAATCTGCTTATTTGTCATTGTCTGCAAATTGTGCATCTCTATTGCTGGTAAAATTTTGGTTTGATTCGGTTTCTAGTAATCGATATTTTTTGTGTTATTGTTTCAATTCATGCTCAACATGTTGTAGGCCGGAGAGTTATTTATTGGTTTTTACCTAAGAGCGGTTACAAAGCAAGGTCGAACGTTGAAGAAAGTTAGGTTTTCATAGTTGGTTATATTACACCATGGTTAGCGTACACGTTATTTGATCTATTTCCTTGTATTAGAGTCATGATACTGGATATGTAGATATGAACCTTGTTAAACTGCCATAGTCATTCCAGTAAATAAAACTAGTTTTAGGTTAACTAGTTAATTCATGTGCTGAACAATACACAAGAATTAGCTAGTTTTATTTACTTTTCATGCACCAGACTTGGACAAATGTATTGAAACTAACTTGCTAAGGCCAGAAAATGTGTTGAACCTAGACAAATATACAGAACCTAGCTAGACAAACTAGGCTCGCTAAGGCCTGAAAATTCCTTTGATGTTTTAACGGAGAAAGATACAGGCATGTGTAAAGGGGGGTAGGCCTATTTGTGATCTAGTGATAGATGAAAAAAAATTAACTTGCCAATGAAAACATCCAGTGATTGACGCGATTTGTAAGTTGTAACAAATTTTGAATTTATAGGTGGGCAACATGCCATTCAGTATAGACAAAAAGTGGATAAGCGAATCTAATCAAAGATCTCCATACTATATTGATGGGGTGGACATGTTTATTTGTTTTACTGAAGAAAATGGTGGTAAGAAAGGAGTGTATGTATGCCCTTGCAATCGATGCCAAAATATGAAGATGTTCAAATTAGATGAAATTCATTTTCATTTGCCTAGATGGGGTTTTATCCAATCATATAGCGTGTGGTATTTTCTTGGGGAAAAAAGGGTGGAGATGGGAAAACAACAACCAATTAGTAATGCCACAAATACTGACGGGGCTGAACATATTGTGATGGAAGATCTAGTCAATGATGCAGATAGATTTCATGATTTTCAACCTGAAAATCTGTTGTATGATCATGCTAATGTTGGAGAGCAGTGTACGGATGATGGCAATTGGCAGGCCAATGAAAGTAAGAAGTATACACCATTTTATGAAAGCACAAAGGAGCCATTGTATCCTTCATGTCGAAAAGGGATAACGAAGTTGTATGCCATTGTGAAACTGAATAGCTTAAAGACCCAATACAGCTTCTCAGATAATGGTGTGACTGCACTACTCGAACTAACAAAGGAATTACTCCCCGAAGGTAACATGCTACCGACAAAATACCACGACGTGAAGAAGATCATAAAGCAAGTTGGGATGAATTACAAAACTTATGACGCATGCATCAATGATTGCATGTTGTACTGGAAAGATGATGCTAATAGAATTTCTTGTACCAATTGCAATGAACTAAGATATAGGACATCTTTTAACGACGAGAGAAAAGGAACCAAAGTAGTCGAAAGACATTTAGACATTTTCCATTAATTTCTAGATTGAAGAGATTGTATACTGTACCATGGATAGCAGATGCAATGACCTGGCATGGTTGTGCTAATTCTGATCCAAATGTAATGTGTCATCCATGTGACACTTCTCAATGGAAAGCCATGGATTCTTTTGACAAAACATTCGCAGTCGAGCCACGAAATGTCACACTTGGAATAGCAACAGATGGTTTCTATTTGAATGCTTCTCTTACTAACCCTTATAGTTGTTGGCCGGTAATTGTAGTACCATATAATCTTCCTCCGTCTATGTGCATGAAACGGGAGTTTTCAATGTTAACACTGTTGATTTCTGGGCCAAAACAACCGGGGTAGGATATTGATGTTTATTTAGAGCCATTGGTAGACGAGTTAAAGCAGTTATGGGAAGGAGTTGTTACATATGATTCTTAAATAAATCTGAGTTTACAATGAGAGCTAGGGTGTTGTGGGCGATTCATGATCACCTTGCTCCTCGGACTTTATTGGATGTACAACTCACGGTTACTTTGCATGTCGCGTTTGTGGGGAAAACACTTGTTCTTATCATCTTCCTAAAAGTAAGAAGATGTGTTTTATGGGACATCGAATGTATTTTCCTAACAGACACAGGTTTCGATACGACATGACAAATTTCAACAATGAACAAGAACTTAGTCGTCCTAAAACGCCATTGAATGGTTTTGAAGTTGAAAAGAGAGTAGCGAATGTCAAAATGAAAATCGGTAAACACAAAGAAGAAGTTGGTCGAAAAAGGAAAAAGTCGGTCATTGAAGAAGGTGACAATGTTTTTGCTTGGTATAGGAGGTCTATCTTTTTTGATTTACCATACTGGAAAGAAAATATGATTCGACATAATATTGATGTTATGCATACGGAGAAGAATGTCGTAGAGCATCTCATCAGCACCATTATGGATCATAAAGAGAAGTCAAAAGATGGCATCAATGCATGCAAGGATATGAAAACCATGGCTATAAAACAAAAGTTGTGGGTGATGGTAGATCCCGAAACCAAAAAACGATCATACCAAAGGCAACTTTCACCTTGAGCAGAGAAGAAAAGATAAGATTTTGCACCGTGTTGAAAAATTTGAAAGTAGTTAACAAATTCTCCTCTAACTTCCGCAACAACGTGAGCATCAATCCTCTCGAACTAAGAAATATGAAGTCAGATGATTACCACGTCATAATGCAACATCTACTTCCGGTATTTCTTTAACATACTTATACACAACATAAGGATCTACGAAATGTTGTTCATCGTATTAGTTTATTCTTTAACATTTTGTGCTCAAAGGTGATCAATAGGGAACACCTTATAAAAGCAAAGGATATTTTGGTGAAAACAATGTGTGTTTTTGAAAAACATTTTCCACTTGTATTTTTTGATATTAGTATCCGTGTTATGGTTCATTTAGTCGATCAAGCATTAGTTGGTGTCCCTGTCAGATATAGATGGATGTATCCTTTTGAACGATAAATAACTAATTTCAGTTATGTACATTATTATTCGGTATAAATGGCTATCATGTGCAAGTTATAATTGATCACAATCATAGGTTGATGTAAACATATAAAGGGTATGTGCGCAACAAAAGATACATTGATGGGTGTATTGCAGAAGGATATATCATACAAGAAGCTAGCCTTTTTTGCATGGAATATATCCCAAATGGAGGTTATGACAACCATAAACATACCCGCGAAGCATTTTTAGACAAGGATGATGAGTTTGCTGGTAAGATACCTTTGGATAATGGTAAAGATATAATGTTAACCCAAGTGCAATTCAAACAAGTTGTAGATGGGTTCTAAATAAGTATAATGGATTGGATCCATGGAAGAAGTAAGTTCATGAAGTACAACTCCTATGTGAAAAGCACTAAATTTATATATTCATTCCTATATATGTTATCTACGTATAGAAGGTACAACTCGTATGTGAAAAGCTCTAAAATTTCAATCGCGAGGCAGAGGTATAACTGTCGAAGTCGTTAAACCTTCTACTATATGGTTACGTAATGAGGTATTACATCATCTAAAATATTTCACGTGTTTATAAGTTTGCAATACACCTTCGTGAACATGCTTAATTTTTCTTCTTGTGTTTTATGTGGTTGTTGAATTGCAACGATGTAGACCGAACTCTTTGGCGGCTAATACACGGGCCGAAGTTCATGGCGCTTAGTTATACGAAGCACCAAGTGAATGGGTTTTTATTTTCCATGAAAATGTAGGAAGACCATATGGTAACACAGGATAGCGGTGTATGCATGAGAGCAATTACAAAATTTGAGTGAGTGATAAAGATAAAAATTATAAGGAAGCAGAAACAACGTATTACGGAGTCATTCAGCAGATACTTAAGTTGGATTACATTGATTTGGAACAAACAGTTTTTTATTGTGATTGCTTAAAAGCCGAGGATAAGATCATGGTTGCAAAATAGATCACGCTTCAAGCCTAGTCATGGTTAATTTAGGAAAATTAAAGAACAGAGACAACGTGAATGATGAGCCATTTATTCTTGCATCAGAAGCGAGTCAAGTGTTCTACTCAAACGATTTAAAAAATGACGGCTGGTCTGTGGTTTTGCATACACCAAAATGGTTGACTACAAATGTGGATGACACTGAGTCTCCTACCGTCTATCAATCAGCTTTTGAAGACAATGAAAAACTAGATGATCTAGCCAAACTCATGTGTTAACTAATGAATTGTTGAATGCTTTTTTTAACCAGGGAATCATATGTATTTGGAATGTCACGACTTACACTTTCTGATCATAATCCATTCTGCTTTTATTATTTCTTTTAACTATTTCAAAGTGAGTAAGACTTATGAATTGTTGAGTGAAAATGTAATAGATAACACGATCAGTAACAAATGTGAATAATATTCTTATTTATGATGTTTGTCATGATTCTTAATGTTGCTTCCATTTCACAGGAAAATACGTCGCAAGATCCCACATCATCACATGCATCATGTTTGAAAGATCAACAAGTTGAAAAAAACCTACTTCGTATTCCAGTCTCAGAAAACGCTCCAAAAATCGCTATTACGCCTGGTAAACTAGTACGATCTTATGTGCCGATCTCTTACATAGGTTGGGATAAAGTACCCAAAACATATAAGGATGACGTTCGGAACCAATTGGTGGTAAATTTGTGAATAACAGCATATAAATGTTATAGTTTATTTCTATAGTCTCTAACTCTTAATTTTTGGAAGAAATGTATACACTTGAGCCGCTTTCAAAGGAAATATTTTCAAAAAGAATGGCCCAGGCTTTTAGGAGACACAAGAAAAACTTGAGAGCAACTTATTATGACACTTTCGACAATGATGAAGAACGGATGAAAAATTGTCCACCTACAATTGCTCAAGATGATTGGAACGAGTTCATAAAGAATGAAGCAACGCCTGAAGCGAGAGGAATAAGGGAGGCAGGCAAAAAAAATAGATCCAGTCTAAGTTATGTCCACCATGCAGCACATAAAAGTCACGCTAGAGTAGAACACGAATTGGTAAATTTTTTGATCATCTTCTTTCAACAATAGTAAAAAAAAAAAACACAACTAAGGGAGAGAATATACATGAAATGGAATATATTGTAGATCGTTGCAAGTCCATCTGCAAATATCAACCGTCGTCAAGTATGGGAGAAGACACACAGGAAAAAAGGTGGTAGCATATCAGATGCCACGTCTGGGTACTTCGTAAGGTTTTACTTGTATTATGGTTAACATCGAGCAGTCTATTGTTTGGACTTTCATTCCAGGCTTTGTTATCAATTAGTTTCTCATTACTTTATCTTTATTACGTGTTTTTATTATTATGGTGCTATTGTTTGGATTGAATTTATTCAGTTAGGAGTAACATACTATAGTTACAAGCTATTACAAGTAAATGTTGGTGTAAACGCATTTAACTTTTATCACAGGATCAAATTGCCAAATTGAAGGAAAAGATCACCGATAATGATGAAGAAAAATTGCCTGTTGATAAAGATATCTTATCACAAGTGTTGGGTAAGGATACAAAGGGTAGGAGCCGCGCTATTGGGAGCATCATACCAAAGATGCATGTTAAGGCTTGTGTCATTGCATAGAAACGATTCAAACATGTTCATGAAGACAATGATTAGTTGAAAATGAGGGTGGGAAGCTTGAAGGGTATGATGACTGATATGAAGGGTAAAGTAGGAAATTGTAACGAACCAGGAAATTTGATGCTCGAAATTTCGACATAAATACATCCAATGTCTAAACTCGAGTACCGAAAATCCAGAAAGTTAAGATAAAAAAGTTAGAGGGTGAGAAAAGAAAGAAAGAAATATTATTAGAATAGAAGAAGAAGAAGAAACAACACCATACAGAATTAGAGTCTCACATCGCAGTGGAATAAAATATAATATAGAAATAATCTTTATTGAAACCTAGAAAAATACTTGCAATCATCAGAGTACATCAATACATCTAGACAGTTAAAATAACCTATCCTCATATACATCACATAGCGGAATAAATACGACATATCATACATTTGAACTCCTCCAGTTCGCCTCTGAAATCCATCATCTAAACCTGAACCTGTAAAACCCGAGCATTACGAACGATGGGTCAGTCTGGTGAACTAGAGTGAGAAACCCACTAAGTTTAAAAAACATCCATATTGATTTTAAAGTCAAAAATGCTTTTGAAAGAAAAGGATAATAGTAAGACCAGCCCACACATAAACACGGACGGTTTTTACCTTACTATAACCCAAATCAGTTTTGAAATCATATCTTGTCTAATATTACAATAGTGTCTGAATACAAATAAATAACAATCTAGTAGCATCTCACGCTCCACATATATAGTATACAATCAAAACCGACGGCACTTATTGGAGATTGGATTCCGACTATGACAAGGTATGGGACCACCTTCTGATAGTGTGTCTCAAGAGGGGAATACACCGGGTTCAACAAGAACGTCTTGCAACCCGACACACACATGACCGACCACTCATTTCGCTTGAGTTTATTGAATGTATATCACCAATGGTTGGGAGCTACCCACTGTTTCTCGAAAAGGGACAGCATCGAAATAGATTAAAGAATGAAATGGAATTTCCCTAGATAGGTGATTATACGCCCTAATGGGAGCGACCCACATAGCCATGTTGCCTGCCCGATTTTTGTCATTTCCTGGTTGATGAGGCTTGAGGTTATAATTATCTTTTGAAACATCTGGCCGTCACTCACTTTGAATGCCACATCGTCAGATCCGTCGAATCACTAATTGACGTCCACAAATATACTCTGGGTTTAAAAGAGTTGCCATTTTTTGCCACCCACTTAGTATATTTGTAAAAATCAATGTATGTGGTTTTTAGGAAATACTCTGTTAGACACTCATCCATACAAGTCATCCAGGAATAGGATGAACCGAAGGCACCCTCCTACCACATCCAAAGGATCGGCAATGATAATCCTTGCAATCCGCAAAATCTCAACCACGACCAAATCACATCAGAAAACCTCTGGTTGCAAATCAGAGAAATTTGACACCAATCTTCCGCTTATGAAGATCCACGGTCTTCAATTCCTCCATCTCGATCAGCTTTTGAACATTTTCACCGTTTATGTATTTGTTGGTTGGAATGGTTTTCATATATAAATTCGATCCCGGTCTTTCCGTACCAACAATCGATTTGGCCAGATTTTTATAGTTGGTGATTTAACTATCAAAATAAACAACCATCATCCATAGAAATATAAAGTGGATTCATTGGCTCAATATACAACGTCATTTGGCCTCTTTAGTTAAACAGTTGTCCATTAAATTTCTAAAATTTCCAACATTTGGAATATTGCTTTTTAAATTCTTTTTTCCAAATTAGTTTATTCAACTTATAATTCTTCGAAATTCAATTTATAAGTTTCTTCACAGAAATAATATTTTAATTCCTTAACTACCCTCGTTTCTAACCTCATATCATCCTTGGATAATCATGAAGTCGTTACGAGTTGGGGTATTTTATTTACCTCACAGACCTTGAGTCGACAACATTATTATCTTCGAATTAGATAGAAGTTTATAAACGAAATCTTATTCCAATAATAATCCCAACACTTCTATTTACCATACAGTTTAAACATGGTTTTAAACCCATATATTTTCCTTTGAAAAACTTCTTTTTGATTCCAAAATCATGCATTCTCAAATTTAAAACATCTATATTCTCCAATCATTAGACTTTTAAATTCCTTTTAACTTCCTTCAGATTACAAATCCCAATTTGAACTGGTTTTGACTTATATAACATTAACCCATTTTTAACTTGCCTTTATAATTTGCCCAATTTAGCTTTTATAAAATTTCGACCAATAAAATCCTTAATTGGAGTTCGTATTAAATATACATTCGTTTATGATTTCATTTAACTGCAAGTAAGGCTTTTCAACTTCATAAGCTTCCATTAAAATAATTTAGTTCCAAGTTTTATCGCTTTGATTATATAATAATAATCAATTCCAATAGCTTTAGAAATCGATTTGTGTAATTCAATATTAATAGTTGATCTTCCTTTCGAATAATTGGACTAAAAATCGATTTAAGAAAAATTAATAATATATAATAATCTATCTTGATTTAAAACAGTTGACTTAGTCAACCCAACACAAGGTTAATCTTTAACCCATTCCATTAGACCTTTCTTTTAACCATTTTAAATAATTTCCTTTATTTTATTAACAAACTAATTAAGTAAAATAATCGGCATTAATTGTTATTTGAAACAATTTGTTTAATCCATAACCATTGGTTAATTTATGCTTATTGCTGATAAAACACATTAACATAAGAATTTGCTTTATATACGCGGTTTATATTTACTAGGTAAAAATGATCATTTATTTCCTTTAATAAAACTCTATTTAAATAATCTATATATAAATTGATTTCAAAAATCCGTTTTGGTTATAAAGTAAATTCTTATAACCTTATTTCTATCGATTTACCTAACTGTAAATCAACTTTCATAAAATGATTCATTTCTAGGCCCACTGTTGCTAATTACTCAACCAATATCATCTATTGGTCAATAACAAACAAATGTTGAATTCTGATTCAACGACCAACAGTAAATTCATCATTCAATCACACTGGTTAAATAATTCATATATTATAACGTGAATATAAACAACATATTTGAGGAATTCGGTTGGATCCCCCCAACCTGTCCTTCCCTGCATCACAATGGCTTACCTCAAATTCAATACGAGACGGTAAACAGAAATAAACAGTTTAACTAATAACAGTCAACAAACAATTTATAATGTCCATTCAAGCATCAAATTATTTATTTAATATGTTTGTGTTATCATAAACGTAACCAACAAGGTAAGTTACATCATTCGGAATCTAACCGTAAAAATAACGATTTGATTCAATTAAATTAAACAAGCATTTAATTTAATCAATGAATATAAAAAATATTCAACATATATGTAACCAGTCATCACATCATCAACCATCAGCGAACATTGCGCACAAAATAAAAACCCGGTTTATATAGAATATAAAAGGCAAACTGAGTGAGTTGAACTCACCTTGATTCCGTTCGACGTTGAAATAATTTGTTTAATACTCGAAGTTGCGCCCAACTCTATCCAAACCAAACTTCACTGTTTTTGTGCTCGTCGATATGGACCCGGTACCACTTGTTCCCCATCCTTATTCGGTTATTGTGTAGCAATACGATCCTTACTTATTAAAATATAAATGTTAATTACTTTGAAAATGATTGGCTATGTTTACGTATAAGGGTAAATATGTTTTTCCATGTTAGTATAAAATAGGATTAGGCACCATGAAAATTTACAAGCCTCGTTATATAATCAGGTTAAACAATATTTATGGTATACTTAAAACTGTTTCCCAGGCCATGATAATAAGTTATTATAGGTATTATTTCTAAATCTTGTCTTACTTTTTAATTAAAATCCTTAATTAGGCCCATCTGTATACTTTACTGTAGGCCACGTTATAATATTTAAACTTAATTATAAATTAATAGCTTAAGCCCTTAATTAGTAATTCGTCACCTAGGTTAAGCAAATTTCAAATGCTATTAGGCATGTGCAAATCCCCTAAACTCGTACTGTCCTCTTCCTTTCATTCTTGTTCCACCTGCTTCACCCATTATTGCTCTTCTTCCCTCCACCTCACTGATTTCACGCCAATCTTCCACTTCGTTTTATATTATTTTTCTTTTCCAACCCTACTATCTGTTTATGCTCGAACACTTTATCTTGCTTCAGGCACCATGCCACACGTCCTCTACATGCATTGCAACACCCCACTCTTTCTTTAGTTCTTCGTCTCCATTCTACTTGTCCTCCCCCTTTTCCTTATACATATTTCGAACCGACGAAACGACGTCCCTTTTCCCCATACAATAAAATTCCTTCCTTCCGAACGTCATGGCCTGATCGTCAGAGTTCACCCATCTTCTATTTTCCCTGCCGCCTGTTGCTGTGTACACACAAGTCTCTCCCAAAAGGAAACCCGTCCATACCATGAGACTCACCCTGCTAACCATTATTGTTGCGCCACCCTCTGCATGTCCACCGAACCACCTTTTCCCCATGCAGCTTGAAACTAACACCTTCATCTCCCTTTCACTAATATACCTACCTGGTACTACAAATAGTACCCACATTCTTCCCAAAAATCCACGCAAAACTCCTCTCTCCTTACTTATTTCAATACCCAACTCTCCATGCAAGCCACTGCATGCTTCCCCATCCTTTCATCGCTTAATCCATGCAACCACCTTCTTTGAACCTGAACTCGCGTCACCTTCTGGCTTTCTTTTCTTTCTTTTTTATTTGAAGTGGGTATGGAGTTTTCATTTTCTGAGGAGTCTGTCGTTTATTTCTTGGAGCTTGCAAGTAGGAAAGCACGAAGAAACAATAATGGCACGGTGTAACAACCCGAATTTTCAGAACCAATTTAAAAATTTTATTTTAGCAATTTTAATGGATTTTGATTATTTAAAATGATTTATTTTAAATAATAACAACTAAAAATTTATTTAAATCGAAGTTAGAACCAATAAATTTATTTTAATTATATAACGAGCCTGAAATGGCGCGGTAGTTTGAAAATTCGAATTCAAATTTCAAATGAATGTACAAGATTCAAAATATATATAACCTTTTAAAATAGTCATTTTCCAAATGACCTCCATTTTCGACGAAACCACTTTTTTGGATCCAGAATGTCAAATTATTGCTAGATTCCAATTTTCATAATTTTTGGAATTAATATGTGAGCGTGGTGAATTTAAACGTGTTTGGTAATTTCAGTTTGAATTTAATCGACTAGAAAATGACCATTTTTCAAACGGTCTCCAAATTCAACGAAATTAGTTTTGTTAGGACTGTATCATCAAAACATAGCTAGATTTATTTTTCTGACCAGTATGTGGCTCCGGTAAATTAAAAAGTGCGTTGGAATCAATTTTGAATGTTATATTAAATTATATTTTAATTTTGATGAGAACTGATCATAACAGTCGAATTGGCTTACCGGACATATCCCATTATGTTCGGAATGGGGGTATTTAGCCAAGGGTAATAGTCGTTCGGTTCGATTTGGGGTCTG
Source organism: Allium sativum (assembly GCA_030737875.1). Lineage (NCBI taxonomy): Eukaryota > Viridiplantae > Streptophyta > Magnoliopsida > Asparagales > Amaryllidaceae > Allium > Allium sativum. The sequence continues at coordinate 593,697,108 of CM060922.1, forward strand.
AAGTGAAAAGTAACATTTTTGAAGAGAAAAAATAATATATATATATATATATATATAATCTCCCCTCCCTTTTATAACTAAACCTAAATCATAAATTAAAAAAATCCCACCCCCCTCGTTAAAACCCGTCGTCGCTCCCTCCCCTTGCCGCCGACGCTTCACCGGATCCGCCGCCCACCCTACTAGCGTCGCGCCACCCTTCCCCTTCCTCCCATCTCCCTCTTTTCCTCCTCCATTCAATAAAACCGTGCCCGAAACCCTTAAACCACCAAAGATCGAGCCGCCGCCACACCTAACCGCCACCTCCGTTGCGCCGACCACCTGAGTGACGCCACCGCCTGACAGCCCCTTGCCACGTCAACTCCGCCCCTCCCCATTCGCTGAAAAACACTAGAAAATTGTGAGTTTTTTTATACCTTTATTTCTTTGATTGATAATTTTTAATTACATAAAGTTGTAATCTTTATTAATGAAAAGTTTAGATTTTTGAAAATAAAAAGATATGATTTTTAAAAATAAAAAGATATGATTTTTAAAATAAAAAGATATGATTTTTATTGTGTAAATAACAATATAAAAATAGGATTTTTATTATATGTATCACATTATAAAAATTGGATTTTTATTGAATGTATCACAATATAAAAATAGGATTTTTATTATATATGTCACAATATAAAAATAGGTTTTCATTATATGTATGACATAATAAAAATGGGATTTTTATTATATGTATTGGCATGAAAAAAAATTGGATTTTTATATATGAAGGAGCGATGTAAAATTTGGATTTTTATATATGAAGGAGCGATGTAAAAATTGGATTTTTATATATGAAGTAGCGGTGTAAAAATATGATATATATATATATATATAGTAGCGATATAAAAATATGATTTTTATATATGTAGCGAATTGAAAATGTGATTTTTAATGTAAACTACGTGAAACAGATTGCGTTGGAAGCACGGTGAAGAACACAACACACTGGAAATAGATCCAAACCATCGTCCGCTAAAGAATGAAGGAGTAGAACCCAAAGGTGAGAACTTCTCACTTTAATTTATTTTCAAGTAAAATAAATATACTAGAATGCAGACGGTGCTTAGTAGCACCCAACACCTTTGTTTGAAACCATGAATGTTTGGTTGTTTGTTTGGACCGATAAATTGGTTGAATTTGGTTTGGGATGTAAATTGAATTGATTAGAATTGGTATGTGTATGGCGCAAGCCATTATTAGGCGAGGGATAAGGCTAGACCTTATTTCGGTTCTAGTATCGCGCCGCTATGCTGCCGAAATTTTCCAAAATTTTTAGAACAATAAAAATATATTTTTTATTGTATAAATGAACTATATAAAGTATTCATGTGTTGAATAATGACAAAGCCGCGGCCGTTCGCGAATTTCGACCATTGACTTCGAATTGATATTACGGGAGACCCGACCGTCGGATTCTCCTAAATTCGGAACCGTTGGGTTCGTATCGAAAAGAGATTTCCAACGAACATAAGAGATTTGAAATCTAACGGTTGGATTTGGAATTATGTCCAAATCAAATTTGGAAAAGGTCATTGTAAGTGCAGTTCGATGATAGTTAATGGAAACTGATTGTACGGGCCTTGATAAAATTATTAAAAATATTAATAATTTGTGTAAAATCATAAAAAAATGATTTTGAAAGAATTTGGATGAAAAATTCCATGTTTGTGAAGATAAAAATGTATATTTATCAAAATGAACTAGTTATTAACTAGAATTATAATCCAATATTTTTAAATAAATAAATTGGATTAGAAATGGTTTTAATAATAACTAGAATTTTCAATATATGAGTTGGAATGGATTTGAATTGAAATTATCTTCGAAATATTTCGATATTGGATTCCGAGATTATACGGATATTGTGGAGGAATTTGCAAGATATATATCGTTATTCCCAATATGATATTTGTTGATTTTAGAATTTGATATTGAATATAAGCCGATATAATTTCTATTCAGAGTCTTGTATTTAATATTGAATTAGATTTTGGGTTTGTCGTGAATGGTGTCTTCATTAGCACTGTCCTTAAACCCAGTTGAGAAAAGAATAAATCTTTAATTAGGATTTAGTGAAGTTTTTCCAATTAATTAATATTTAATTGGAATTGAATAAAAGAATTGGATTTTAGGTTTGTCGTGAATGGTGTCTTAAATAACACTGTTCTTAAACCCCGTGTGAAAAGAATAAATCTTTTAATTAAGATTATTAGAGTTTCCAGTTAATTAACATTTAATTGGAATAAAATGGGATGTGAATTGGGTTTATTGTGAACTGTGTTTTTAACGACATTCGTTCTTTAACCCAATTTACAGTGAAATGTGATTTGGAATTTATAAATATTTTTATTAAGATTTAATGGGAATTTTCCAAAGTAAAGTTTTCCAATTTAATATATTAAATTGGAATTGAATGGAATTCGATTTGGTAATAATCAAAATGAGCTTCTGTGGAGGAAGACTGTTAATATATATGGAATTTAAAAGGCTTTGTCGTTATTCCATTTATATTATTAGTCGGATACGGAAATTGATATCGATTATATATTGATCTGTTTTCCGTGAATATTCCATAATTAATGGAATATGATTTGGATTTATCGTGAACTGTGTTTTAAATGACATTAGTTCTTTAACCCAGTTAAAGACAAGATTACATGTCTAACATTGTATTTCGAACTATATGGTTGATCTCTGCTAAATATATATCTGTTTGGCGGCGGAGAATTTATTCTCTTGCTTAACACCCTTCTCTTAGACGTACGAGCTTAGAGGTTATATATAGGCAGAAATCAATAGTACGGTTTAGATTGTCGATGCGGCATGTTTGATTTCCCAAAGTTAAATAATCATTAATATTGATTTCTAAGGAGATTAAAACCAAGTGGAGTTTCAATGAATCTTTAATTAGATTGAAAGGTGAATATGATAATTTAAATTATCAAATTTGGGAAATGATCGAGAATGGAGTATCACCAGTTTTACTCCAAGCCATAGTTACATCTTTGATTAGATTTGAACGTGAAATGGTAATTAAATGTACCGATAGTATCATGGTGTTAGATATGGAGTATTACCAGTTTTTCTCCATGTGATGAATATGTTGGGATTGGAAAATTAAACAAACGAATACTTTGGTATGGTCCGTTAATCCTGACTAGTTTGGATAAACCTTAATTTGGTTTAGAATTGATATCCAAAGGAAGATTAAAGAATAAATTTAAAGAATTTATCTTTGATAAAATTAATGGGAACCTTTCCCAAAGAATATGAATATTTAAATAAAAGAATATTCAGAATTGTAATGGGGCGTATGTTGTGTTTTTATAGCACTTGTTTATAATATACGCGAATTATTCGGAAAGGCTAGGTTTATACCCATTCTGAATAACTGATTTGACGATAAGTCGACGATGAAGACGGTGGTTGAAGACCGGAGGTCTTCACATTGTTTGGATGATTACTGATGTCTTGATTGGGTTGTACACCTAAGACAAGGTAATAAGTGGAGATCGTCCAGACATACTTGAAGATCGACCGGATATGCGAGGACCTCTCTCCTGTATTAGACATATGGGACGAGGAATAAGGTGCCTCCGGTTTTGTTCAGACCCAGAACGAACTAGTAAATGGATGTGTGTCTGACATTGGATTTTTTTCTGTGTTGATTGATCTCTATTAAATATATATCTGTTTGGCGGCGGAGAATTTATTCTCTTGCTTAACGCCATTCTGTGAGACGTATGAGCTCAGAGGTTATATATCGATAGACATCAGTCGCATGGCGTGAATTGCCCGTGTGGCATGCTGAGATGCAAATGATCAAGGCTTCTGTTGAAAAGTAGAGTCTTGTGGTTGATGATCAAAGCACGGCTTTAATATAGCATAGCTTTGTGTATATCGTTAATTCGCGAGCCTTACACCTCGGTATGAGTCAAAAACAGGATAAGGGGCCGTTGGGAGAACATGACTTTTCTTTCTAGCTATAGGTGGTGTCATGGTATGGAGCCCAAACATTTATTATATTTTTCCCTATGTGGTTGTTGGATTGCGAGGCGCCTCAGATATATTGGTTACTACGGAGCCGATGGATAGGTCCGATAGGACCGGGACACGTGTATTCAGGAATTGCCAATCCTCAAACATAAGAGAGGACCGGCCCGACCGATCCAAGGGTTGCCCAGAGTGCGTAGTCATGAGACATTTGCTAGAGTGTCTCGAAGTGGTTAGGAGTACATCCCTTGCCTAGACTGATGACAGGAATCCAATTTCCAATACGTGATATTTCGGTTTTGATTGTAGAGCCTAGTATGGCGACTTGATATATGGTACCCATGTCGTCTATGATTGATACATTTATATTTGAAGTTGTTTTATACACTATGCACTTATAATAGCATTAAATGATTTGTTTTTAAACGTACGAAGCATGTTTGACTATTATAAGGGAAAACCCTATCCTCCAGCTTGCGTTGCATTGTGTGATGGGACCTGGGTCTTATAATAGCTTCAATTTTCCAAAAAGCATTGAGCTGTTTGTTTTATGCACTGGTATTCTTAGGAGAAAACCCGTTCCGTGTTATACAGCATGGTCCCTTGATTTACTTTATTTTTAAAGTAAAGATTTAATAATTGTTTTATTTCTCACACCAGTCACATGACTGACCTGGAGTTTATTGTTTTAACCTAAACTCTGGGTGCCCCTATTTTTCACACGCGCAGCTAGTAGTTTTGGTTTTACAGATATTATATTCACAGGATCCTGGTTTATAGCTGGAGCTATATTCAGAACACTCTGTATCCGTGTATCTCTTTCAGTTGTGATTTGTATTATTTTCCGCTGCGTAATAATTTGTAAATCTTTGACATTTATCGAATGTATATTACTTGTTCATACTCTTTATATTCTTGTACTCTGAGGTAAATTGTTGTAATAAGCAATGAAATGTTCTTCTTTTTGTGTTCTGATTTGTCGTGTTCTCAACTCAATCCGGGCTTTCCCATAAGGGCGAGTTTGGGTGGTTTCACGCGGCCTATATTTACAGCTGAAAGTATTATCGGATAGGATCAACGTTTAATCCAATTGTACAACATAATTTATGTAGTGTAGGTCGACAACCTCATTGCTTTTGTCGGTTGAACTTTCACTCAAAAGAAGAAAAGGTATGTACCCACAGTTTGATTAAAGATTTATACGGTGAATATATGTGCATTTGATATTCACATTTAAAATGGTCGCATATGTATATTTGGACAGCAAGAAGCATGTACGTATGTTAAAACATATGCAGCAGCAATGAGTTTTCATTTGTTGATTAAGCAATGGTAGGTGCTGCTTTGTTTTTAGTAGGTTGGCGGGTAGGCGTTGAAAATACGTAGTTTACTTTTCATGGGTATGGTCTGTGTTGATTGAAAATTAGTGTTAGGCTGAAGCACAGAAGAATAGGTCTGTGTTTCCAGCTATATGCATGTGCGTGGTTAAATTCAATAAGAACTTGTTGAAGGAAACTTGGACAACCCATGTGCGTGGGAAGAGAAATGCAGAAGGAAACAATTAGGCAGGAAAACATGTGCATATGCTTCAGTTAGTGGGCATATGCGGACGCCTGCTTGGAAAGATAAGGTATTACACATACATGTTGTCGGCGTATACATTTATATATACAACTTTAGACTTGTTCCTTCTGTGCTGGCCCAAATGTTAAAACTAAGAAGAGTCAATTTTTTTGTTTAAATTCGTTTTATTATATATAGCCACATAATAAGGCTATAGACCTACATAAGCAACATAACTAATTAAGCACTAAATCAGAGAAGTTCCCGATAATGACTTGCGTGTGCGGATAGGCTAGAATAGTTACATGTGCATATATTTTATTTTGTTTTAATTTAACACGTATATTTTACTTGGTTATTAATCCTGCAGCCGACTGTCGCTGAACGACTAATATTCGTACCATTATAAATGACACCCAATTGTAATGAAAATAAACACATTGCTATGTTTGGATGTTCCAGATCCAATAAAGCTAATTTCATTAGAAACGGCCTCCGTTTGCAAAAATGGCACTATTTAAATCTCAATCTATTCACCATTTCACTTTTAAATTTCGTCTGCCGACAAAATAACTCTGATTGGCTCCAAACTGGAAATATAGCAGTAACTAGCCATATGCATTTCAATAAATTTCGTTTCGTCGAAAACAGAGATCATTTGAAAAGAAAGCTATTTTTAAGGCTTATATAATATCGATAAAATATTTTTAAAAATCCAAAACAATTCGATAAATATAAACCAATATTATCGTATATACCCAAATATAGTATTATATAACTCCAAAATAAACACATTCGGCTTTCAAACTCAATATTTAAAATTTCATTGTTATATCGATATTCAAATATATGTGTAATCCTCTATATTCTATTAAATAAATGTTATCATTTATTAATGAATTCCATAGCGACTATTTGAAAATTTGAATTAGACATAACTTGCAATCTATAATATGAAATCTCCATATTTGTCTTCCGTTAGAAAAATATAATCAAATCGATTCAAACGTTTCCTGTTTCACCAAATTCCAACTTATATCGAATCCTGTATATTCAACTAAAGTTCAAATCGAAAATTACAAACCCCACCGCGGCGTTTCAGGCTCGTTTTAATTAATTTATAAATATATATATTATAACTCCATTTTAATAAATAAAATTCAATATAAAATCCATTATATTTCTAATATAATATATAAAACAGATTTAAATATTTCAATTTAAATAACCAAAAAATCTGGGATGTTACGTTCTTCCCCCCTTAAAAGAATTTCGTCCCTGAAATTACAAGGTAAGAAGTATGTTCTGAACCGAACTATTAATTTTTTTTTGATTATCATAAAAAAAATTCAAACTCTTAAAAATTTCTGAAAATTTCGCTAGCACCTCCTCTGCGTGGTTCGATCGGTACAACTACAATTGCCACTCCGGGCCTCAACTTCACCATAAGAAAACCAAAAAGTCAAATGGTTACCCAACTCAGGGGTATAAAATCAATCACTCCAATCAATATTAAGGTTTACCTATTTGTCAGGAAACTCAATTTCAAACTCCAAATTTTGAAGCAAAGCAACTAACTATTCTTCATCCTCCAATATGAACTTCCAATCTGTGTAACCCAGTCAATTCCATAACCTTCAAAAATCTGCTCCTACCTCAGTTTAAAACGCAAATAACAAATTCAGGTTCAAATAATCCAGTTTCCACTTCACGACCAATTTTATTTCCAATTCATTATATTGGGTTTTATTTCTTTACTTCCAATTCATTCAATCTCTTATTAACTCATTGAATTTAATTTAACCAACGACGGTTCAATAAATTGAACAATTCACAATCAAACCAATTTATATTATATTCAACATTAGTATTTTCTGTTTGTATTCACTTTGGTCAATCATATTTTAATATCAATCGATGAATATCATATTGATTCCCATTATTATCCATTTGATTTCCAAATTCCATTTGTCATATCCAATTCCTTTTCTTAAATCAATTTTACTTAACTAGGTTAAATTTCATTTTCCATACTCAATTAATCAACTAGTTTCTAACCAGTTCAATTCCCTTCCATAACTCAATTTGAATTCCAGTCAAAACAACCAATACTACTATACTATAGAATTTTTTTCTTTTTCTATAAAGATAATCTAGGCAAAATTATTCCATTTACCCTCTTTATAAAACAATACTGCGTCAATTGCCAGTTCAATATGGTGTCCCAATACTTGAACATATTAATCAACAAAATACAAAACATTTTTATATAAAATTTACAAATATGTTTTCTCGTATATACACTCAAACTCAATCTAGCGTGTACTAACCCTACCTCTACTGAGTTAAGCCACAAAGCCAAGGTTACTACTCAACCAATGGCTCTGATACCATTGTAACAAAACAGAAAATTCGATGCTCGAATTTTCGACACAAATACATCCTCTGTCCAAACTCGAGTACCGAAAATCCATAAAGTTAAGAGAAAGAAGTTATAGAGTGAGAAAGGAAAGAAAGAAATATTATTAGAATAGAAGAAGAAGAAGAAACAACACCACATAGAATTAAAGTCTCACATCGTAGTGGAATAAAATATAATATAGAAATAATCTTTTTTGAAACCTTGAAAAATACTTACAATCATCAGAGTACATCAATACATCTGGGCAGTTATAATAACATGTCCTCATATACATCGCACAACGGAATAAATACTACATATCATACGTTTGAGCTCCTCCAGTTCGCTTCTGAAATCCATCATCTAAATGTGAACCTGTAAAACCAGGGCTAACCCAAGCATTACAAACGACGGGCCAGTCTGGTGAACCAGAGTGAAAAACCCACTAAGTTTAAATAACATGCATATTGATTTTGAAGTCGAAAATCCTTTTGAAAGAAAAGGATAATAGTAAGACCAGCTCACACATAAACACAGACGGTTTTTACCTTACTATAACCCAAATCAATTTTGAGATAATATCTTGTCTGATATTATAATAGTGTCTAAATACAAATAAATAACAATCTAGCGGAACGCTTGCATCTCACGCTCCACATATATAGTATACAATCAAAACCGAGGGCACTTATTGGAGATTGGATTCTGACTATGACAAGGTATTGGACCACCTTCCGATAGTGTATCTCTAGAGGGGAATACACTGGGTTCAACAAGAACGTCTTACAACCCGGCCCACACATGACCGACCACTCATTTCGCTTGAGTGTATCGAATCTATATCACCAACGACTGGGAGCTACCCACCATGTCTCGAAAAGTGATAGCATCGAAATAGATTAAAGAATGAAATGGAATTTCTCTAGATAGGTGATTATATGCCCTAATAAGAGAGACCCACATAGCCATGCTGCCTGCCCGATTTTTTGTCATTCCCGGTTGATGAGGCTTAAGGTTATAATCATCTTTTGATCATCTGGCCAGCACTCACTTTGAATGCCACATCGTCAGATCCGTCAAATCACTAATTGACGTCCACAAATATACTATGGGTTTAAAAGAACGGCCATTCTTTGCCACCTACTTGGTATATTTGTAAAAATCAACGTACGTGGTTTTTAGGAAATATATTGTCAGACACTCGTCTATACAAGTCATCCAGGAACAGGATGAACCGAAGGCACCCTCCTACCGCATCCAAAGGATCGGTAGCGATAAGTCCTTGCAACCCGCAAAATCTCAACCACGACCGAATCACGTCAGAAAACCTCTGGTTGCAAATCAGAGAAATTTGACAGCAATCCTTCCGGTTATGAAGATCCACGGTCTTCAATTGCTCCATCTCTATCAGCTTCTGAACACTTTCAACGTTTACGTATTTGCTGGTTGGAATGGTTTTCGAATATAAATTCGATCCCGGTCTTTCCGTACCAACAATCGATTTGGCCAGATTTTGATAGTTGGTGATTAAACTATCAAAATAAACTACCATCATCCATAGAAAAATAAAGTGGATTCATTGGCTTAGTATACAACTTTATTTAGCCTCTTTAGTTAAACAGTTGTCCATTAAATTTCTAAAACTTCTAACATTTGGAATATTGCTTTTTAAATTCTTATTTCCAAATCAGTTTATTCAACTTATAATTCTTCGAAATTCAATTTATAAGTTCCTTCACAAAAATAATATTTTAATTCCTTAACTACCCTCGTTTCTAAACTCATATAATCCTTAGATAATCATGAAGTCATTATAGGTTGTGGTATTTTATTTACCTCACAAACCTTGAGTCGACAACATTCTTATCTTCGGATTAGATAGAAGTTTATAAACAAAATCTTATTCCAATAATAATCCCAACACTTCTATTTACCATACAGTTTAAACATGGTTTTAACCCCATATATTTTTCTTTGAAAACCTTCTTTTCGATTCCAAAATCACGCGTTCTCAAATTAAAAAAATCTCTATTCTCCCATCTTTAGACTTTTAAATTCCTTTTAGCTTCCTTCAGATTACAAATCCCAATTTGAACTGGTTTTGAATTATATAAAATTAACCCATTTTTAACTTGCCATTATAATTTGCCCAATTTGGCTTTTATAAAATTTCGACCAATAAATCCATAATAGGAGTTCGTATTAAATATAAATTCATTTAAAATTTCATTTAACTACAAGTAAGGCTTTTCAACTTCATAAACTTCCATTGAAATAATTTAGTTCCAAGTTTTATCGCTTTGATTATATAATAATAATCAATTCCAACATCTTAGAAATCAATTTGTGTACTTCAATATTAATAGTTGATCTTCCTTTCAGCTAATTAGAACAAAAATCGATTTAAGAAAAATTAATAATATATAATAATCTATCTTGATTTAGAACAGTTGACTTAGTCAACCTAACACAAGGTTAATCTATTAACCCATTCCATTAGACCTTTCTTTTAACCATTTTAAATAATTTCCGTTATTTTATTAATAAACTAATTAAATAAAATAATCATCATTAATAGTTATTTGAAACAATTTATATAATCCATAACCATTCGGTTAATTTCTGCTTATTGCTGATAAAACGCATTAACATAAGAATTCGCTTTATATACGCGGTTTATATTTACTAGGTAAAAATAATCATTTATTTCCTTTAATAACACTCTATTTAAATAGTCTACATAAAAATTGATTTCAAAAATTCGTTTTGGTTATAAAGTAAATTCTTATAACCTTATTTCTATCGATTTACCTGATTGTAAATCAACGTTCATAAAATGATTCATTTCTAGGCCCACTGTTGCCAATTACTCAACCATTATCATCTATTGGTTAATAACAAACAAATGTTGAATTTTAATTCAACGATCAATAGTAAATTCATCATTCAATTATACTGGTTAAATAATTCATATATTATAACGTGAATATAGACAACATATTTGAGAAATTCGGTTGGATCCCCCAACCTGTCCTTCCTTGCATCACAATGGCTTACCTGAAATTCAATACGACAATATATTTATCACGGTAAACAGAAATGAACAGTTTAACTAACAACAGTCAACAAACAATTTATAATGTCCATTCAAGCATCAAATTATTTATTGAATATGTTTGTATTATCATAAATGTAACCAACAAGGTAAGTTACCTCGTTTGGAATCTAATAGTTAAAATAACGATTTGATTCGATTTTATTAAACAAGCGTTTAATTTAATCAATGAATATAAAAAATATTCAATATATATGTAATCAGTCATCACATCATCAACCATCAGCAAACATTGCGCACAAAATTAAAACCCAGTTTATATAAAATATAAACGGCAAACTGAGTGAGGTCAACTCACCTTGATTCTGTTCGACATTGAAATAATTCGTTTTAATACTCGAAGTTGCGCCCAACTCTGTCCAAACCAACTTCATTGTTTTTGTGCTCGTCGATACGGACCCGACGCCACTTGTTTCCCATCCTTAATCGGTTACTGTATAACAACGTTATGAATTTAATACGGTCGTTACTTATTAAAATATAAATGTTAATTACTTTGAAAATGACTGGCTACGTTTAAGTATAAGGGTAAATATGTTTTGCCACGTTAGTATAAAATAGGATTAGGCACCATGTGTAACAATTGAGAATTTCGCTCGATCCGAATCAATCGCTAAACCGACCAAGACCGTTCGAAACCCCTGATTGTTTTGAGAACACGACAAATTGGAACACAAATAGAAGAACATTTCATTGCTTATTACAATAATTCCATCAAAATACAAGAATATTACAGAGTATGAATAAATATTACACATTCGATAAATATCAGAGATTTAAATTACATTACTGCAGCGGAAAATAATACAAAACACAACTGAAAGAGATATATGGATACAAAGCTTTCCGGATATCGTTCCAGCTGTAAATCAGGATCCTGTGAATATAAATCTGTAAAACCAAAACTACTAGCTGCCCATGGAAAATAGGGGCACCCAGAGTTTAGGTTAAAACAATAAACTCCAGGTCAGTCATGTGACTAGTGTGAGAACTAAAACAGTTATTAATCTTTATTTTAAAATTAGGTAAATCGAGGGACCACGCCGTATAACACGGAACGGGTTTCCTCCCAAGAATACCAGTGCATAAAACAACAGCGCAATGCTAAATAAAGAACAATGAAGCTATTATAAAACCCAGGTCCCATCACACAATGCAACACAAGCCGGAGGATAGGGTTTTACCTTATAATAGCCAAAGAATGCTTGATTCGCTATATTTCATCTTTTATTATTACTATAAGTGTATAGTGTCAAAACAATTTCAATCATAAGTATCAATCACAGACGGCATAAGTGCCCCATACCACAATGTCGCCATACAAGGCTCTACAATCAAAACCGCAAAGTCACGTATTTGAAGTTGGATTTCCATCTGCGAACCAAGGCAAGGGGTCGTCCTTACCGCTTTGAGACTGTCTAGCCCGAGTCTCAGGAATAGCCGCAACTGCCCCATGGATCGTCAGGGCCGGTCCACCCGATGGTGGATTATAATGCCTGAACACTGCTTTTCCCCGCCCTTTAGGGCGTAAATGAGTCCTATGACTCCATCGGCTCCACATAGTCACTGATATATCTGAGGCGCCTCGCAATCCAACAACCACACAGGTGAAAATAATATAAATGTCAGGGCTGGTAGGTCACTGACACCACCCTAGCTAGAAGGAAACACATGCCCTCCCTAATGTCCTCTCCCGTTTCTGGTTCACACCGGTGTGTGAGGCTCGCGAATCAACGCTACACAAAGCTATGCCACAAAGGCCGTGCTTTGATCATCAACCACAAGACTCTGCTTTTCAACAGAATCCTTGATCATTTGCATCTTAGCATGCCACACAGGAAAACCACTGCATGCAACCGATATCTATCAATCACACAGAATGATATCCAATGTCAGACACACAGTCCATTTACAAATCCGTTCTGGGTCTGAACGAAACCGGAGGCACCTTGTACCTCGCATATCCATCGATCTCCAAGTACGTCTGGACGATCACCAACTGATTCCCTCCTCTTGGGTGTACAGCCCAATCAAGATTATCAGTAATTATCCAAACGATGTGAAGACCTCCGGTCTTCGACCACCGTCTTCATCCTCGACACATCGTCGATTCAGTTATTCAGAATGGGATAAACCCGGCCTTTCCGAATAACTCGCGTATATAATAAACAAGTGTTACACAAACACAACATACGCCTCATTCCAATTCAGAATATTCTTTTATTAAAATATTCTTACACTTTGGGAAAGGTTCCCATTAATTTTATCAAAGATAAATTCTTTAAATTTATTCTTTAATCTTCTTTTGAATATCAATTCAAACCAAATTATGGTTTATCCAAACTAATCGGGATTAGCGAACCTTACCGAAGTAATCACTTGTTAAATTTCCCAACCCAACCTATTCATCCCATGAAGTAAAACTGGTCACACTTCATATCTAACACCATGGTGTTATCGGTAAATTCAACTACCATTTCACATTCAAATCTAATTAAAGATTTAACTATCGCCTGGAGACAAACTGGTGATACTCCATTCTCGATCATTTCAATCTAATTAAAGATTCATTAAAACTCCACATGGTTTTAATCTTCCCAAAAATCACTATTAATGATTATTTAACTTGGGAAATCGTATCCTGTCTTTAACTAGGTTAAAGAACCAATGTCATTTAAAACACGGTTCACTATAAACCCAAAATCACATTCCATTCCATCAGCCTTTAACCGTAAATTAGCAAGTGAACAATTCCCTAAGTAATAACCCTGAAGGCCGAAGCCAACATCAGATCTATACCCAGGAAACCATTCGACTTAACTAATCTTCAGTTAGTTACTGGTTTTCTTAACTCCGTTGCGTCTAAGAACAGTATTATTAAAGATACCGTTCACGACAACCCAAAATCACATTCCATTTACAATGGAATCTTCATGGAAAACAAATCGATATATATAATTGATATAAACTTCCATATCCGTCTAATAATATAAATGAAATAACGTCAAAGCCTTTTAAATTCCAGATATATTAGTTGTCTTCCTCCACAGAAATTCACTTCGATTATTACCAAATCGAATTCCATTCCATTCCAATTTATTTTATTAAATTGGAAAACTTTACTTTGGAAAATCTCCTTTAAATCTTAACAAAAGATTTATAAATTCCAAATCACATTTCACTGTAAATCGGGTTAAAGAACGAATGTCGTTAAAACACAGTTCACAACAATCCCAATTCACATTCCATTAATTATCGGGTTAATGAACAAGTGTTATTTAAAACACCGTTCACGATAAAACCAAAATCACATTTCCTTTTATAAATCGTTTTAACTTCGTTTTAAAAACGATTTCTACTTCATATTCAATTTTAAATCAAAATTGAATATTCCATATCATTAATATATAAATGATAATATTTTCAAAACATTATATTTTGAAATCACTTCCTTTCATATATTCATTATAAAAACGAATATAATCGATATAAATATCGTTCGCGTCAAAATGGCGCAAATCTAATCAACACGGCTTTATATATTTCAATAACTTCGTTATTCTATTCAACAAATGAATATATTTTTTCAACACATGAATATATATTTTATTCAACACATGAATATTTTTAACACATGAATATTCTCAACACATGAGTATCGTCAACACATGACTATTTTGTTTATCCAACACATGAATATGATTTATTTTCTAAATTGGAATGAGACCCACTCAATTACCATATAATGTTATTTATATGAATTCCATACAACACATGTATATAATAGTAATGATAAATAATCAACCAGCATGCAAAGTGTACTACACAACTGTCTGTCAACCTATCGATTGACATACAACTAAATAATTGGGATTAGTGTAAGCCAAATATCATCCCAACACCCGTGTGGGGTTTCAAATCAACAAACACAGATTTTTATTTGTGCAGTAGGGCGATGCGTATAATTTATCGTCCCAATCAATATCAGTCAAATCAGTGTACATAAACAAATCGTTCGATTTGTAAATGAAAATTTATTTTATATACACGTTAAAAATTATATTTTTAACGATAAAATATTTTATTTCATTCCACATCACACTATTAATTTTCATAACACAACAAAATCAAACAAGTCGTCCATGGTCTATGGACGACGGGTGTCGGGTGCTGCTAAGCACCGTCTGCATCCTAGTATATAATTTTAACTAGAAAACAAGAATTAAAGTGAGAAGTTCCCACATTTGGGATCCACTCCTCCATTCTATTTTGAATTTTTGAACGGTTCAGATTTGGCCAACTTCCAACGCAATCCTGTTCACGCGGTTTATATTAAAAATCACATTTTTATTTCAACGCTATAAGAATCACATTTTTGTTTCAATGCTAAATATAAAATAAAAATCAGATTTTTATTTCGCTACATATATAAAAATCACATTTTTATATTCTTCATTATATAAAAATCATAACTTCCTTCATATAAAAATCTAACCTTTTCTGCATTAAAAATATTTCATTTTCTACATTAAAAATCTAAACTTTAAATCGTTATTCATAAAAATAAAAATCAGATTTTTATGTAAATAAAAATCTAAAAATCAAATCTTTTTGTTATTAAAAATATAAACTTCCCTTTTAAAAATATATTCCTTCTAAATATAAAAATCTAATTCTTACTACGCTAGTCTATAAATAGAAACCACATTTTATAAACGTCGTATGCAATAAAAAGTCAAAAATTTTGGAATAAAAATAAAATAAAATATTTGGGGTGCAACTATTTAGAATAGAATAAAAGACTAATCAGAGGTAGGATTAGTAATATCCTATAGAAAAATCCTCATTAGAGATAGAATCAGTACCATTCTAGAATGAGTGACTCATTAGAGATGGGGTTAGAAATGCCCAAGAACTTAAGCCGTAATGAAAATAATGAAAGTTGAGTTGATTAGTAAAACAACTTTCGGCTTCGTTCCTTTTTGGGGACGAAAAGTTTTAAGTGGGTGAGATTGTAATAACCTGGAAAATCCGAGCCAACTTAAAATTTTTATTTTGGCAATTTTAATGAATTTTGAATATTTAAAATGATTTATTTTAAATAATAACGACGAGAAATTTATTTTGAATAGAATTAGAATGTATATATTTATTTGAATCGACGTTAGAATATAAATATTTATTTTAAATTATAAAAGGAATTGAAAATGGCGCGGTAGTTCGAAAATTCGATTTCAAATGAATGTACAGGATTCAAAATAAATCGGATTTTGGTGAAACCAAAAATAATAGAATCTATTTGAAAATATCTTTCCATTGAATCCAAAAAATTGAAATTTCATAGCGGGAATCAAACGTTATGCCCAGTTGAAAATTCAGAATAGTCGCTATGGAATTTTGGCCCTTAAAAATAGCCATTTTGCAAACGACCCCTGTTTTCGACCAAACCCCTTTTATTGGATCCGGGATATCGAGTTATTACTAGGTTCCAAAATTCGTAATTTTCTGAATCAATATGTGAGCGTGGCACAGGAAAACGTGTTCTGACTGTTTAAGTCAATTTGGATCGACCAGAAAATAGCCATTTTTTAAACGGTCTCAGAATTTGACGAAATTAGTTTTGTTAGGACCGTATCGTCAATACGAAGCTAGAAAATATTTTTCGGGAATTTTCAGAGTTAGTATGTGGCCCCGGTAAATTAAAATCTACGTTTGAATTTAAAATATAATGATTTATATTTTAAATTTGAAGAGAAACTGACCGTAACAGCCGAATTGGCTTACGAAACATATCCCATTACGTTCGGAGTGGGGGTAATTAGCTAGGGACGACAGTCGTTAGGTTCGATTTGGAGTTCGAAGGAAAAATTAACTTTTTGAATAAAATAAATAAATAAATATATAAAGTGGTCAAAGGGTTAAATCCTTATTCTCCATCCTCGTGGTCAACAGTCCAAATCCCGCCTCCCCCCATTTCAGAAAAGCCGTCGTTCTCAATAAAAAGGAAAAAAAATGTTGATCCATCTCGTCGTCGCGCTCCCCCCTCCACCGCTGCATTGACCTCCACCGCATCTCCGCCTCCCCTCCGGCAACCCCTCCCCGTCCTCCTCTGCCTCCTTCCTTCTTCCCCGAACCCAAAACAGCCCCAAACCTCATGAAACCCGAACCCTAGCTCCTCAAATCCGCCGCCACCAGCCATTTCAGGTGCTCCTCCACCATACTCCAGCCCCAGCGCCGCCTATCCCGCCACTCTCCTCCGACGATGGCACTCCTCCATCCAAAACTTGGATTTTTCACAAGAAAAATGTGAGTTTTTTTACTTTGATTTAACTTAATGAAATTAGTTAAGAAACATATAAAAAATCAGTTTTTTTATAAGAAAGTTTTGAAAAAAATCAGTTTTTTTATATATAGCATAATAAAAATATGCTTTTTATTATACGAATAGTAATGAAAGATATGATTTCTATGTAATGAAAGAGATGATTTCTATGTAATGAAAGATATGATTTTTTATTATGCAAACAACGACATAAGAAAAAGTTAGATTTTTAACATAGGAAAAAGTTAAAATTTTAACATAAGAAAAAGTTAGATTTTTAACATAAGAAAAAGTTAGATTTGATTTTTGAACATAGGAAAGATTTGATTTTTAGGAATATAAAAATATGATTTTTATCATGAAGGGAAGAATATTAAAATTAAATTTTTATATATGAAGTAATGGGTTAAAAATATGATTTTTAGCTTATGAATGTTATTAATAAAAATCAATCTTGTAGGATATCGTGTTCGCTTAAGGTTGTAGTCGACAAGGTGTTCATCTTCTTTGCTTTGAAAGAATGGCGGAGTGGAACCCACGGTGAGAACTCCTCATTAAAATTATTTCTGTACAGTTATTTATTCATAACTGCATATATGAATTGTTCCAATTCGTCCACAGACCATGGACGACTTGTTTGTTTGATTGTGTTGTGAAAATTGTTTGAATGATAAAATTCACATTTTATCGTATATATGAAGTAAATAAAATATTCATATGTTGAATAAATTTTTTGAACAATAAAAATAACATTTTTATTGTACGTATGAAGTATATGAAATATTCATGTTTGAAATAAAATCTTTGAACGATAAAAACAACAATTTTATCATGTATGTGAAGTATTAAAAATAGTCATACGTTGAGATAAATTCTAGTTTGTTAAAAATAATATTTTTAACATGTATACGAGTTATTAACAATAGTCATACCTTGAAATAAATACTAGTTCGCTAAAATTATCATTTTTAGCATATATATGAAATATATAAAATTGTCATACGATGGAAATATTATTAGTTCGCTAATAATATTATTTTTGGCTTATATATGCGTTGTGTGAAATTATATATGCGTTGAATGAATATATAAAAGCGTCGTATGAAATATATATATATATATATATATATATATATATATAGGTGTTGTATGAAAATAAACATATACAATATATCGAACAGGTCATAGCAAGGAGGCTAGAGAAGAGGAATAAAATTGTATGCCCGACAAATAGGTACATATTTACTGTTTTGTTTGGGTATGATGATTTTATGAGCCGCTTGGCCTTTTCTTTTTCTTTTTGGATTGGAGAGGCCTATATGGAAATTTTGGGATTTTCCCGGTGCTCCCATGCAGGGGAGGTTATGGCGAAAATTTTCGAAAATTTAGGGTGTTAGCAAAATTTTTGAAAAATTAGAAAGTTCTTAGAAACTGAAAAGTTGAAGAACTTGAGCCAGAATAGAAATTGAAATCGTTTTCAAACGATTTATAAAATACGTTTTAAATGGAAATCGACGAAATATATATTATATATATAATATAATGGCCTGAATAGAACGCGCCGCGCTGCGGCAGTTCGCGAATTTCGACCATCGACTTCGAACGAACATTACAGGAGATCCGACCGTCGGATTGTCCTAAAATCGGAACCGTTGGGTTCGTATCGAAAAGAGCTTTCTAACGAATACAAAAAATTAGAAATCTAACGGTTGGATTTGGAATTATGTCCAAATCAAATTTGGAAAAGGTCGCTGTAAGTGCAGTTCGATGACCATTTATGGAAATCGACTGTACGGGCCTTGATAAAATTATCAAAAATATCAATAATTAGTGTAAACTCATAAGAAATGATTTGGAAAGAATTGGGATGAAAAATTCCATATTTGAAAAGATAAAAATATATTTTTATCGAAATGAACTAGTTATGAACTAGGATTATAATCCGAATATTTTTAAATAAATAAATTGGATTGAGAAATGGTTTTAAATAACCAGAATTTTCCAACGAATAAATTGGAATGGTTTGGAATGGAAATAATCTTCGGAATATTTTGATATTGGATTCCGTGATTATACGGATATTGTGATTGGAATTTGGAAGATATCGATATCGTTATTCCCGATATGATATCTGTTGGTTTCAGGATTTGATGTTGAATATAAGTCGATACTATCTCTATTCAAAACCTTATATTTAATGTCAAATTGGATTGATTGATTGTTTGGATTGTGCTCGACCAGTTTATGAGCAAGATATGCTTTTACATTTAGCATTGGGTTGGGTAGAAATACTGGTAGGCTAACATCTTGTGAAACACTTCACGATTTGACTATGAGATGTGTAGTGATGTTGTTATGTTCATTTCAAATTTAATGAATGATTGTGAAATGATATTTTTCTTAAGTGAAAAGAATGTATTCCCGATTTTGGACACATAATGTTTTATAAAAATGTTTTATAAAACAGAAAGGATTTCGAGGGCTAAAACCCGATGATTTTGAAATGATTTGGAAATGTATTATGGTTTTACATTGTAGTTCATAACATATTCGATTAGTTTCTATTAATGATGTATCTGTTTGGTGGTGGAGAATTTATTCTCTTGCTTAACACCCTTCTTTGAGACATACGAGCTCAAAGGTTATGTGATTAATAGTGACTAATCATATGTGTGAATTGCTGATGTGAAGTACTATATTTTGAAAGTACTTGTGATTATTATGTTGTGAAATGATTTTCCCTACTTCGGGATGTGAAATGATTTGGTATGTGGCTAGAGATTCGAGTAACCCGGACGACTAAAAGTGTAACACCCCGTGTATTCTATAACAGTGAAATTCACAAATTAAAGTATAATTAATTTCAAATCAAAGAATTTAGGGAAACGGGATACGCCATGGCGTTCGTCTCGGAATTCTGCTTGGGATAGAGTCCGAGTTTGCGTAAAACGGACTCCGTATGAAGAAGATATGGCCTCCCGAAGTTTCAAGAATTCAGTTTAAAATTCAAACAGCTCAGAAAACCAATTCAAATTTCAAAAATTGGGCCAGATTGTCCAGGGAGGGAATTTTCCCGCCCAAGGCACCCAGGTCGACTGGGTAGTCGACCTGGGGCACCCAGGTCGACTGGGTAGTCGACCTGGGGCACCCAGGTCGACTACCAAGTCGACACGAGGGTCGACTGGGGAGTCGACCTGGCCCCTGAGCCAGGTCGAACCCAGCCCCCCTGGCTGGCCTGGTCTGTGCTTGGCCGAATTTCTGAGCCTTGCCTTGTCACTAGGGCTAGGTGTCAGCTCCTGATTGGTCTCTCCTTCAAACGAACGGCTAATATTAATCCAAGCTCCATCGATGGTTCTAATCAATTCACAAACTCTATAAAAAGGACCTAAGACTCCACCTAATTCATACAAATAAAAAATAGAATGAGACCGTCATGCTGCTGAGGAAAGACTAGAAGTAGCCGTCAAAATTGAGAAACGATTAGGAGACAATTCAAAAGCTTAAAGCAACGACAACTAAATCAAAATAACGCCTACAACAAAGGATATCATCTCCAAATTCAGAATTCAGAATCCTGAATTGAAGATTCGTCATACGTTGTAAGTAGAGTGCTATTCCGATGTGAATGAATAATTGTGTTTTGATTTGTGTAAAATGAGAAATGGAATTGTACTTAATTTGTGGTGATAATAATTCATAATTGTACGTTGCTATGATTCTAATTACGAATCGATTTGGGATATTGTGGTATAACGATGTTAGGCCTATTGGATATTTGCAAGTATGTGATTCATGTTGAAAGTTAACAACTATATGTTTGTGGTAGTTTATTTCAACACCTATTGGATAATTGCAAGTATATGATTCATGTTAACGACTATATGTTTGTGGTAGTTTATTTGAGATTCATGCAAGTATATGATTCACTATTATGCCAACATGATGTACATTTTTTTATGATCACTTTTAGTGTGTAGTTGGATTCAATTAAGTATTATGGTTTATATGAATTTATGTTGGAATTAGCATCATGGCTCAAGTGTAAAAACCATACTTTTGTATTAGTGACAAAAGCAAGCATCTTTGTGAACTTGTATTAATTCTATAAACATGACTAAACTATGTTTGGTGTTATGCCTAATTGAAAACATGTTTTAGGCCCATGTTGTTTTCAAAATCACATGATGATATATGTGACACATAATTACATTAGATTTACATTCCAATTGCAAGTTTACATGAATAGATTAAAAACCCATGATTCATGTTTAGGTACGTTTATGCCATGATTATATGCTATTACAATGCAAGTTAACAAGTGCCTAATTCATGTTAATTAGATCGTTATGTTGCAAGTTCATGCGTTCACACTCCCCTTTTTATGTTACTTAGAATATATAAACACCATGTTCTAAGCCTCCCCCTTTTTCATGTGGCTAAGTTGGGTTTAAATGTTGAACCCAACATATGTTATATTGTAGCGAACGTATAAAATGGGGGTAATGACGTTTGGGTTAAAATATAAACATATGTGTTGGCATGTTTGACGCAGGCCAACGACCTTGAAAACAATTAAGTGGTATAAATTAATTTTACCCAATAAAGATGAATTTGAATAATGGGCCGCAAATATTTACATATAAAAAGAAAAGAGACAAAATATGTAAATTTAGAAAATACGATGTGTTTAACCCGAGGTTGGATTGAGTTGTGATGTAAACCTGCCCGGAACCGCCTGGCTGTCCAGTAGTCACAACAATACCTATCCAATGTGGGTGGTTAAACATTGAGCCCAATAAAGACCCGAGGTTAGACTGAGTTGTGACGTAAGACTGCCCGGAACCAACCGGCAACAGGCAGTCACAACAATACCTGTCTAATGTGAGAGGTCGAGGCTTTAATAAGACAATTAAGGCTGAGTCAGGATTGATAGGATTAAGTAAATTGAATTAATACTTAATCAAAATTGAACATGCTAAACTATACAGACTGATTGGGGGTTAGGTTTACAAAACACTTAACCAACTTAGCATGTTGGCTAGAAATAGAAAACCTAGTAGTGGGGGACCCTTTTCAGCAGTAACCCTACAAGGTGTATCAGGATACCCTGAACTAGGCAGGGTGGGGCACGATTACTGGGCTGACTGTAAGAGGTCAAATCGACGGCGGTTGTGCAGCAGTGTAGGTTCTAACGGGGTGCGGGCGTGCACACACTCCGGCGCAGAAAAATAAGGCACTGGGCACCAGTAGTATACCTGTGCATTCTAGAATTGTATCGGGCCACCACCATGGGACTTGATACACTCCATGGTGGGACCAACATAGATAACTACAACATCGGGGGCCGTAAGACACATGTAACTATGCGAGTAGGAGCCGATCATTAGAAATGGATCACTTCACCCTGATTATGGGGTGCCTGTTGGGAACTAGTTTATATGGATGCAGAGATTAATATGGGGTACGATAGTATATTCGAATCTAGACAACTTAACTTAGTTTATAGTGCTTTCCCATTTCCAGTTTGTACTTATCATGCTCAATTCTTTATTCATAGACTGAATAGTCCTAGACTTACTCAGGCTTTATGTCTGACTCTACTTTTCTTTCATCTTCTTTTCTTTCGTTCCCCCCCCCCCCAGGTCCACAGGGAGGGAATACCGCAACTTGACCAGTTTTTACATCAAGCTTGAAGAGAAAGAATGTATTGCTTGGATCTCTTTCGTTTTGGACTATGGCTTTGGACAACAATTATGGGACATATGCAGTTTACTTATGTTTTTATGCTTCTTTAAATAATGAAATCAAGACAGTTTTGAAAATGTAATGTTTTTGGAAGTATTGTAAGACAATTATGGCATGGTTTGTGTAACACGTATTTTGATGAAATAAAAGTTGCTGTTGTTTTCCGCTATTCAAAAATATGTGTTCTTATATTTATCTTGTGTATCTGTGACTTATACTTATAAACCTCCACCAAAATTAGGGCATTCCCTTTGAGAGTGACCCTAACGGAGGTGGGGTGTTTCACTTGGTATCAGAGCATAGGTTTACCAGATAAGATAAAAAGTTTTGAAAATTTATTTTCAAAAGAAAATTTAAAGAAGCATTTTTAAAGATAAAATGTTATTTTATTTTAAAAAAAAGGCATAGTCCCCCAAAGCCATAGGTACTATCTTTTATCCTTCATTTTGAATCTATCCTTTTTGTTTCAGCATGTCCGAAGAACTTAACTTGCCAGAGGGTATACCAATACCTGGTTGGTTTAGACGATTCTTAGAAGCAAGGGCCACTCAGCCAGGTCCCAGTGTTCCTCCTCCCCCAGCTGCAGGAAATCATCCAACTGCAGCAGCACCTCTTCCTCCACCTCCTCCGCGTGGTAATACTTTTGCTAAGATATGTAAAGATTTTAAAGCTATGGGAGGAAAGGACTTTCATGGAACCGAGTCCTTCGTGGCAGCCAGGAATTGGCTGAAGGAAACCGAGGACTTATTCGTCATCTTTGAGGTAGAAGATAGGCAGAAGGTACAACTGACAGTATGGCTACTTAAAGGCGAGGCTTCCTACTGGTGGGAAGTCACCAATGCAGAAAGACCAGTGGAAACATGGGAGGACTTTAGGGCAAGGTTTGAGGCTAAATTTCTCTTAGAAGCTGAAAGGAGTCTTCAGTTGGAAAAATTCTTATTTCTTAAGCAAGGGAATATGAAAGTCAAAAAGTATGTTAATCAGTTCGATCAGTTGGCTAGGTTCGGACTGGATCTAGTCAACACTCCACACAAGAAGGCTCTCTGCTTTGTCAAAGGATTGAATGAGCCATTACATAGTTTGGCCATGACCCATATACCCATGGGAGCTACGTATGAAAGGTTGGTGCAGATGGCATTGCTGAACGAAGAGGAAAAGGGCAAGAAGGAGACAAAGGCAGAAAGTTCTCAAGGGAAGAAAGAGGGTTTACAGCCTAAGAAGACAGACTTTAAGAAGGGCGGGAAAGACAACAAAGAGAAGAGGAAGTGTAATTTCTGTGACAAAGTGGGGCACTTAGTGAAAGATTGCCGGAAAAAGAAGGCCAAGATGAATGGTGGGTGCTTTTCTTGCAGTGAGACAGGCCACATGGCTAAGGATTGCCCAAAGAAACGAGGGCAGAGGCAGAGGGCTGGATCCACCTCAGGGGCACAGGTTCATGTGCTAGAAGCGCCACCTCTGCAACAGCGAGGTATAAATACTTCTGTAGAAAGTGTAGTTTATCTTTATGATCACCCAGTTCGCACTTTATTTGATTCTGACGCATCACACTCCTTTATCTCATCTTCTTTAGTAGAATCTCTGCACCTAGAAACTAGTATGGTAGAGGACCCCTTAATTGTTTCAAATCCAATCAGGGGCCCGGCTCATTTGTCTATGATCTGTGTGGGATTGAAAATTTCTATTCTAAGCGTAGAATTTAGATGTAGTGCCTTTGTTTTGGGCTTCTCGGGATATGGTTTGATTTTGGGCATGGATTGGCTATCCAGTAATGGTGCCATCCTTGATTGTGAGAAAAGGGTGGTTAGGCTTCTGACCCAACTCGGTAACACTCTGGAAATTACTTGTAATCCCTCGTATGCGGTTATGCTTAGTTATCTTGAATCGCTAGATGCTTCTGTTGAGAGTTTGCAATCGGTTAGGGTGGTCCGGGAATATCCGGATGTCTTCAAAGAGGTGAAGGGCTTACCTCCAAAGCGGGAGATAGACTTCCGCATATATCTTGTAGATAATGCAAAGCCCGTTGCGTTGCCTGTTAGACACATGGCTCCATGGGAAAGGAAAGAGCTCAGTAAACAGATTAAAGAGCTTCTAGAGAAGGGGTTCATTAGAAGGAGCATTTCAGAATGGGGCGCTCCAGTGGTGTTCGCCACAAAGGCGGATGGTTCACTCCGTCTATGTGTTGACTATAGGGAGCTCAACAAGCTAACGAAAAAGAATAGGCACCCTCTCCCCAGAATTGACGATCTGTTTGATCAGCTTGTAGGAGCGTCTGTTTTCTCCCAACTCGATTTAGCGACCGGATTTCATCAGCTAAGGGTGGCTGAAGATAACATCGATAAGACAGCATTCAGAACCCCAGACGGCTTCTTTGAATGGCTTGTCATGCCTTTTGGCTTGACAAACGCACCCGCTTACTTCGTGGACCTGATGAGTAGGGTGTTCAGAGAATTCCTCAACAAGTTCGTAGTGGTCTTCGTAGACGATATCTTGATCTTCTCAAAGAGTGAAGAGGAACATGCTCAGCACCTAAGGGCAATCATGGAAACTCTGCGAGTCCATCAGCTAAAAGCCAAATTCTCCAAGTGCCACTTTTGGAGAGAGGAAGTGAGGTTCCTTGGGCACATAGTATCCAAAGAAGGGTTAGCTGTGGACCCTGCTAAGGTAGTAGCGGTACAGGATTGGAAGACACCAAGGAATGCAACAGAAGTCCGAAGCTTCCTCGGTCTAGCAGGCTTCTATCGGAAATTCATCAGAGACTTTGCAAAAATATCAGCTCCACTCACGAGGCTGACAAAGAAGAGTCTAGTGTTCAATTGGGACTTGGATTGCGAGTTTGCTTTCCAACGACTAAAAAGGGCTCTTACAACGGCCCCAGTTCTGACATTGCCAGATGG
The DNA here is from genome assembly GCA_030737875.1 of Allium sativum. Lineage (NCBI taxonomy): Eukaryota > Viridiplantae > Streptophyta > Magnoliopsida > Asparagales > Amaryllidaceae > Allium > Allium sativum. The sequence continues at coordinate 593,723,183 of CM060922.1, forward strand.
AAGCAAGATGTTCACAGTTTATACAGATGCATGTGGGACAGGGCTAGGCGCTGTCTTAATGCAAGAAAGTAGGGTAGTAGCTTATGGCATGAGACAATTGAAGGTTCATGAAAAGAACAACCCGACCCACGATCTTGAGTTGGCCGCCATCGTCTTTGCACTTAAGTCTTGGCGACACTATCTCCTAGGTGAGAAGTTCGAACTTTACACTGACCATAAATCGTTGAAATATCTTTTCTCGCAGAAAGATCTTAACTTGAGGCAACAGAGGTGGATGCAGTTTCTTGCCTCGTACGATTTCGAGATCTCCTACACTCCGGGCAAAGGCAACGTAGTGGCAGACGCGTTGAGCCGAAAGAAACTGATCCTAAGTCCGCTGTTTGTTGAAAGGCAAAGCCTAGAGTTTATAGCCAGCTTTGACTTTAGGCCCTCCTCCAATTTTGTACCGGGCTTGCTAGCATCTCTCGAGGTACGCCCGACTTTTTGGACTCAATAGGGACAGCACAACGTGAAGACCCTCAGCTTGTGGAAACGATTGATAGGCTAATTAGGGGTGAGACTTCAAGTCACCTCAACAGATACTCCATTGACGATAAGGGTTGGCTAAGGCGAGATGGAAGACTATGCATCCCACAGACAAGGGATTTAGTAAAGACGGTTCTCGAGGAAGCACATCACTCCAAGATGACGATACATCCAGGCGGAGATAAAATGTACAAGGACATAAAGAGGACTTTCTTTTGGAGCGGCATGAAGAAAGACGTGGCAGAATTCGTTTCAAAGTGTATGGTTTGCCAATAGGTTAAGGCGGAACAGAAAAAGACTGGCGGTCTGCTCCATCCTCTAGAGGTCCCACAGTGGAAGTGGGATAGCATCTCAATGGACTTCATTGATGGGCTGCCTAGGTCTAGAAGAGGCGACACTAGCATTTGGGTAATAGTGGATAGGCTTACTAAAAGCGCCCACTTTTTACCTGTCAAGAGTAAAAGAACTGCCTCATCCCTAGCATCTCTTTGTCTCAAGGAAATTGTTCGACTCCATGGAATACCCTCCAGAATTGTTAGTGACCGAGACCCTATCTTCACAAGTGAGTTTTGGCGGAGTCTGCAAGAAGCGGTAGGCACACAGTTATGCTTGAGTACTGCTTATCATCCCCAAACCGACGGCTAGACAGAAAGAGTGAACAGAGTTTTGGAGGACCTTTTAAGACTGTGCGTCCTTGACTTCGGAGGGACGTGGGAAGACCATCTTCCTTTGGTGGAATTTGCCTACAACAACAGCTACCAAGCCACCATCGGAATGGCGCCCTTCGAAGCTTTATATGGAAGACCGTGCCGATCGCCCACTTGTTGGTGGGAGTCTACTGATAAGCTCAGACTTGGACCAGATATGATCCGAGAGACTTCAGAGAAAGTAGACTTAATACGAAGAAGGATGAAGACAACCCATGACAGAAAAAAATCCTACGCCGACAAGAGGAGGACCGACCTTGAATTTGAGGTTGGGGACAGAGTTTTTCTTAAGGTATCTCCGCTAAGGAACGTTGTTCGTTTTGGAACCACAGGAAAGTTAGCACCAAGGTTCGTAGGGCCATTTCCTATCATCGAGAAAATTGGGAAAATGACCTATAGATTAGAGCTACCCGAAAAGATGGCCGGAGTTCACAACGTTTTCCATATTTCGCACCTCCAAAAATGTCTACATGAATCTGCTGAAATGGTAGAGCCAAACATCCTAGAAGAAGCTGAAGTGGAACGCGAAGCAACCATGAGGAAAGTTCCAACACACATCTTAGGAACTGAAGTGAAAAAGCTACGCAACCGCGAAGTCAAGCTCATCAAAGTTCAGTGGAGCGACGCCGAGGAAGACGCGACTTGGGAAACTGAAGCTAGAATACGCGCAGCATACCCTTTTATTTTCGAGGGTACATCTTTGATCTCTCTTTTTCCCTAAGTTATGCTTTTATTTATCTTTTTAGGTATATCTCCTCGACCTTTTCTTTTAGGTAGAAACCCTTTGGATGAAAACGTGTAATTGAAACATGTTATGGATGATGGTTGCAAGTGGTCGCAAGTGATTGCTAGTGGTTGCTCGTGGTTGCATATACACACACAATTTAGGTTTTAGATCGGCTCAGTCACTTCTTATTGCATATGCATATATGTATTTATATTCGTATATGGTTGAAGTTTAATGTGTTGTCATATGGATGTTGCATTTATATATGAATGAATGTGCACTCATGTAGAATCATGAATAGGAAAAATTTGCATACATAATGGATTCATGACACTTACATAATTTGCATTAAGGAGGTCAACTGAATCAGTAGACCGCCTGATTTTGCATTAGATAAGTACATGGACACACACTTCGCATATGAACATGAAGCATTAGAAGTCTTTTAAGGACAATGGATGCTCGTGTTTGATGGATGAGTAGATGGACGTTTGGATGTTAGGATATACATTCTTCCTAAACTTGAAGATTTCGGGGACGAAATCCTTTTAAGTAGGGGAGAATGTAACACCCCGTGTATTCTATAACAGTGAAATTCACAAATTAAAGTATAATTAATTTCAAATCAAAGAATTAAGGGAAACGGGATACGCCATTGCGTTCGTCTCGGAATTCTGCTTGGGATAGAGTCCGAGTTTGCGTAAAACGGACTCCGTATGAAGAAGATATGGCCTCCGGAAGTTTCAAGAATTCAGTTTAAAATTCAAACAGCTCAGAAAACCAATTCAAATTTCAAAAATCGGGCCAGATTGGCCATGGCGGGAATTTTCCCGCCCAAGGCACCCAGGTCGACTGGGTAGTCGACCTGGGGCACCCAGGTCGACTGGGTAGTCGACACGGGGGTCGACTGGGGAGTCGACCTGGCCCCTGAGCCAGGTCGAACCCAACCCCCCTGGCTGGCCTAGTCTGTACTTGGCCGAATTTCTGAGCCTTGCCTTGTCACTAGGGCTAGGTGTCAGCTCCTGATTGGTCTCTCCTTCAAACGAACGGCTAATATTAATCCAAGCTCCATCGACAGTTCTAATCAATTCACAAACTCTATAAAAAGGACCTAAGACTCCACCTAATTCATACAAATAAAAAATAGAATGAGACCGTCATGCTGCTGAGGAAAGACTAGAAGTAGCCGTCAAAATTGAGAAACGTTTAGGAGACAATTCAAGCTTAAAGCAACGACAACTAAATCAAAACAACGCCTACAACAAAGGATAGCATCTCCAAATTCAGAATTCGGATTCCTGAATTGAAGATTCGTCATACGTTGTAAGTAGAGTGCTATTCCGATGTGAATGAATAATTGTGTTTTGATTTGTGTAAAATGAGAAATGGAATTGTACTTAATTTGTGGTGATAATAATTCATAATTTTACGTTGCTATGATTCTAATTACGAATCGATTTGGGATATTGTGGTATAACGATGTTAGGCCTACTGGATATTTGCAAGTATGTGATTCATGTTGAAAGTTAACAACTATATGTTTGTGGTAGTTTATTTCAACACCTATTGGATAATTGCAAGTATATGATTCATGTTAACAACTATATGTTTGTGGTAGTTTATTTGAGATTCATGCAAGTATATGATTCACTATTATGCCAACATGATGTACATTTTTTATGATCACTTTTAGTGTGTAGTTGGATTCAATTAAGTATTATGGTTTATATGAATTTATGTTGGAAATAGCATCATGGTTCAAGTATAAAAACCATACTTTTGTATTAGTGACAAAAGCAAGCATCTTTGTGAACTTGTATTAATTCTATAAACATGACTAAACTATGTTTGGTGTTATGCCTAGTTGAAAACATGTTTTAGGCCCATGTTGTTATCAAAATCATATCATGATATATGTGACACATAATTACATTAGATTTACATTCCAATTGCAAGTTTACATGAATAGATTAAAAAACCATGATTCATGTTTAGGTATGTTTATGCCATGATTATATGCTATTACAATGCAAGTTCACAAGTGCCTAATTCATGTTAATTAGATCGTTATGTTGCAAGTTCATGCGTTCACACTCCCCTTTTTATGTTACTTGGAATATATAAACACCATGTTCTAAGCCTCCCCCTTTTTCATGTGGCTAAGTTGGGTTTAAATGTTGAACCCAACATATGTTATATTGTAGCAAACGTATAAAACGGGGGTAATGACGTTTGGGTTAAAATATAAACATATGTGTTGGCATGTTTGACGCAGGCCAACGACCTTGAAAACAATTAAGTGGTATAAATTAATTTTACCCAATAAAGATAAATTTGAATAATGGGCCGCAAATATTTACATATAAAAAGAAAAGAGACAAAATATGTAAATTTAGAAAATATGATGTGTTTAACCCGAGGTTGGATTGAGTTATGATGTAAACCTGCCCGGAACCACCCGGCTGTCCAGTAGTCACAACAATACCTATCCAATGTGGGTGGTTAAACATTGAGCCCAATAAAGACACGATGTTAGACTGAGTTGTGACGTAAGACTGCCCGGAACCAACCGGCAACAGGCAGTCACAACAATACCTGTCTAATGTGAGAGGTCGAGGCTTTAATAAGACAATTAAGGCTGAGTCAGGATTGATAGGATTAAGTAAATTGAATTAATACTTAATCAAAATTGAACATGCTAAACTATACAGACTGATTGGGGGTTAGGTTTACAAAACACTTAACCAACTTAGCATGTTGGCTAGAAATAGAAAACCTAGTAGCGGGGGACCCTTTTCAGCAGTAACCCTACAAGGTGTATCAGGATACCCTGAACTAGGCAGGGTGGGGCACGATTACTGGGATGGCTGTAAGAGGTCAAATCGATGGCGGTGGTGCAGCAGTGTAGGTTCTAACGGGATGCGGGCGTGCACACACTCCGGCGCAGAAAAATAAGGCATTGGGCACCAGTAGTATACCTGTGCATTCTAGAATTGTATCGGGCCGCCACCATGGGACTTGATACACTCCATGGTGGGACCAGCATAGATAACTACAACATCGGGGGCCGTAAGACACATGTAACTATGCGAGTAGGAGCCGATCATTAGAAATGGATCACTTCACCCTGATTATGGGGTGCCTGTTGGGAACTAGTTTATATGGATGCAGAGATTAATATGGGGTACGATAGTATATTCGACTCTAGACAACTTAACTTAGTTTATAGTGCTTTCCCATTTCCAGTTTGTACGTATCATGCTCAATTCTTTATTCATAGACTGAATAGTCCTAGACTTACTCAGGCTTTATGTCTGACTCTACTTTTCTTTCATTCCCCCCCCCCCCAAGGTCCACAGGGAGGGAATACCGCAGCTTGACCAGTTTTTACATCCAGCTTGAAGAGAAAGAATGTATTGCTTGGATCTCTTTCGTTTTGGACTATGGCTTTGGACAACAATTATGGGACATATGCAGTTTACTTATGTTTTTATGCTTCTTTAAATAATGAAATCAAGACAGTTTTGAAAATGTAATGTTTTTGGAAGTATTGTAAGACAATTATGGCATGGTTTGTGTAACACGTATTTTGATGAAATAAAAGTTGCTGTTGTTTTCCGCTATTCAAAAATATGTGTTCTTATATCTATCTTGTGTATCTGTGACTTATACTTATAAACCTCCACCAAAATTAGGGCATTCCCTTTGAGAGTGACCCTAACGGAGGTGGGGTGTTTCAAAAAGTATGGGTGAGATGGGCGGTGTATGCTTCCATGCATGGGAGGTGCATCGTCGGTGTAGCCTGCTCCATAGTGGGAGGTGCACACACACACACACACACACACACACACACACATATATATATATATATATCGAGTTGCTTAGGTGCGTGCCCTTTGCCTTGTCTAGGGGGAGCCCGATATTTGGTTGCATACTTGTTTGTATGCATTGTTATGTTTTGGAATTCACATTTCCAAACGATTTGATTTGAGATCCCGAAGTGAAATCTACGTTGTTATAGAAAGTTAGATATGTATTTCAAATGATTTGAAATGGAAATCGAGAAATAAAGTCCAAAGGAATAATTTCTGTAAATTGAATTGGATTTGGAAAATCTAAGTGTGGTGATTAATCTAAACGGGTAGATTGGGATATTGCATGTTGATTAATGCATAGTAGATCCATATATCTATATTGATTTATGTTTATACACTAGCATTCATGGGGGTAAACTCGTTCCGCATTAGCGGCGTGGTCCAGTGATTTGCCTTATCATAAGTTTATAACTGTTTAGAGTTTCTCACACCAGTCCCATGACTGACCAGTAGTTTGTTTTTCCCTTGCAAACTCGGGTGCCCGTATTTTCCACACAGGCAGTCGAGTAGTTTATTTTGCAGATATATAAGTAGGATTCTGGATCGAAGCTTAAAGCTGTGTCCAAAGCATTGTTAGTCTTCCGCCGTGTAGTTTATATTTCCGTTGTGCATTATATTACATTTATTGTAAAATTATATTCCGCTGTATTATTATATTTATTTGTACTCTGATATTTCTGTACTCTGATGTAACATTATTACGATGTTTATAAAAGTCTTCTGTTATTTGTTCTGATGTGCTGTATGCCCAGAGTTAGCGTATGCGGGTTTTGAACGGTCTTGGTCGGTTTAGCGATCGATTAGGCCCGGGCGAAATCTGTATCGTTACACCATGAAAATTTACATGGCCCGTTATATAATCAGGTTCGAAAATATTTATGGCATACTTAAAATTCCCAGGCCACGATAATAAGTTACTATAGGTATTATTTATAAATCTTGTCTTACTTTTTAATTAAAATCCTCAATTAGGCCCATTGTATACTTTACTACAGGCAATGTTATAATATTTAAACCTAATTATAAATTAATAGCTCAAGCCCTTAATTAGTAATTACGTTACCTGGGTTAAGCAAATTTCAAACGCTATTAGGCATGTGCAAATCCCCCAAGCTCATAATATTCCTCTTCCTTTCATTCATGTTCCACCTACTTCGCCCACTATTGCTCTTCTTCCTTCCACCTCACTGATTTCACGCCAATCTTCCACTTCATTTTATATTAATTTTCTTTTCCAAGCCTGCTATCCGTTTATGCTCGAACACTTTATCTTGCTTCGGGCACCATGCCACACATCCTCTACAGGCTTCGCAACTCCCCACTCTTTCCATAGTTCTTCTTCTCCATGCTACTTGTCCTCCCCTTTTTCCTTATACATATTTCGAACCCAAGAACCGATGTCCCTTCTCCCCATACAGTAAAATTCCTTCCGAACGCCATGGCCCGATCGTCGGAGTTATCCATCTTCTATTTTCCCTGCCGCCTATTGCTGTGTACACACAAGTCTCTCCCAAAAGGAAACACGTCCATACAATGGGACTCAACTTGCTAACCATTGTTGCCGCGCCACCCTCCGCATGTCCACCGAACCACCTTTTCCCCATGCATCTTGAAACTAACAACTTCATCTCCCTTTCACCAATATACCTACATGCTACTACAAATAGCACCCAGATTCTTCCCAGAAATCCACGCAAAAATCCTCTCTCCTTACTTATTTCAATACCCAACTCTCCACGCATGCCACTGCATGCTTCCCCATCCTTTCATCGCTTAATCCATGCAACAACCTTCTTTGAACCCGAACTCGTGTCACCTTCCGGCTTTCTTTTTTTTATTTGAAGTGGGTATGGAGTTTTCATTTTCTGAGGAGTCTGCCATTTATTTCCTGGAGCTCAGAAGTAGAAAAGCACGAAGAAACAATAATGGCATGGCCTATATTTATAGTTGAAAGTACTATCGGATAGGGTCAACATTTAATCTAGTTGTATAGCGTAGGTTGTGTAGTGTAGGTCGACAGCCTCATTGCTTTTGTTGGCTGAACTTTCACTCAAAAGAAGAAAAGGTACGTACCCACTGTTTGATTAAAGATTTATATGGTGAATATATGTGCATCTGATGTTCATATTTAAAATGGTTGCGTCTGTATATTTGGACAGCAAGAAGCATGTACGTATGTTAAATCATATGCAGCAGCAATGGGTTTTCATTGGTTGATTAAGCAATGGTAGGTGCTGCTTTGTTTTTAGTTGGTTAGCGGGTAGGCATTGAAAATACAGAGTTTACTTTTCATGGGTATGGTCTGTGTTGATTGAAAATTAGTGTTAGGCTGAAGCACAGAAGAATAGGTCTGTGTTTCCAGCTATATGCATGTGCGTGGTTAAATTCGAGAAGAACTTGCTGAAGGAAACTTGGACAACCCATGTGTGTGGGAAGAGAAATGCAGAAGGAAAAAGTTAGGAAGGAAAACATATGCATATGCTTCAATTAGTAGGCATATGCAGATGCCTTCTTGGAAAGATAGGGTATTACACATACATGTTGTTTGCGTATACGTTTATATATACAGCTTTAGACTTGTTCCTTCTGTGCTGGCCCAAATGTTAAAACTGAGAAGAGTCAATTTTTTTGTTTAAAGTCGTTTTATTATATATATATATAGGATAATAATAGGGCTATAGACCTAGATAAGCAACATAACTAATTAAGCACTAAATCAGAGAAGTTCCCGATAATGACTTGCGTGCGCGGATAGTCTAGAATAGTTACATGTTCATATATTTTATTTTGTTTTAAATTAACACGTATATTTTACTTGGTTATTAATCTTGCAGCTGACTGTTGCTGAACATCTAATATTCGTACCGAGTCATTTTTTTGTTTAAAGTCGTTTTATTATATATAGGCTAATAATAGGGCTATAGACCTAGATAAGCAACATAACTAATTAAGCACTAAATCAGAGAAGTTCCTGATAATGACTTGCGTGTGCGGATAGGCTTGAATAGTTACATGTGCATATATTTTATTTTGTTTTAATTTAACACGTATATTTTACTTGGTTATTAATCCTACAGCTGACTGTCGCTGAACGTCTAATATTCGTACCGTTATAAATTACACCCAATCGCAATGAAAATGAACACATTGCTATGTTTGGATGTTCCAAATCCAATAAAACTAATTTCGTTAGAAACGGCCTCTGTTTGTAAAAACGACACTATTTAAATCTCAATCTATTCACCGTTTCACTTTTAAATGTCGTCTACCGACAAAATAACTCTGATTGGCTCCAAATTGGAAATATAGCAATAACTAGTCATACGCATTCCAACAAAATTCATTTCTTCGAAAACAGAGATCATTTGAAAAGAAAGCTATTTTAAAGGCTTATATAATATCGATAAACTATTTTTAAAATTCCAAAACAATTCGATAAATATAAACCAATATTATCGTATATACCCAAATATAGTATTATATAACTCCAAAATAAACACATTCGGCTTTGAAACTCAATATTACAAATTTCATTGTTATATCGATATTCAAATATAAGTATAATCCTTTATATTCTATTAAATAAACATTATCATTTATTAACGAATTCCATAGCGACTATTTGAAAATTTGAATTAGACATGAAATACCCCACCTCCGTTAAGGTCACTCACAAAGGGAACGCCTTAACTTTGGTGGAGCATTTTAGGTAAAAGATGTAGATAAATTACAAGACAGACAATTAAAGCAGCGGAAAATAAAGTCATTTTATAAACAGTATGGTTCAATCAAGCTTTTACAACAGTTGTCTCAATCACACTTAAAAGTAATACATAAAACTTCTGTCTTGATCTAAAAACTTCCAAATATAAAAGAAGCATAAAAACAACAATGATATTCCCCAATAAAGCATGAACCAACCATAGCAGTGGAAGAGAGAGTCCAAAGCAATACATTGACTATCTTCGAGCTTGGAAAGAAAACTGAGCTAAGTGGAAACATTTCCTCCCTGTGAACCTTGGGGGGGGAACGGAAGAAAAGAGGCGAAACAAAACTAGGTTAGACATAAGTCTGGTAAGTCCAGTGACTTTCAGCATATAAACAGGCAAAAGCATCATGACATGAATAAACTGAATATAAGACAATACCGTGATAACAGGGGTAACAAGATAACATAGGATAAGCATAAGGTATGATAAAGCAAGATAAACTGAATGTGCTTCTACTCTTTCTCTGCTTTGCTACTACTTTGTTATTCTGATTTCTATATCTATCTCTGCACCACCTAACTAGTGTCCCAACTAGTAATCTGTATAAAATGATAACGTGATCCCAATCCCCGTAATTGTGGTAGCCTTCAGGTGTACATCTATCGTGAGGATTCCACCTTAATTTGCCGAATTGCCATGAACATGTTAGATGTACCCTTACTACCTTATCGATCGGCTCCTTACTTGCATTAATGTTCCATGTGTCAATCGGCCCTCTCTTGCGTATAGATACACTGTGTTGGTCCCACCATAAGGTGTACCAATCCTTATGATAACGACCCGACATGATTCAAGATGCATAATGTATAACTACTGGTACCCAGTGCCTGCTTTTTCCCACTCCGGAGTACATGCACGCCCGTAAACCATCGGAACCTACACTGACGTACCCCTTGCCGCAGTTTTGACCGCTTATAATCAGCCCAGTAATCGTGCCCTACCCTGCCTAGTTCAGGGTTCCATGATACATCTATATGGGCTACTGCTGAAATGGGTCCCCGTTACTAGGGTTTCCCACCGGTTAAGTTTGTGGGCTATATTTACTAATATTACCCACCAACCCGATATGTACTTAACCCTCCCACTGATTCAAGCATGTTAATTTAACGGTTAAGTTTTGTGGGCCTATATTTACAAATACTACCCACCAACCTGATATGTACTTAACCCTTCCATCGATTCAAGCATGTTTATTTAATGGTTAAGTTTTGTGGGCCTATATTTACTAATATTACCCACCAACCCGATATGTACTTAACCCTCCCGCACATTATGCCGTATTGGTTAAGTGTTGTCCATTCATGTTAACTTAACCCACCCATTCATTATGTCATGTTGGTTAAGTGTTCCTATTAACTTAACCCTCCTCACTTATCATGTTGGATTGGTTAAGTGTTTCCTATTAACTTAACCCCGTCCATTCATCAAGTTATATTGGTCAAGTGTTTTCTTGTTAACTTAACCCCACGTGTTCATCATGTTGTATTGGTTAAGTGTCATCAATCAATTCAAGTTAACTTAACCCCACCTACTTGTCATAATTACTTTGGTTAAGTGTTGCCTTCTTGTGTTAACTTAACCCTACCACAAATCAAGTCATATTGGTTAAGTGTATCTTATTACTTAACCCTACCCATTCATCATGTTATACTGGTTAAGTGTTTCCTATTACTTAACCCTAGTCATCCATCTTGTTATATTGGTTAAGTGTTCTTATTACTTAACCCTAGTCATTCATCTTAGCATGTCATGTTCATTAGCATTAATTGATTTATTAATGCACCAACCTCTCACATTAGATATGTGTTGTTGCGGTTACTGGATGTGCCGGGCGGTTCCGGGCAGTTTTACACCACAACTCAATCTAACCTCGGGTTTTCCTTGGGCATGATGCACTAACCTCTCACATTAGATAGGTGCTATTGTGGTTACTGGATGTGTCGGGCGCATCCGGGCAGTTTTACACCATAACTCAATCTAACCTCGGGTTAGGCACATTCATCTTTTCACATATTTACATATTTACAGTTTATATGTAAATTATTCACAATTGTTGTCAATTTCAGATTATGCCACATTTTCCATAAATGTCCAATCTAGATTTTCATGCTAATTATCCTAACCAGTCACGTTCCAATTCTCAAGTTATGCCCAACAAAGCTAATTGCAAGTTATGGCCCCCAAATTCAATTTCGAGTTATTACTTAAAATAGGCTACACCTAATCTTCCCAAGTTTGTACTAATAATCATACCCTAATATACATTATTCTTTGGCGTCTCAACCAGTGGTTATGCCCAATCTTGATTAGTATCCTAATTTACAGTTTTGCGCCCAATTTAGATTAATATTCCAATTTACAGTTTGCGCCAAATCTAGATTTAATATTTCAATTTACTCCAAGTTCGCAACAAAGACAAATTATGCCCCAAATCATAAGTTACAAAATTATATTCCACCATTACCAAATAGACTATTCCCCACTACGCCCGCATTCCAATCGCTCGTATAATAAGTTTCAGTCTAGATTTGAGGTTAATCTAGATTCATAAAATAAAGGGGACGAGAGAGGAACATAAATGAGAGTAGGCATAAAACAGGCATTAAAATGGTAGATCTGTCAAATATTTTGGACCTAAGAGGATTACAGATCTATTAGAGTTGGGGTATAACAAAGATAGATCTGAAACAAACTGACTGAAATAACCTCATAGACATATAGATCCGATATAAATAACATCATGAACCTAATACGGTTATATATCAGATGTCTAACAAAGACAGGCATGATTGAATAATAACTTCCTAGGCATGTAAATCATTGATTCAATAGAAAGATAGGAATTAATCTAAAAGATTTATCATCAAGCATGGACTTAGACCCATTTCATTATACGCCAAAATCACTATTAGGTGTTTAAATCTGAAAATAACTTGAACTTACATGTTTACAGTTCAATTTACGCCCCAAATCCCAAGTTATATGTCCAATATACTTTATGCCTCAAATCTCAAGTCATATGTCCAATACTTTATGCCTCAAATGTCAAGTCATATGTCCAATACTTTATGCCTCAAATCTCAAGTCATATGTCCAATACTTTATGTTTTAATATAACATGTGTTATGTCCTCAAATCAGTTACAACTCAATTATGCCCAATTATACACAATTTAATACTTTTCCCAAGTTTTAGCGCTGGTCATGTCCAAATTATATTTTATGCCTAATTTTATTTCTAACATACATTCATCTCTTATGAGATCTGGCTCAGGCTCGCAATAGCCTGGCTATAAAACAAAAAGGGAAGAAGGAAAGAAGAGACAAAGAATGGACATAATATTATCAATGAGATGGATCCAAAGGATATAGAAAGACAGATAGAAATAGGAATAATCTCAGATCCAGATTTATTACAATGTTAGAATCACAATTAACTTTTATTTCTGAAAGTAACGTGGACTAACAAATTACAGAACGGTCTTGAATTCTGGGATCTGTATTCTGAAATTGAATAGCTCTCCCTTGAAGTAAACCATTTGTTCTTCTAATTTAGATTTGATTCTTAGAAAATAGTTGTTGAATTAGCCTTTGAATCTCTACTTGAATTCTAGCTTGATTCTACGAAGAACTTGAGCAGCATAACCCCGTCTTTGATTTATTTTGATATGAATTAGGGTAGAGTATAGGCAAAACGAAGTTGTGTAGAGAAAACTATAGCCTTAGGGGTGTTTATATAGCATAGGGATCAACGAATCTGGTCAGAACGGGCATCCGTATGCAAAAAAATGAATCTGTCCTCGGATCTGGAAATAGGGGGGAGGTCGACCCCCAGGTCGACCCCCTGGTCGACCTGTCTGACCTAGGTCGACCCCCAGGTTGACCCCCTGGTCGACCTGGGTCCTGGGCGGGAAATTTCCCGCCCAGCCCGGGTGTGTGATTTGAATTTCGAATTTCAAACCTGAGCTGTTTTATTTAAACCCCTGAAACTTCTGAAGGTCATAACTTCTTCATATGGAGTCCAATTTACGCAAACTCGGACTCTATCTCAAGCAGAATTCCGAGACGAACGCAATGGCGTAACCCGTTTCCCTTAGTTATTCTCTTAAAAATTAAGTATACTTCAATTTGTTACTTTGATGTTCACCGAAAATACGGGTTGTTACAAGACATAACTTGCAATCTATAATATGAAATCTCCAATTTTCCCTTCCGTTAGAAACTTATAATCAAATCGATTCAAACATTTCCTGTTTCACAGAATTCCGACTTATATCGGATCTTGTATATTCAATTAAATTTCAAATCGAAAATTACAAACTACCACGGCGTTTCGAGCTCGTTTTAATTAATTTATAAATTTATATACTCTAATTCCATTTTAATATAAAATTCAATATAAAATCCATTATACTCCCAATATAATATATAAAACAGATTTAAATATTTCAATTTAAATAACCGAAAAATCTGGGACGTTACAGAAATTTGCCTGAAAAATGGAGTTTTTGATCAACATGGTAGGAACTTTGACTGATCAAGGAATTCACACACTGTTAACTACGTCGGATGGAGGACGCAACAATACACAAATCAGTGCATCAAAGGGTGTTGCTTCTCCGATCCAGGATACGACCAGTGTGGTGAACATTCAACGATGTGAAATTCTTAACTCTGATCTAGACATAATAACAATAGGTATTTTATTAATAAAATTAAGCATATTTTATTGCACTTTGATCTAAAGTGAGTGCTTAAAGTCTAATGGATACATACTCCAATTTTAATAAAATTAAGCATATATTATTAATACCGTCCTTTGAAATTCTCGACTTTATTGCAACAGGTACTGTCTGTCGAGATCCTACGTCATCCGGATGCCATGGGATTGTTGTACCACCTACACATGAAAAAGTGGTTTTGGACAGTATACTGCTACCAGATGAGAAAACCACCAAACTGAATTGTCAATTTGCAGAGACCTTTGATGAAGTCGGAGTGGGTGGGTTTGTGTGTCATGTGAAGTCCCTGATTCGATATCTTTAGACATTGGAGCAGGTATATATAATTTTACACTTGACTCTTGGTTTACTTATGAAATAACAATTCCATGACACTTGTGTTTGCATTAGTTTCATGAACTCTCTTTGGTGGCATACACATGCATACGTGAGACACGATATGCACACACGAACACAAAGCCACGATACTGACCTGACCAGACCTTAACTGTCATGATGTAAGCAATGATACATCGGAGTGTTTGCTCTGAATATCTTGGCTTTTTGTTCCATTTTTGTTACTATGAAAATACTCTGAATATTATTTGTTAATGTTCTACAAATTGATTGATCCGCTGATAATTCATGTATGTACATCTGCGGTTCATGAGGAATTGTTTCGTATTATTTGCCTTGATCATGTTCCCCCTGACTATTTGCCCATGTATTTGTTACAACACCAAACAAGCAACAACAAACTGTCCTTTGTTGGGCATATGGAAGGTCACAACACCAAACAAGCGACAACACGACACAATTCCATAGACAACAAATACATGGGAAAATAGGTCAACATGATCAAATACATGTGTAACAAGTTATACATGTATTTGATCATGTTGACCTATTTTCCCATGTATTTGTTGTTTATGGAATTGTTTCGTGTTGTTGCTTGTTTAGTGTTGTGACCTTCCATATTCCTATTTCTACTTCCTGAACCTGAACTTTGTTGTGACCTTCAATGTAGTGGATCGAAAGTCGGTGGATACCCTGAAAGTAGCAATATATTTGTCAAATATAGTCTACGACTTATGGACGAGTCGATTGACTGGACGTCTGTCGACTCGATTACTGTCATAATAACGATGATGCCCTTAAACCTGCACATGTATATGCCTATTTGCCCATGTATCTTTGTCTCCATTACCGACCTCTATGATGCAGCGCCTATTTGCCTACATGTATTTGTTACACTTAAACCGTGCACATGATTCTTGCATGCACACATCAACATTTAGCATCTAGCTTATGCTTATCAATGCATGCTTTGAAACATATAAATTTTGTACATTCAATATCAACATTTGCTCATCACTACTTTGATTTACAACAACGTGGACTACACAACATGATCAACACGCTCAATCTTCCCAGTCCGATCCTGCAATTTTATCACATATGTTTTTTCTTTAATTAAATTTGATACTTTCAATAACCAGCTCAGTTTTATCAGATTTTGTAATTAGATGAAACATCTGTGACAGTTTCCGTTTAATAATTGTATGACACTCTGTAAATTGTCTTATGAAAATTCTTGTTATGCTTTGTGTATAATTTGTGCTACGCTTTGTATAAATTGTGATATGGTCTGTGTTATGGAAAATATGTGTTGTAATTTCTGTTTATATATATATATAATATGTGTATATATATGCATATATATATAATAAGATACGATTTAAGACTGTGTCTGCCTGACATCATAGGTACGGTCAAAAACCGTCCTATAGCCGTATCTAATAATTAGACACGCCATTTTTTGATATGACTTACAAGCATGCCAAATTGCTATAGATACGGCCACTAGCACAGTCTAATTAACATATATGGTGTAGTGACATCCTAATGGGTGCGACCCAGATAGCCATGCTGCCTGCTCGATTTTTGTTATTTCTCGGTTGATGAGGCCTAAGGCTCTGTCTTACCTTTATAACACCACAGAATCATCCACTTTGAATGCCACATTGTTAGATCCATCAAATCACTAATTGATGTCCTCAAAAATACACTTGGTGTTACGTTAAGAGAAGTTTTCTTCTCCGCTACCAGTTATAGTAAGTTCGAACAAATCAATGTACGTGCCCATCTCGAAATACTCTATCAGACATCCATCCATATAGGTTGTCCTGGGACTGGACAAGCCGAAAGCACCATCCCATCAATCCATCTTAGGCAATATCTACCTAGATTAACAGAATAGCCCTCGCACTTTACTCTATCTTCAATCATCTTCATCATAATTTGATTCACAACGCTAATGCCCATATAGAGTGATTTTTAGATAATAAACATGATCCCGGTCTCTCCATATTGACAACAGAAATATAAAATAGGCCAAAACTTTGATAGTCGGTTATTTAACTATCAAAGGAAACATCCACACACCCAATGATCCTATTTCCAAATGGAAATTCTACCGATCAAGCATCAAGTAACATCGAACCCTTTTAAATCAATTTCTTATTAATTTATTCCTTTTCCAACTTCCTTTCAATATCTTTACCCAGATATTCTTCAAATTCGTTTAGCCTCTCACGATTCTTGGAAAACATTTCCAAATACCATAAACTCTTATTTTCTATATTCTAGAAAATATCTCTTATCATAGTTGGAAAATAGTTCCATATATTCACAAATTCTTTTTTTCTATATTTAGAACATATACGTTATTAATATTGGAAAACATTCCCCATTTCAATTTCTTAACTTATCATTAACCAAATCATTTCATTTTCTATGCTTAGAAAATATTACTTATTTTATTTTTGAAAAGGTTTCCAAATCACATTTAGTTAGGTTAAAACGAATGTTGAATAAAACATCGTTATAACAACCCAAAATACTACATTTAAATAACTATATTTAAATCTCGTATTAAATCTTAATCGTTTCCTTTTTGGAAATCATTTACTATAGCAATAGTGTTATAGTCCATCCTTTTCTATTTTTAACGCAAAATGCCTATCGCAACACATTAAATTTTATTAACCATTTTGGTTCCAAATTCTATATATAATTGACAAATCAATTTTAGTTATCAAATTATATTAAATATTTCTATCACCTTAAATTTCTTAAAATTTTGCCAGCATCTCCTTTGTACTGCTCAATCAGTACAACTACAAATCGCCTCTCTGGGTCCTTTCCTTTGAAAAAGAAAATAAAAAAGCCAAGCGGCTTGACAATAGGCTCATAAAAATATCATATTGAATTAAACTCGTACCTCTTTTGTTGGGCATTCAATTTATTTCTTCCATTAGCTTCATTTTATACCCATCTCATATATATTCAACCATTCCAAGTCCATTTTTGAATTAATTCAACACTTTTGATTAAATCACCAATAGAGAAGAATCCAAACCCGTATTCCCCACATCCAACAGTGATAGCCTTTACAAACACCCAAGAAGAAGTAACAGTACATTCATGGTAACTAGTTATCGAGTGTAGACCATCCTAACTGATATTGACATCTCCCAAGCATAATCCCCGAAGGCATAAACCAACATCAGACAAGCACCCAAGTGATATCTCCTTCGACATTGAATAATCTACACAAGATAATACAAGCAAAGAATCATCATCCATGAATTTGGCTATCACCGCCAATCCTGCTTCGAAATCATCGTAAATCGTATGACCAGCCAAACACCTTGTTGTCCGTCAAGGGCTAATGGTAAACCCCGGTTCTAGCAAAACTCCATACGCCTTTCATCGATATGTATCTAGGCCTTTCGTCGATACCCAGGGTACTCAACTAATTATCTAGCCTTTTAGGCGTCCCCATTATACCTCTGCTTTGAGTCTGCTACAACCTACGACAACAAAAATTCCTCGGCCTTCGATATTTCTAGCCATCCAACCCGATGACTGTTCATAAGCTCAAGCCACTTCTCGAGCAACCATTATCCACGAACTCACCACGTTGAGTCGTATTCACATTCATTGCATTTTGACGATCAACGAACACATCACAACACTTCGACATTCCTGCTTGAATATAACTCGAAGCCACATCCAATACTGAACTAAAATAACAACTATTTATTTTCGATAATAATCGGGTCGTTCCCCTATCCAACACTTGGGTCGTTAATCGACCTGACCTATCAGGTCGTTAATTAACCTGACCTATTAGGTCGTTCGACCGACCCAACGACCTGACCTTCCTAGGCTCCAACGACCCAATCCATTGAAGCTCCAGCACCCCGATGCCTTTAGAAGTTCCAACGACCCAACTTCTATGTTGAATGACCCAGGGACAAACGACCCAACCCCCTGTGTCTTTGCTCCACTTGACTAACCTGACTTCGAACAGTCCAACATTGGGCGACCCGACCATGTGACAACGACCTTAAGCCCTCTTCCCAGACCGACCCGCCTTCCTTCGTGCTTTCCAAGGCACGACATAACTCCACAATGACATGTAACCTCCTACGACCTGGAACCAACGACCCATCTCATTTCTTGAGCAACAAGCTATGCGACCTGACCAAAAACAATCCAACTCTTGATCTGACCAATCTACCTCCAATCTTGACCAATTCATCACCAAACGATAACATGGATGCAAACAACTCATCCAGATCATCCAATTCAACCATCAACACTTTATGAAATCATCAACAACACTAAAATGATAATTATTCATCAACAACCATATAGAATTCACCAAATCATGATAAATCAATGAATAAACAAAAACAATGGATCTAAACTTGCATAAACATATGAATTAATATAAGGATTACCGATTTAAGTTGCTAGATTAGATCCTATGGTGATTCAAATGAAAATATGCTTACCATGATGTAGATTTTGGTGATAACAACTTAAAATGATGAAAATAAGATCAAACGACCCGTATACTTGATTGAATCCGTGTGAGAGATGCTTATCACTCACCAAATCTTCAAACAAACTTGAAATCACTAAATTCCTAGTCCGTACAGAGAAGAATGATCTTTAAACCTCTCAATTAGATGCAATCTCCCTTCACTTGTTGTTGATCTTCAATCTTTTGCGTAGATCTAGAATTTTAATGGATGAAAGGTGTATTTGATTGAGCGACGAGGATCACGAGCTCAACCCATTGAGAGAATGAAGAAAGTATACTATTCTCCATGCCTCTACCCCCTATTTATAGCCTCTAACCAGCCCATTAATGGGCCACACCAAATCAGCCCATTAATGACTAGCCAAACCTATACAGAAATTGTGCAGCTCTAAAACAACAATTCCTCCCAAGCTGTTAAACCAAATCTTTAATGTGACCACTCTACGGAATTGTAAACATTATTTCCTTTCCAATGAAATCGATATCAGCACCAGATTCGATCCCAGTCAAAAGTTATTCCCAGTACAAAACTGATAGGGGGCAAAATGGTCACAAATAAAATTGGTAAAAATTATGGACATGTCTCACATCCCCAAAAAAACATATCAAAATATGAGAATGATCCAACCCTCAACAAATTAAATAAAAATATTTTACGATCTTTCAATACGTAAAATATGGGCTGTTACATTCTCCCCTCCTTAGGAATTTCGTCCCCGAAATTCCAAATAAACACAAGCAACCAAAACAATTCTACATGCCTATCATCCATGAGCAGCCAATTTATCATCCAAACTAGCACCCATCAAGCCAGGCATCCATATTCTTTATCTAGCATGCGGAATCCTAACAACGATAGCACTAGTTACAGTGATGTAAGGTGACACGATCTAATGTGTCATACCGATGAAGAGTTCTGGATAGGTCGTCTTCATGCTCTCTTCCGTCTCTCATGTACAATCGTCATCATCCTCACTCCATTGCACCTTGACTAGCTTAATTGTTTTCCTCCTAACCAGTTTCGTGTCATTCCCCACAATGTAAAGCGACTTACGATGTCTCATAACTACGGTCTCGACTTCTAGATCTTCGTACTATTCCGGAGATACCACCACATTCGAATCATGCACACACTTCCATAAAAACGACACATGGAAAACATTGTTCACACTCGACATTTTCTCAGGTAACTCCAACCAATATGCGATCTTCCTAATCCACTCGACTATCGGAAATGGTCCAATGAATCTTGGAGCTAACTTTCCTTTGCTTCTGAACCGAACAACATTCTTTAATGGCGAAATCTTCACGAAAACCATGTCGCCAACGTTGAATTCTAAATCCTTACGAGGCTTATCGTCATAACCCTTCTGACAGTCTTGGGCCGCCTTCATTCATTGTCGAACGATCTCGAAACAATCTGATGTTTCTCTAATCGTCTCAGGCCCAACTATCAACTTATCTCCAGTTTCTAACCAACAAGCCGGAGAATTACACGGTCTACCATACAACGCCTCGTATGGTGCCATCCATATGCTCGACGAGTAACTATTATTGTATGCAAACTCAACTAGATTTAGATGTTCTTTCCACGATCCCCTGAAGTCCAATACACAAGCTCTTAGGAGATCTTCTAAAACCCGATTAATTCTCTCGGTTTGACCATCAGTCTGGGGATGATAAGCCATACTTAAACACAACTCGGTTCCCAAAGTCTCTTACAATCTCTTCCAAAATACACTCATAAACAATGGATCTCGATCACTTACTATGCTCTTCGGGATACCATGGAATCGAACTATCCATTTTATATATAGCTCACCCAATTTCGATGTTGTCCTAGTCGATCTAACATGAATAAATTTTGCACTTTTGGTCAAGCGATCCACGATGACCTAAATTCCTTTGTTTCCTGCCCTGGTTCTAGGTAGTCAATCAATAAAATCCATCAATATCTGCTCCCACTTTCACGTAGGAACTTCCAATGGCTGAAGCAATCCACTTGGCTTATTCTGTTCAGCTTTCACTAACTGACAGTTCGTGCATTTGGAAATAAAATCTCCAATCCCTCTTCATCCCTTCCCAGTAGGAAGCTCTCTTCACGTCCTGATACATCTTATTACCACTAGAATGAATCATCAATTTCGAGTGATGACAGTCCTCAGAACCTCATCTTTCAATTCGTTGATATCAGGAACAACCAGTCGTCCTTTCTTTCAAAGCCAACCCTCTCGATTAACCTCGAACTCTTCATCCTCTTGTTCCAACTTATGGATAATCTCGGCAAGCTTTGCATCACTTTTTTGGCTTTCTCAAATCCTTTCGATAAGAGTAGGTCTTATCGACAAGCTTGCCAACATTTCAGGTTCTAACTCACACCTAGGCCTGAAATCAGATCCTGCCAAGTACTCGAGGCTCTTCCATTCCGAAAACATCGCTCCCAAACTTGCGTGTCTTCGACTCAATGCATTCGCCACTATGTTACCTTTACCAGGAGTATAGGCTATACCAAAATCAGACGATGCCAGAAACTCTAACCACCGTTGCTTCCGAAGATTTAAATTCTTTTGGGAATAAAAGATACTTCAATGACTTGTGATCTGTAAATAACCCAAATCGAACTCCCAACAAGTAATCTCTCTACATCTTAAGAGCAAACAAAATCCCTTCCAACTTAAAATCATGAGTTGGATAATTCTTTTCATGCGGCTTCAGCTGTTGACTCGCGTATGCCACAACCTTATTCTGTTTCATCAGCACTGCTCCAAGTCCAGTACCGCATGCATCGGTTTATGCCACCATCTCTTCATTCCCACTTGGAATGGTCAAAACAGGAGCACTCATCAGTCTCTCCTTTAGGATTTCAAAAGTTTGTTCACACTTTGCATCCCATATGAACACTTGATTCTTCTTCGTCAATCATGTTAATGGTGTAGCTATATTGAAGAAATCTTTGATAAAACAACGGTAATATCCCACCAACCTAAGGAAACTCCAAACATCTGTTGCATTCTTAGGTGTATCCCTATCCTGGATTACTACTACCTTAACGAGGTCAGCTACTATTCCATTTCCAGAAACAACATGGCCTAAGAACCTCACTTCACTCTTCCAGAAGTGACACTTCGAAAACTTAGCTCTCAGCTGATGCTTTCGCAAGATTTCCAAAACAGCTCGCAAGTGCGTCATATGCTCTTCCTCATTCCAGGAGTAAACCAGAATATCATCCACGAACACAAGCACGAACTTGTTCAACTAATCTCTGAAAACCCTATTCATAAGATCTTCGAAATACTCTGGCACGTTGGTCAACCTAAATGGCATCACCAACCATTCGAAGAAACTGGATGGTGTCCTAAAAGTTGTCTTTGACGCACTATCCTTTTCTACCCTCAACTGGTGGAATCCCATTGCTAAATCCAGCTGAGAAAACACCTTGGCCTCATGAAGCTGATCGAACAAGTCGTCTATCCTCAGCAACGGACACTTGTTCTTCTTGGTCACCTTACTCAGCTCATGATAGTCCACACATAATCTCAAATATCCACACATATATTATCATCTATCCAAAATTTAGGCTCGTTCCGACATTTAAAATAACATATTTGATGTTTAGATTTAATGGTACGAATAAATGTTTGTACGGTGAATAAATGAGCTAAGATTTTGAAAATGTTATGAATGTCGGCATGAGTTCAAATTTTGAAAAGATGATTATATGTGCGTGGATTGATCATCTACAGATTCTTGTTGGATTTGAATTAGTGTTGCTTACAAACGGGTAAGGGTGCTACAAAACAGGGGTTCCCTGGAACGCACGCTCCTCGTATATGGGAAAGTCTATTTTGACACAAAATTTTGACATAGTTGGTGACATAATTGATCTCCACCATTGGATCCCCTTTGAATTCCAACCCTTCATATAAGGAAAAAAAGATCCGATGGTTTAGCCTTTGTGTCTCTAAGTTTGTGTTTAGTTTTGTGTCCAAATAGCATATATATATATATATATAGGAGCATTTCAGGGCACCCCTGTTTTGTAGCACCCCTACCAAATCGTGAGCTACACTAATCTGAATCCAATAAGATTATGTAAATGTTCAATCCACATATATATTATCATCTATACAAAATTTGAGCTTGTTCCGACATTCAGAGAATAATACATTTGATGTTTAAATTTAACGGTTCGAATATATTTTTGAACGGTGAACAATAGAGCTAAGATTTTGAAAATGTTATGAATGTCAAAAAGAGCTCAAATCTTGTATAGATGATAATATATATGTGGATTGAACATGTACAAAATCTTGTTGGATTTAGAGTAGTGTAGCTCATGGTAAGGTAGAGGTGCTAAAGGGGTGCTGCAAAACAAGCTTGCCCCGTAACACTCCATATATATATATAAAATTTTCAAATATATATATATATATATATATATATATATATATATGAAGAGTGGCCGAGGGTACCCCTGTTTGTGAGCACCCCTATTGCACCTCTATCCATTTGTGAGCTACGACGATCCAAATCCAACGATAATTTGTAGATTTTCAATCCACACATATAAAACGATCTATCCAAAATTTGAGTTCATTCCGACATTCGTAACATTTTCAAAATCATAGCTCAATTATTCACCGTTTAGACATTTATTCAAACTGTTAAATTTAAACATCAAATATATTATTATACGAATGTCTGAACGAGCTCAAATTTTAGATAGATGCTAATATATATGTGGATTGAACATCTACAAATTTTTGTTGGATTTGGACTGTTGTAGCTCACGGTAGGGTAGGGGGTGCAACATGGATGTTGCAAACAGGGGTGCCCCTGATTGCTCCTATATATACATATACATAGAGAGAGAGAGAAACTATATGGCACCTCATTTTTTTTGGCATCCCTTTTGCACCTCTATAATAGCCACTCGTTTATTATTTATTAAGTTAGTGGGAGGAGAGAGAGTTAGTGGAAGGAGAGAGAAATATGATTGTGTGGTGGAAATCAGGGGGCTAAAGGGGTGCTGGACTGTTTAGGGTGCTCTTGATCACTCCTCATGTGTGTGTGTGTGTGTGTGTGTGTGTGCGCGCGCGCGCGTGCGCGTATGAGATAGGATCAAGAGTACCCCAAATAGTGCAACATCCCTTTAGCCCCCTTGATTTCCACCACACAATCGTGTTTCTATCTCCTCCCACTAACTCTCTCCCACCCCCCCCCCCCACCACTAACATATTTTAATATACATATATGGCTACAAAAGGGGTGCTTCCAAATAGGGGTGCCATGTATATGGAAGTGTTCCGGTACACCTCTTACACTACGTCTTTATCTCCCTTGAATTTCAACCACTCATTCCGATTGTAATATTAATTTTCTCTTTCTCTTTCCACTACACTATATTATTTAATTCAATTGGAGAGAGAAATAATTAATATCAAAATCGAAATGAGTGGTTAGAATTTAGGAAGAGATAATGGCATAGTCTACGAGGTGTAGCATAACATACCGCTAGATGGGTATTTTGAAGCTGTGAGTGGTGGTGTTGTTGCAACGGAGGGGAATCATTTCTATAAGTTAGTGCAAACTTTGAAACAAATGAAAGCGGGGACGAAGGAATGGAATCGCCGCAGACCAAAAAGTAATGACATGGTTGATCAATTGCAAAAGCAATGTGAGGCTCTCCTTATTAAAATTGATAACCACTCTAATAATGGGGACATATGGACTGAATACTATGAAGCTCAAGCTAAACTTAAGGAAGCATTGAAATACAAAGCCGTTGAATTAAAACAGAAGGCTAAAGAGAAATGGGTCACTAATGGGGATGAGTGCACAAAATTCTTCTACACTAAAATGTCGGTAAGGAAGAATACCAACTATAATGTTCAACTAATTCACCCTGACGATAATAACTGCATGGATATGGGAAAAATAGAAAATGAGCCTATCACTTATTTTATTGAATTGTATAATGGTGAGTGTACTATCAACTTATCCAGTGTTCACTGCCGTAGATTGGTGAATAGTCGTGGTCATCGCATGTTGACCAGGGTTGTGACTAAACCTGAGATTTGGAGCGCCTTGCAGTCCATCCACGTTGACGCCAGCCCCGGCGCCAACAGTTTGAGCTCCATGTTCTTCCGGGTTCATTAGGAGGACCTGAAACAAAGCATATTACTGGCTATGAATGAAGCATTTCAGAATTCAAGATTTATCATGGATTAATCACATGTTCATTTGTCTTATCCCAAAGGCTGACAAGCCCATGAGTATTGTAGATTATAGGCCGATTGCCTGTTGTAACTTATTTACAAACTACTTGGCAAACTCATATGCAATCGAATGAATTTAATTTTACCTGATATTATTGCAGAATGCCAAAGCGCGTTCATTAAGGGGAGAAGCATATCATAAAATTCTCTATTGGCTCATGAACTCATCCGCGGATTTAATAAGAAGGGAGCTAACAAACTTTGCTTGAAAGTGGACTTACATAAGGAGTATGACAAGATTAACCGTCGCTTTATCACTTATATGCTACGCTGCATGGGTTTTCCCAGCAAATTTGTCAACTTAATCAATGAATGTATCTCCACCCCTACATTTTCTATTCTAATTAATGGGGTACCAAAGGGACATATCAACTCGAATCGAGGCATCAGACAAGGAGATCCACTTTCCCCATATGTGTTTGCGGTGGAAATGGAAATTTTCTCCTTGCAAATGGAATTGGCCTGCCACAAGAAATATGTTCAGCCAATATATGGACTATAGCCAAAGGTTAGTCATTTACTCTATGCTGATGATTTGCTAATTTGTGTGAAAGCTAGTACAGTTGCGGCAAGTCACATTAACCAAATATTCCAGTTATTGGAAGAGTATGTGGGACTCAAACTTAATGCTAATAAGACCAAATGTTATTTTAACAAATCCTGTAACAACAAGAGTGCGGTATGAAAGCTCTCAATGTTCAGGAGGGGGAATTACCAGTTAAATACCTGGGTGTTCCACTGTCATTGAACAAGATTACAGATAGGGAGTGTGTGGAGCTTGTAACAAAGATTCGGGAAAAGTTACAAGGCTGGAGTTCAAGATTACTTTCTCTCGCTGGAAGAATTGAACTAGTTCACACTGTAATTCGAGCAAATGTGGCATTTTGATTGCAAATGTTTCGGCTACCTGAAGCGTCACTCAACAAAATTGAGAAAGTGTGTGCTGACTTTATATGGAGAGGGGGGATACATAGAATTTAATATGAGACCCTCTGTAATCCCAAAGCAGAATGGGGTGTTGTGCTGCGAAGACTTAAAGATATGAGAGAAGTTTACACTTTGAAGCAAGGTTGGAAAATCATCAATAAGAGTGGTTTGTGGGCCCGATGGATGAGGCAGAGATACAGAGATAACTTTTGGCAAATGAGGATTGATAATAATGCTTCGGCCACGTGGAAGGCTATTATGCGCATTCGAAATAAATTGGCAGAATGC
Organism: Allium sativum; assembly: GCA_030737875.1. Lineage (NCBI taxonomy): Eukaryota > Viridiplantae > Streptophyta > Magnoliopsida > Asparagales > Amaryllidaceae > Allium > Allium sativum. Next base: position 593,749,897 of record CM060922.1, read on the forward strand.
AGTGATAGACAAATAGCGAATGGCGCTAACACTGACCTCTGGAGAGATCCATGGATTGAGGGCAAGCCGATTATTGATATGGTTGGCATGCACACTTTTTCAGATTATGGTTGCCTTGACAAAACTGTACAAGATGTAATTCAAGGCAATCAATGGAATATCACTGATACTCCACTTAACCAAGCACAACAAGCGAAGATTAGATGCATGCCTATATATACAGATATAGACAATGATAAATGGGCGTGGAATCCTACTGGTAATGAGTTTACTACCAAAACAGCTTGGAATGGAGTGCGAATTAAGAACAACCAAGGGCATGGAGCAAAATAGAGTGGGATCGTGTCAACTGCTCTAAAATGGCTTTCAACATGTATAAAGCAATTTTGGATAGATTGCCTACAAGGGAAAGACTTAATAGATGGGGTATTACTGGAGATATGCGGTGTGTGCTATGTAACCTAATGAATGAGACCCGCGCTCACTTATTCTTTGAATGCACTGTATCTTTGACCATTTTGGCACACTGCAATATCATTATGGGCTTTTCATCTAATTTGTACAAGATGGAGGACATAGTTAATTACCTCGTTAGCAGCGTCTCCCCTGAAGACTTGAAGAACAAATACCAGATTATCTCCTTCACTATAGCTGCATGGATAATTTGGAAAGAACGAAATAAGCGAGTATTCCAACATAAAGCCACAAATCAGTTAGATCTGGAGCAAATTATTCGAGGTGAACTCAATCTCGTGAAGAGGAGAGTGCCAGAGCTACTTACTAGGAAGGGAACATATGCAATTCGTAACGGAGAAGAGGATGTGCTGGCGTCAGAGGCAGGAAACCCACATAAATCATATCGGCCGCCATGAGTTAAAGAAGAAATAGGGTTTCGCGTTTTTTACTTTACTGTGTTTGTTTAATATTCTTTACTTTTTCAGATGTAAAGTATAATTCCCTATTACTCTCGAAAGTGCTGCCGCACTTTTGTTTGGTGGACACGTGCATGTGTTTTGACACTGTGTGGATCAGTTTTTGGGCTGAAATCCTAATAGAAAGTTTGACCCATTTTCAATATATATATATATATATATATATATATATATATATATATATAAGTCATCTTCTCTAAAATGTTACAAAGCAATTTTGGGTAGATTGCCTATGAGAGACAGACTAAATCGATGGGTTATCATTAACGAAACACAGTGTGTGCTTTGCAATCAAATGAATGAGTCTCACACTCACTAATTTTTTGAATGCACTACTTCTAAGACTATTCTGGAGCAATGTAACACTATAATGGGTGTCTTGGCTAACTTTAACAAAATGGAAGACATAGTTAGTCACCTCGTAGCTGCATGGATTGTGTGGAAAGAAAGAAATAAGCAAATTTTTCAACATAAAGCCACGAATTAGACAGATTTAGAGCGAATTATCTTCGGAGAACTGAATCTAGTGAAATTGAGGTTGCTAGAGAGACTTAGCAGGATGGATACAAGTGCAACTCGTGACGGAGGAGGGGATGCGCTTGCGTCAGAGGCAGGAAACCCACGAAGGTCATTTCGGCCGCCATGAAGAAGAAGTAGGGTTTCGTTTTATTTTGCTTTTGCTTTTTGAATTTTATTCTTACTTTGCAGATGTAAAGTAATTATTTGATGCAACTTTCGAAAGCTATGTAATGGCTTTTCGTTTGTGAACACTAGTGGTGGAATCGGTTCGATACTGGAACTTTGTATTCAAAACCATTACCGTACCGACTTTATATGGTAATAGAAAAATCATACCATTACCAATCAAAGAAATCAATTACCAACAGTTCGGTTTATGGTTGGTAGATGTCGGTAATAAGTTTTTTCCATTCACTAGTATGACATCTTTTTGTTTACAATATTTCATGTTAACATATTAAACATTAAAATTAAATTTTTTGTTATTATATTATTATTTATCTATCTAATTTTACGTAGTTAAACATGCATGAAAACTTTATGGATGAACGAAAATATCATATAAATTATACCGTTTCTAAGATATATGATAGAAATTGCATTCGATCTTGTATCGTAATAATATTTTCCTAGGTATTTTATTAAATCATTACATATTAGAAGTTCATTGTTATGTAATAAAGATGAAATATAAGAATATACATATGTATTGTTTAAGATATGTGGTAGGTATGATAATTACCATTGTTAATGCTCAATTACCATTACCGTACCCCATATTTTCATGTGGTTTGACATACCTTACCAATCAAATTGGTTACCGATTGTTCGGTACCACTTTTCGTTGGTAGCGGTTGGTAATGGCTGGTAAGTGGTAATATGGTAAAAATGTCCAGCTCTAGTGAACACGTGTGTTGATTGTGCCACGTGGATCAGTTTTTGGGCTTAAGGCCTAATAGAAAATTTGACTCATTTTCAAGGAAAAAAAAAGTCATCTTCTCTTGAATCATTAAACATAAATAATATTCACGTTCATATAATTATAGTGTGTTGCTAAGGACACCCCAATATCCTCTTTCTAATACCGCAACTAAAAAATACCACAAAAATTATATTCTCATCTTCCTAATACCAAAGAATTAAAAATAGGGGCTACCACTGTATTTCTCCATCTCGGTGTCATTGCGTTCGAATAACCTAAATTCAATTCGATTAGCAAAAAACATTCATCTCCAACTAACTTCGACTCCGACGACGACGAGAAGTGGCAAGCAAACTGTGTCCTAATCCAGCAAGAAGAAGAAAGCAGAAGAGGTGAGAGATTGGGGCTTCAAACGGTAAGAATTTGAATTTTTTCGTAGGAAAGATGAACTAGAAAACGATTAATCTTGTTTAGATTTTTCAGATTAGGGCTGAGTACGTGATTAGTTCGACAAATAATGGTTGAGTGAGAGATTAGAATGTAGAGATAATGTGGTATTAGGAAGCATACAAAATTTAATGAGTTATATTTTTTTAGTTGCGGTATTAGGAAGATGATATTAAGGTGCCCTTAGCACCACACTGATTATATTCCAAGTGGTTAGGACTCAAATTACTATATCCTGACCACCTAAGACCGCCCAGCTGCTCTAACGCAAATCCGCACAAACTAAAAAGGCCCCTCGAGGCAAGAACTAGCAAACGACCTAAACAATGTCAATTTCTCAATTTCTCTCCTCCTCATTCTCCTTATCCTTCACCGCTAACTTCCTTTCCCCAACATCCACCAAGAGATCCGACGCCATCAAACTCCTCCCTCCAATTCGCATGGGTGGCGGCCCCCGCACCTTCCCTGGCGGCGTCAACAAGTGGCAGTGGAAGCGGATGCAGGCCAAGAAATCCAAACAGCTTCTAAAAGCCCGCCTCCTACGAGAGCGGCAAATATACGAAATGCGCAAGCGTGCCGAGCTGAAGGCGTCCATCTCGGAGCTCGAGAAGCCATGGGAGCTGGTGGAGAAGGCGCCTGTTTTGTTTTCCATCAAGGCCGATGATCAGGTCAAGGCTTTGGCCGACAGGTTCCAAAAGCCAGGAGGGTTCGACATGTGGTCTCCTCGCGACGGTCCTCAGATATTGGATACTAGTACCAGTCGTGTGGCTTTTTCAAATAGCGGAAGGTTTTTCCCAAAAGGGGTTGTACATAGCGTGAAACCGTATGGGATTCATAGTGTTGACGATGATGATTCTATCATGAACTTTGATGATTGGATTAGTAGAGGTGCAGGTGGGGTTAGGAAGAGAGGTAATAAAGCGGGACGTGTTCGATTGAATGCCGATGAGAAAGAAGGCTGTATAGATGTTAAAGGTACTGTTACAGATATTAAGGACGATAACCAGAGAAGCACTGAAAATAGTGGTAGGAGAGCTGGTAGAAATAGGATTAACAGAAATCGAGAAAATAGTCAATTGGGTTCAAATTCAAAGAAGCTGGGGGAAAGCAATGGACGTAGCGGCCAAGATATTTCATGTAGTTCAGATTCAGATGTCATCTTGAAGAATAAATATAAAAATAAAGGGAGAAAGGTGACTTTGCGTCCAACAAGTGATTTACATGATACTGAAGGTAGCAGTAGAAGGAAATCTTACTGCTGGAAAGATGATTAAATTGTGCATGATCCGAACTTGTAGTTGAACGGCTTCTCTGATCATCCGTAAGTGTTTATTTTGCGATTCAAAAGTTAATAGAAGTGTAGTGTTACTATATCATTTTAGCTCTACTTTAGGTGTTTTGCTGTTAAGACTCTGAAACAACTGATAATGTGCTTTGTTCCAAAAGGTGTTGTATATTTTGATATGAAGAAAGCCTACTGTTAACTATAGTATTGTTATCACTGAGTAGTTCCTTTGGCTTAGAGGCCCCGTATTGTTTGGACGTATAATTCTGATTTCAAATAAAATCCCAAAGAATTTTTATTCCCTTCTTCTTCTCGTCTACTGCCTAACCCTAATTTTAGTTACAGCAAATTCCCAACAAATTTGCTTCGAAAGATCTGTCGATATTTTCCTCCATTGCATCATCGTGTAGTTTTTCTTCGATTGTTCTTCCTCGCCCTATCGTTCGAGGCTACCGCTCTTTTACGAACATCCGTCAAGCTGTTCCCATGGCATGCAAAAAGGTCATTGTGGTTTGGTAATTTTCTCAGTTGTTTTTCCTTGTGCTTTCGTTTAGTTTTATCGTTTGGTAAATGTTTGTGGATCCTCAATTATTGAAATGATTTTTTCTAGTGAGAAGCTCCATAGTTATTTTGCTGCTTAAACTTAAAATCGTGGTGTATTTGAACTATTGTCCTGTTTCTGATAATATCCATTGGAGAATTTTAAGGGTTCTTTTTGAGGTTTCTATTGATACAATTCTGATGTTATTTTTAATTTGATGTATAAAAATTCTTTATGTGTAATTTCTATTCGTAGGTATATTGGACCTTATCTCTTTTATGGCGTTGTTATTTGTTGAATTTACACTTAAGTGTTGAACATTTTTTTATTAGGTGTTGGTCTGAAATTTTGTTAGACAGATCGGTTTCATTTCATAATTTGATGGCTATTTCTATTTCATCCCTTAAAATTTAGTAGTAGCCCCCCTAAAAACAATTTTTTTTGCATATCCAGAAATTTAATTAGTAGCCCCACGTTTTCCACAATTGTCCTTCACGTTCAAAAATCAATTCACTTCTTCTCTTTCAACAATCAATCGCTTTCGAAAATCAAATGCGCTTATCTTCTCAAACAGGAGCAGCGTCTCCATCCTTACAACATATGTGTTAGACCAAAAAGTGGTTCTAACACCCAAATTGACTAAAATTTCGATAAAATGAGATCAAAAACAGAAAAGAGACACAAGATTTATAGTGGTTCGGCGTTAAAGAGCCTACATCCACTTTATATCACATTGTTTGATGATGTAGATGAAAATACAACAAGATATTCACTCAATCTCACTCACTTTTCATATACATTCACTCAATTATCTCAAAATACACTGTGTATGATGATTTGGATTGTTTGGGAGTGCTGGAATTCGGTTCTCAAAGGTATATGAATTCTCAGAGTGCCAAAAGATCCTTTCAAATGCCTCTTGGTGGGGTATTTATAGGCGAAAATTCTTCCTGGATCCGGATCGGATCGGAGCCACGTGTCCTCTTTTCCACTGTTTTCGGGTTCTAATGGAATATGGTAATGACAGCGCATTCGGTTAGTGGTGAACGTGGGTAGAAAGTGGATGTAACTACCCCGAATATCAAGGAGATCGTGGGCTGAAACGGTTGGGTGTTCTAGGCTCGGATCGGATGGACTTGTAAAGGGGGTCGGATCGGCTATGCCATTTCCGATCCGAACCGGAATGCATTCAACTTTTCATTGCTTTGTATTGGTTTGTTCTTCTCTAAAGAACTCCGATCCGGACTGGTTCATTGGTAGATTATTCTTCAATGTTTGATCCTTTATCTTTGTGTAGCCTATTTCACAAAGTAGGCTAACATTTTGCCCCCTCAAAGGATGCTTCTGTTGAAGACAGAGCGTGCTTTGATGTCGTCTGTTCGCTAGTCTTTGAATTTGAATCGTTGAGAAGTCATCTCCATTGATTGTATAGGGATATGCTGCTTCAGGAAGTCGCATCTCCCGATGTCTATATATACATTACGCAGCGTGTGGATTATTTTCTTCATTCTTTAGCAAGTTTAATAATTCTTCTTGATGTCCAGCGATCCTTCCAGGTAATCATTTTTCTTTATCTTCTTTTGAATTTGACTTGTGTGTCAAGCCAGTATGTAAAACTCTATTCGGTTCGGAATCCGACCCGAACAGATTTTACCTCGTCTTGCCTGATATAGAATTAACAAGCTAGAATACTTTCATGGGCTTAATTTTCGATCCGAACGGGTTGAGGCCACAGAGGAAAGCCTCGTTGATCCGAATAGCTTTTCCTTTAATCCATCACCACCGAGCCGATGGGCCTGGTATGTTCACACGGGCTTTGATTCTGGTCCAAACGGAATTTTGGGCTCGGAATATGAGGAGCCATTCTAACTTTATATATAAACCCAACAATCATTCTCTTTCTTTTTCTCGTTTCCTTTATCGTCGGCGCTTATCAAACTCTACACCGAACCCTAGCTCTTGAAACCCCCAGATCCTTCTTGTTAATCTTCAAATAAGCTCGTAAGTAGGTTTAACACTTCAATTTTCCTTGTAATAATTGATTTTAATTGAAATTCACGGTCAAATCGAGTTATTTGGTCATGACCTCTGCTCGGCCTCGACGCCATGGTTCCCCCTCTTGTTGCCATCGTCGCTGGTGATTCTGTCGCCACCTCGAGGCGTTGGGAGATGGGGTTTCGTTTAATCATTGGACTCTGTAGCATATGGGTGCTAAGTCTTAACTGGATTTTTTGATGGTGAATGGGTTCGGTGCTGGTTGTACAAGATGGAAAATAGAGAAGAAGAAGGGAAGGAGGAAAGCTAGGATCGGATCGTGGGAAGAAAAAGTCATAGCGTTGGGAAAGGAGAGGAGCTCACATAATCGTATCGGATCGGGAAAAAAGGGAATGAGGTAATCAAAGCCTTCCCGGCCGGGTCGGGTCGGAGCAAAAGACAAAGGGGGAAGAAGGCAAGGTTGTTCAGGTCAATCCGATCCGCTCCGAAAGTCAACCCCCGAACCGATCCGGACATGACTCACTGAGTGTGAGCCTCTGCTTTAAACCGACATATGACCTTGCCTATCCGATCTGAACTTGATATATACATCCGAACCGAACCGAAATGGCTCATCCCCACGCACAAGAGTTTATTCAACTAACTTAATCAATGCTGGACATAACCTTCAACTTAATGGACAGTTAGGATAACGCCTTGTGAACAAAACGAACATCAAGAACTACTCTGAACATTGCTTTGCCAAGATTTTGCATTACACTTTCGAGTGTTAACTTTACATCTTCTACACACACTGTACACACTTTAGTTCATACACATGCACGGGGGGATACGGGCTAATTTACTCTAACTTGTGCTATTGCTTCTTCAATAGTTTAGTGACCATGACAGCAAGACGTTCATCTAGATTAGCAGAGAAGAAAGAGATCCAAGAGACATCCCCACAAAATCACTCTTGACGACATATCTTCTTCCTCAGACCCTGAATGGGATGACGAGGGATCAGATTATGAAGTAGGGGTGCATAACAGGGGAACGCCTTCTGACGGTGAAGTTTCTCTGGGTTATGAAGAGGAAGGAGGGGTTGGAGATAATCGAGCTCCTGACGAATTTGAGTCCGCCATCATATTGGAATCACCTCAAGATTCTGTTGAATCGACGATTGACAATGACAGACTTATTCGAATACGCCTAAAGCACGGGATACTGAAAGGGGATACCCTGGTGCCGTCAAAAACTGGCCGTCCTCACAATCCTCCAGAAGGATTTATGGCAATCACCCGATTGATGTGCATGGTTGGGGCTATTCCACCGTTTTCTCCGTTTGTTGTGGACTTTCTAAGACAGATGCGGATTGCCCCCATGCAGCTGCATCCCAACTCCTATGTTTACCTATATACCTTATATGTAGCATACAAAGAGATTCTAGGCATAGAACCAACCTTCGATGATATCCATTTCTTTCATAATTTCAAACATCGAACCCAAGAGACTCCCTCCTTCTCGTACTTTGAATCAGTTCCGAAGAGAATGATCGTCACTGTTCCATTTAGCAGTAAAGCTGGCGATCCAAAACCTGAATGGTTTTATATCAAACAACAATCGGGATGCGCTAGGAGATGGACCCAATCAAGTAAAACATCTATTTTCCAGACTCCAGCTTTAAGCGTTCATGTTGACATACTAACTTGCTTTCATTCTTATCCGCAGTTGGCAACCCAAAGCAAATATCAGGTCAATTATACTTTGATCGTTTACACCAGTTGCTCAATGGTGACCAAAAGTTCTTGACCATCGACAGTGTTCTTAAGGATGAATACCTTCATCTTCACGGGTTATTGTCCATTACCCGTAGCATAGGTCACGGGTCGGGTCCATATGTGTACATCCCCCCAGTGGACGTAATTCCAGAAACGGGTGAAAGCTCGAAAACTCGTACAATGCCGCATCAAACTTCACCTTCTCCATCTTTGACTCAAGACGATGAGCTGGCCAACATGGTCGAAAAGCACCGAGAGGGGTACATCGTTCCTGAGGATGTTATTTCTCCGGAGAAGTCGACGTATTCCAGAGAACCGCCGATTGATGCTTCCTAGGGAGATGCCCCTAGTACCGATGATCCAATATTTCAGGGTTTGGGGGATCTCCCCTTACCTGAAACTATTTACACTTCAGAGGATTTTGGAACAAATCCTTTAGTTTTCACTTCTTCAGAAGAGACCACCCCTGCTAAGGCCAAAGAGCCCACTCGCACTAGTCTGGCTTCGGACTCGGGTTTGTCGGGGGAAAAACACCACTTAGGATGCACTTAACACAATAGCACCACATTTCACAGCACTTTCCTTTTGTGAGAACACTGATTCTGAGTTCCATTTGCATTGTTGCGCAGGTACAATGTCTCGCTCCCATTTTGATATCAGGAAACTTCGTCGCAGCATGTCTAGACCCCCTTCTGATGTTGAGCATGATCGTCGCGAAAGCCGCGGTAGGGAGGATAGAAGGCCCTATGATTCTTATCAGTCGCGGTCCTCGCGCTCTCGCTCTCCCGTTCGGTCAGATCCAAAGCGATATAAGGGCTACCAAGGTCGTCGAGAAGATGACATGCCGCAGTCAAAAGACCCAATTTTTTCTCAAGAAAAGCACAGTAGGGAAAGGAGCCCGCCGAGAGATACCGACTCGCGAAGCCAGCGCAAGGTTCCTGCTAAACGACCTAGAAGGGATGAGGAGGCCACTGAGCCCTCCACACATAAGGATACCGAGTTGACATTCCCTGCACCTCCACCATTGGATGCTGAAACTGCAGTTAAGCGGACGTATCTGGAGGAGCAATTTTCCGAACACTACTTCGAAAACTTGACTTTCTTACCTGCTCTTGAGCCTATTTCCTCGAGGTGGGCAGATGAGGTCAAAGCAAAAATTGATGCGGTCGAGAAACAATATTCAGAGATGTTCAAGTATTCGCGTAATCTTTCCAGAATCATCCGAAATCTAATCACGAATACTGACTCGATGCAGAAGACCGCAGAAGACGACGCAAAGGCCTTGAAAAATTTAGGGAGAGACCTTGAGGATACACAGGCCCAACTTGCTATCACTCAACGGGATGCTGCTAGCTTCAGGCAACAATTTGAGGACCTACAAAAATGCTACCATGACTTGCTTGAGTCCCATACTCAAGAGCGTTCGGAGCTGAAAAAGCAAGCAGAAGACGCCAAGTCAGATGTTGCCAAAATGCAACTCGCTTACGCTGACCTTGAGCGAGAGAAGGCTGAGTTAGCGAAGAAGAACGCCGAATTGGAGAAGAAAAATGCTGACTTGGCTTCCAAATTGGTGGAGGCTGAGAACAGGGCTGCCCTAGCGGAGGGTAATGTCGAAAGTGTTATTAAATCCGCCGAAAAGACTCGCAAGTAGCTGTCAGACACTACACCATAATGGCCATTTGGCAACCCTTTTTTTTTTCAATTGTCAACACTTATTTGTGTTGCCGTGTAGTATCAAGAATAAGCGTTGCTATGTTAAAAATGTGTTGCTAAAAATACAAATTTATATTTTTCTTATTGCCAACGCTTATTTGGGTTGGTATGCCTAGTTCCCAGGGGTAAAAACGTAAACACCCTCTTTTATTCTGCCGAAACCCTATGCTTACCCATCCTCAACGCTTAACAATCCCTCGGCAGCATTGATAAGAATTAGAAAGCAGAAACACGCTGATTCAAAGAAACGCGATTTTCCTTCCACTTCGGCCATTTCCAGTTGGACGATTTGGAGATCCACGGGTAGATTCACGGCAAGGAAGCAGGTGATTTCCGCAATTTTCAGTGAACAAGAAAAACCCCTAAATTCCTACATTTATTGATATTACTTTAGGGTTCGAGTGGTTGCTTGAGATTTCTTTTGTTCAAAAGTACAATAGCTAATCTAGTATAATGTTTTTTCGTCTATTCCTTACATTTTTTATGGGTATATTAAGTTTAGTATTTTTATGGGAAGCTTGTGCGGATGGGTTCTTTGTTTTTCCCTTTTTTATCTACATGCTCTGATCTTCGATTGGGTGAATCATTGCAAGGGGAACTGAGTATTCAAATACATGTTTAGGTCCAACAACATGGATTTTTTTAAGGCAAAAATCAGATTAAACATAACATTATCAGTTTGCCTTAGCTTATCGACACAAAAAATCTAATGTTTTCTTTGTTGTTGTAGAATACAATGTAATAGACCTAACTTATAATATATATGTATCCTCTTCCCCAAAAAACTAATTGTCATCGGACCCGGTTACACTGGTTTAGAAATGGGTTCAGTCTGGAAAGGACTTGGATCTGAAGTAACTGTAGTTGAGTTTGCACCTGACATCGTCCCTTCCATGGATAGTGAAATGTGCAAATAGTTTCAATTCATGCTGGAAAAGCAGGAAGGAATTCATGCTAAAGACAAAAGTGGTATCAATCGACACATCTGGGTCGGGCATTAAGCTAACCCTCCAACCCGCACCCAGTGGCGACCAGACCACATTAGAGGCGGAAGTACTCCTAGTTTCAGCAGGTAGATTGAAAATGTGATACTTGGTCCGATGCTTGCGCACAAAGATGAAGAAGACGGAGTTGCATGTATTGAGTTCATAGCGGGTAAAGAAGGGCATGTGGATTATGACATGGTACCCGAAGTTGTGTACACGCATTCTGAGGATGCTTACGTAGGGAAGATGGAAGAGCGTGTGAAGGCTACTGGGGTGAGTTATAGAGTGGGCAAGTTTCCGTTCATGGCTAATAGCAGGGCAAAGGCTATAGATGACACTAAGGGTTTGGTGAAGATGTTGGACGAGAAGGAAAGCAATTCTCCAGCGATTCTCACAAAAGGATGGGATCCGAACTCGAGCTCTTAGGAATTTAATAAGGAAAAGGAACGGTAGCTTCGGGCGATTCAAAGTCGACTCTCAAACAGTCGTCCGCTTGTGGTGTAGTAGCTTGATGCTTGGGACTGGGTACAGTTTTGGAACACCCACCAGACTCGGACCGGTACAGTGCCTATAAAATGTTGAGTAGGGAACAGTCTCTTGTTCGTTTAGGATTTCTTCAGAAAATGATGAGTACTACTCAATAATATTATCCTCAGTTATTAATGGTTTGCAGAAATGTCTTACTTCAACCATGAGGTTGCAAGAGCTTGCTACATATTTTGTTTACCTGAACCTGTTCAACTGGTATATTTTCCTTCATATGTGTGTAGATACAAAGAGTTTGAACTATTCATCCCTTAACATAACCTTCATATGTGTGTAGATACAAAGAGTCAAGTATTTGTTTCCTGTTATACTTGACTTGACTAAATATTCAATATGGTTTCACTGTTGTCATTAGTTGAAATTATTTTTCCAACTAAACCATAACTGAATTTCCTTTTTTTTTTCAAGGTGTCACTGCAATCGGTCCAGCAGCTCAATGGTGTCTATCTTCTGTTAGTTCATTTGTGTTGTATATTTCAAAGTAGGTCACTCTATTTTTTGTTTCAAAGTACAAAGACATTCATATTTTTCTTTCACCATTATATATATGCACGCTTCCTTTCTAAGCTTCAGCTGTACAATTATGTTTACGATTGTGAAGACATGAAGTTTTCTACAACTATGTCCTACAAGCCCGGCTCAGTTTATAAACAGACAATGTCCTACAAGCCTGGCTCAGTTTTTAAACCGAGCCTTAACGGCTCAATTTCAACTCGAAATTGAGTTTCTCTGGCTCAGTTTCGAGTTGAAACTGAGCTGTGAAGGCTCAGTTTAAAAACAAGGATATATTATACGTGTGTAATGTGTTAAATTTGGGTATATTTTGCCTTTTTAGGTTCAGAAGTTTCTGTATAAGAGTAGTTTACCTTATTTCATTTGGGTGTATTTTCTTCTAGACAACTTATATTATTTCAGACAGTTTAGTTCCAGATTTCCAGACTTTCAGACCGTTTATTTTGCTTTTTAAGTTCACTTCCAAACTTTCAGACGGTTTAGTTCATATATTTTTTGCTAGACAACTTATATTATTCTGTTCATTTAGGGTCCAATTCTCTATGGACAAAGCTTAGTGCAACCATGCAGTTCAGCCGTCAAATTTTGTATATTAGGTCTTAATAACTTGATTAGCTACTCAGTTAGTGATCTTATATTTTAAATGTAAACTACTACTTATAAGTGCCTATATGTGCTTATATGTGGTTAATATAAACATGAATAGTTAGTTTCTAAACCTGGTATTCTGAAGTGATATCGTAGACACTAATCATTCTTGGCTGAGAAGCGATTCCACTTAACTTCTCAAATGATATGTTTATGTTTTTATTAACAGGCATTGAAAAGGTGTCAGCTTGGAGAGGTGATACAACGTACAGAGCAGAGGTGATACAACGCACAGAGCAAAAGCTTGGCACTCCAGGTCAGTCATAAGAGTTAGCATATATCAAGTTTTTGTCTGCTATCATATGAGTCTGATTTAGTGATATATAAACTGCAATATAATAAGTAGTGCTGGAGAATGAAGATAACTAGAGCGTGGAGCAGAGACAACTTTTTTTTGAAGCAACACAATTCATTTATTGATGGACTTTACTAACATATGCTATTTTGCTAATCTGGCAGGAACTTTTACAGTATCATGGGCAGAGGATTTCAAAACTGGATGTATGTGATCATTGAGGTATGTTTTTATATTATTGTATTTGTTGTGTGTTGGCATACTAGTTTATGAACATGGTTCAGAACACCATAAACATGCTGCCAGGCATTTAACTGTAACGTTTTTAAGTAGATTTTGATTAGAAAGTAATGGTTAGCCGAGAAACTTTTGTGGTTTGCTATAATGTATGCCTAAAAAAGCAAACTTTTGTGGTTTGCTATAATTTTGAAACATTTCCCATTGGTCTTCAACACATACGAACCTGACGTTTCATGTGCAAACTTGATTCATTTTTCTTACTTTATTAGCAAGCATTTTGCTTCTCTTTTTTACTATAATGAATCCATTTTGGTCTAACATAGATATGCATGTACAATATAGTACTTGCTAAATACGGTATGATCGTCCGCTAATTTTAAGACTTATATTGCGAATTGTTTTGTAAGACAGTATTTACAGATAATGGATTGTAAGTTTACCATTACAGATAATGGATTGTAATTGTTTTGTAAGGCGCAGTAATACTGCGCCAATCGGCTCAGTAATACTGAGCCGTTTGGCGCAGTTTCATGGCGCCTTAGACTCAATAATATTGAGCCGTTTGGCTCAGTTAAACTGAGCTGAACGACTCAGTATTATTGAGGCTATGGCGCAGCGAAACTGCGCCAAAGGCTCGGTATTACTGAGCCTAAGGCGCAGTAATACCTTGCTGATCGGCTCAGTAATACTTAGCCGTTTCGCAATGTTGTTGGTGTCCAAGTTTTGGACCATGTATGTGATGGGCATATGGATTGCAATAACATGCTAGCTGCAAACATTTATATAATGGATTGACAAAACAAAGCTGACAAAATATGAAAGATATCAGTGTACAGGGAAGAAAAGTGGGCTAGTATCTCTTTGCAGTTTTCCATCAAAAACTCTGACTCTGCTCATTTTCTCCTCACAACAATGTAGTTGATTGATGCTAATATCGGACATTCTTAGTACTCTTGATACAAGTTTCAGGTTTATTAGTCCCATCAGTATCTGCATTTGTTCTTCCTGTGTTAAGTTCCTCTTTCTTATGCATTTGTGTCTCCTACCGATATCCTTGAGCTTTACTTTTTTCTACAAAATTATGTTAAAAACAGCAATATTTATATTTATTGCTTGAAAAGCTTGTTTTTTCTACTTAATAAATGTAACTTAAAGAACTTTGTTTGATCGGTTCACCATCTATATATGTAATCTCGCATCTTTTTCAATTCCAACTGGTTGTATAGTTAAAGTGAATACAAATCATGTGCAAGGCATGTTGTGTATAATGTATGTAGAATCACTCATGATTGTGATATTTTGAAACTCGTCATACACATTTCAAAGTTAGTTTGAGATTTATGGAACATTCAATAAATCTTGATAACGACACTTGATTCCTAAACTATAAAAATGAAAGAATCGACTGACTCACTCTTCTGTTGGCTTTCTTGAGAAATCGAAGGAAGGTAACATTGACTGAACTGGATCTCCTTTTCATAAATGCTTTAAATATATCTCTTCTGTTGGCTTTAAATTACACTGACTGATTTAAATTAGATTTAAATTCCTATGCTGTTTTATTTGATGTGATTTAAAATTAGATTTAAATTTTGAGACTGTTGTTTATTTATTTTCTACAGATGTCCTCCTACTCAAGGCCTTCGACTGATTATTGTGACTACTTCCAATGGTATTGTCCATCGGCCTATTCAGACGATTCGGGCGATCCTACTCAAATTGTTTGCTCAGCCGAATCTCAGACACCAACTCCGTTTAGCGTCTACGAGAGAATAGAGTTGAGTTTAGAAAGAGATTTGGCATTATTAAGTGTTCAGAATGATATGGCATCGCCTACCAGATCGACAACACCTACAAGATTGCCACCCCTACCAACATGCTATGTTGGAGAAGCACAATCTCGAAGGTTGTTATGCCGTTGCAACATTGAACCAATATTCAGAACATGCTATTTGAATAAAAATGTTGGTCGCCGATATTTTATTTGTGCAAACACTGGAACTCTTAGAGATTGTGGATTCATCCACTGGATTGACGAACCATTATGTGATCGTGGTGTGGAATTTGCATTGGAGGTTCTTGAAGAAAACAAAAGGCTTAAAAAGGAGCTTAAATTGCAAGATTTCATCGAGCTCAATAGACAAAAGATGTGTCAAAATTGAAAGGTATGACTTTTAACTTATAACATTTACTGTTATTTGAAACTTAATTGATGTTATTTCATTAAATGCACGCAGAAAGCAGTAGAAGAAGCAAAGAAAATGAGAAAAATTGGTGGTACAAGCTATGCAAATTTTTGGATGTAAGGTTCGTTATATAGCTGGAGTTTCGCGTTTGATACTTGTAGACTTCAAATATGAAAAACATCTTGCATTATGTTAATTCTGTATTGTTATTACTATGGAATCGGATATTGTATATATATTAAATTTAGTATCTTTATGTATTGATTTTTTTTGTTAGTTCATACTTTGCTGTTACCATGAATATGGATTTTTATTTCTTCTTGATTTGGTTACATGTTGCTATGTTGAGATAATACCATAACTGAATGAATGCATATTAAATAGAGCTTATGCTATCTTATATGAAAATATTAGTGTTGCATGTTACCAACGTTTATAAGTGTTGCGAATATAATATTGCCAACGCTTATAAGCGTTGTGAATGAATATTTGCCAACGCATATAAGCGTTGCGACTGAATATTTGCCAACGCATATAAGCGTTGGGAATGAATATTTGCCAACGCTTATATGCGTTGGTAATACATTCCCACCCCTCCATAGCAACACTAATAAGTGTTGCGGAAATTGTTTCCGACAGTTATACTCGTTGGTAATCACCTTTTTTGGTGTTGTGAGAGGCTGAGGAGGAGGTGCATGGTTTCGGCGAATTAATGATAGAATTCTTTGCGCATATAATCCACCGCCGGAACATCTCTTGGATTGAAGATTATCCATCTACCATGGTCCAAGTATGGAGTCAAATCGTTGAATGGGAGAAAGAGGAGCTCAAGGTTGATTCCATTGACGAAGACAAGCTTATGGAAAAATATCTAAGAGATAATGAACCAGAACGCATAGCCGAGGGACGCCGCCTCATTGCTGCTACTATGGAGGAAGATAAGCGGAAGGCTAAACAAAAGAACATCCCTGAGGCTGGTTCTTCTTCCACTGCCTCTGAAACCTCTGAAGTAGAGGGATATGACCCTGAAAATCCGGGGATCCCTCGGGCATCTCTTTTATCCCCCATACCCGAAACGACGTCAGAGACGGCGGTCACCCCAGCTGAGAAGTCATCGGAAGGTATCTCTACCTTTTCACCTCAATTCGTCAAAGCTATCTCTACTTTTCATCACATAATCAGGCAATCGATGAAGGACCCTTTATTTTCTCCTGAGTTGATAATTGTTGCTTCTCACTCTGTAGGTGTTGAACCGTCCGAAAAGACAGACGTGTCCCAGGGAACCACCGCTGGAGCAAAACCTACGGAGAAGGCTAAAGGGGGAAAGGACAAGGCTGCCACTATTGATTCAGGAGAAGGAACTGAACCGTCTAAGGCTGATGCTCCTCACGATGACGAAATGATAGATGCCTTGAAAGATGATGGAGGCAACGAGGGACACGAGGAAGACCCTGAGGTGGCTATAGTTGGGGAGTCAAAAAGCGCTGATGACATCACTTTGGCTGCATTAAAAGCCGAACAAGACAAACGCATGCAGCTTAAAGTTGAAGACCTAGACCCCGAAAGCCTTAAGTCTCTCGCAGTAGTGGATGCTGGATCAAGGTTAGTTGTTAAGCTTTCGACTAGATCTATCACAGAAGAACTTGCTAAAAAGTCTTCTCTTGATTCCAGCGTTCCGACTCCCGGGAAAAAATCAACCGATTCCAGCACTTCAGTCTCAGGGAAGAAAAAACCAAGGCGCATCTTAACTGATGCTGAAAGAGAGGCGAAGGAAGCTCAGAAGGCTGCTAAGAAATCCAAGTCCACTTCAAAGTCTAAGTGATGAAGTGCTTTGCTTTATTTTAGCATTTAATTGGCCCACAATTGTTGCAGCGAGTGTGGCCTTCGCATCTTCTTTTTGCCTGTTTTCTTGTACAAATTCATACATTTGTAAATAAAAATAATTCATCTCCTGCAATGCCTGTTAGTCGTCAGTTCATTATTTATGTAAAAATGCAAATGCATGTCCTACTCAAGTTGTGTAATGGAGTCATAGTGGGGCGGAATATGTGTGTACATATATGCCCCCAGTCAGTCTTGAAAAACTATTCAAGATTAAATTAAAAAGTCCGAATGTCCCCGATTCTCTGACAGGGGTCACATTCCTTTTGTCATTGATGCCTGTTCTTTTCTGGCATCTTTTATACTCTCCTATCTTATATTCAGGTTAGAGTTCTTGCTGAGGCGGTCTCTCATCTGGGTGCATCTTCACGCCTCGGAGGATGTCGTCTTCCCGTCCTTTATACTCTCTCTCAATTCTTGAGAGTTAGAGTTAAGAATGTCGTCTTCGCATTATTTTATGTCTTATTGTACAAATAGTCGTTGTGTTTGTTCCTGCATATAAGCCATCTCCAACTTTCCAGATTTTAATTTAACATCTCGCATTCCACAGTCACAATAGAATAATAGTTGAAGATATAAATAATGCAGGAAAGTAAATGGCACACGATATTTTTATAGTGGTTCGGCTAAGTCGTAGCCTACATCCACTTTATAGTTCTTTGTTTGCATCAACGGACTTTTCTAAGGCAAGTCGTGCCTTTTTACAGGGTTCATAAGAAAAACAAAAGAAAATATAACATCCCTAATTCAAATATCGCATCAAGTGTTGGGCATTCCAAGCCCTAGGCACTTCTTCGCCATCTACGGTCGTTAATTTGAAGGCTCCTGTCTCAAGTTTCCGTTGGATGACGAATGGTCCTTCCCACTTTGGAGCGAGGTGAGGAAGGGATGGAAAAACTCGCTTTAGCACCAAATCTTCTGGTTCAAAGGTTCTAAAACGAACTTTTTTGTCATAATAGTGTGCCATCTGACGTCAATGTCTTGACGCACGCAAGTCTACCTCTTCCCTTTTCTCTTCGATTTCATCAAGGGACTCGAGGAGGAGTGCCCGATTCGTCATCGGGTCATAATATGTCACCCTGTGAGAGGGAACTTCAAGCTCTACCGGGATTACTGCTTCTGAGCCAAATGAGAGAGAGAAAGGAGTATGACCGGTAGCTGTCTTAAACGTTGTCCGATATGCCCACAAAGCCAAGGGCAATTCATCCACCCATTTTTCTTTTGCACGTTCCAATCGCTTCTTGAGGATGGACTTTATGACTTTATTTATTGCTTCTACTTGCCCATTTGACTGTGGATGGGCGACTGCAGTGTACCGCTTGTCGATCTTGTATTTCTGACAGAAATTTCTGAATTCGGCACCATCGAACTGGGTTCCATTATCGGTTATAATGGTCCTTGGAATCCCAAATCGACATATGATATTTCTAACCATGAAACTTATCACCTTTCTCGCTGTGATTTTAGTTAAGGGCTCAGCTTCCACCCACTTTGTAAAATAGTCCACGGCGACTATTGCATACTTCGCTCCTCCTTTGGCAATCGGTAGAACTCCGATGATGTCAATTCCCCACATGGCAAACGGCCACGGACTCACCATCGACTTGAGCTGGGTCGGTGGTGCTCTGGGGATCTTAGCGAACCTCTGGCATTTGTCGCAGCGTCGTGAGTAATCAGCTGCATCTTTATTAATTATGGGCCAGAAATACCCATACCGCAATACCTTTTTTGCTAAAGTCTGACCCCCCGTATGGTCTCCACACTCACCTTCGTGTACTTCTCTTAGTACACGCTTGATGTCGTCATGCGCTATACATCGTAACAGGGGCATAGAAAATCCTTGTCGATAAAGGGTATCATCTTGAAGGATGTATCTGGTAGCTTTGCGAACTATGGCTCGCCTCTCACTCTTCTTTGGCGGGAGTACTCCATTTCTAAGGAAATTCTTGATTGGGGTCATCCACGACTCCCTCTCCGGTTCTACTTCGAAAGCTAATTCAATTTCCATTAACTCAAAGCTTGGCGATTCCAACGTCTCAATTGGAACCATTTCGGTTTCCTCCGGATTGTCGGAACTAGCCAGCTTCGCTAGCCAGTCTGCCTTCTGGTTTTCAGCTCTTGGGATATGCGTTATGTTATACCGTTCTAGGTTGCTCAACAGCTCCTTCACCTTTCCAAGATAGGTAATAAGTCGAGGTCCGCAGGCCACAAACTCCTCTCGCACTTGGCAGACGACTATTTTGGAATCGCAGAATATATCTAATGCCTTTATTCCGAATTCCTTAGCAAGCTTCAGCCCGGCAATCAGGGCTTCGTATTCAGAGTCATTGTTGGTCGCTGAAAATTCTAGTCGCATAGCATAATATAACGATCGTCCTTCGGGAGTAACTAAGACGACTCCAGCTCCGGACCTTCTGTCGTTCTTGGCTTCGTCTGTGTATAACTTCCATGGACCTAATTCTAACTCTTCCTCTGATCTGACCACCTTATCATCGATCGTCTCCTCCTCCGGAATTGTGAACTCTGCTATAAAGTCAGCCAAAGCTTGCCCCTTGATCGATCTCCGTGGCTAAAAGTTTAAATCAAATTGACTTAATTCAATATTCCACTTGATCAACCGTCCTGATGCTTCGGGTCTTTGCAACACCTGTCTCAGAGGCTGATCAGTGTATATGCTTATTGGGTGAGCTTGAAAATAATGGCGAAGTTTTCGGGAGGCGATCAGAAGGCTATAAGCAAGCTTCTCAATCCTTGGATAGTTACGTTCTGCAGCTGCCAATTTTTTGCTTACGTAATATACCGGCCTTTGCACCTTGTCTTCTTCCCGGACTAAGGCGGTGCTAACGGCATGAGCCGATACTGCTAGATAAACAAACAGCTCTTCATGATCCACCGGCTTCGACAAAATCGGTGGTCTCTCTAGTAAGTCCAATAGATTTCGAAAGGCCTCGACACAGTCCAGAGTCCATTCAAAACTTTTCTTTCCCCTTTTTATTAGGTCAAAAACGGGATGCATCTGTCTGTTGCTTTGGAGATGAATCTACTCAATGTAGCCACTTTCCCTGCAAGACTTTGGACATCCTTGATTCTTCGTGGTTCCTCGATGTTCCTTATCGCTGCTATCTGACTGGAATTAATTTCAATTCCTCAAGATCTCACGATGAAACCTAGAAACTTTCCAGATGCCACCCCAAACGAGCACTTCAAAGGATTTAGCTTCATTCGATACTTTCGCAGGATACCGAACATCTCTGCCAAGTCTTGCGTATTGCTAGAGGACTGTCTCGATTTGACAAGCATATCGTCCACATAAACTTCCATAGTCTTCCCTATTTGGTTATAAAACATCCTGATCACCAAGTGTTGGTAGGTAGCTCCAGCATTTTTCAATCCAAACGGCATGACCACATAGCAATACAACCCCAAATTTGTAATGAAGCTCGTGTGCTCTTGATCAGGCACATGCATGGGAATCTGGTTGTATCCGGAATATGCGTCCATAAAAGAAAGAAGTTCATGTCCCGTCGTCGAATCCATAAGATGGTCTATTCTGGGGAGTGGGAAGCTATCTTTCGGGCAGGCTTTGTTCAAGTCTGAAAAATCAATACATGTCCGCCACTTTCCGTTTGACTTCTTTACCAAAACAGGATTCGATATCCAGACGGGATATGTCGAATCTCTAATAAATTCGTTCTCTTTCAGCATCTCCACTTCTTCTTTCAGAGCTGCCGATCTCTCTGGGCCCAACACACGTCTCTTTTGCTTTACAGGCAGGTGTTTCGGGTTTATACTCAGCGAATGACTCATGATGGATGGTGATATCCCACACATGTCAACGTGGGTCCAGGCAAACACATCCAGGTTTGCCTTCAAAAAGTCAGCCAGTTCTTTGGCTCGATGTGGATCCAATTGGGATCCAATCTTCAAAACTTTTACTGGATCAGCTTCATCAATGGGTATGTCCACTGTCGTTTCGTTAGGAGTTGCTTTTCTATCCTCAGGTTCCTCATCTTCTCTGGGATCCAGGTCTTCAGGCATTCCCTTGGGCAACTCCTTCGGGGCTGATCCCTCTAATTTCTACGCAGAACCCTCCTTCGGAGGAGGTGAAGTACTTTTAGTATCGATGTTAAGTCCCTTCATCAGCATCTTTAATTCAGCAATATAACAAGCTCGCCCGGAGACTTGGTCTCCCCTCATTACTCCTGTTCCGGCTTCAGTTGGGAACTTTAGCAATAAGCACCATGGTGCAATACAAGCCCTGAACTCTGCAAGGGATGGCCTTCCCAAAAATGCGTTGTAGGGCGAATCGATATCTAGCACTACGAACTGAAGCATTCGTACTCTTTGACGATCCCCTTTTCCCAATGTTACGGGCAATTCTATATACCCCATTGGAGCTGTTGATGCCCCATTGAAGCCTCGGATCCAACCTTCACAGGGCTTCAAATCTCTAGACTCGAGTTTCATCTGATCAAACGACTTCTTAAACAAAATGTTGACAGAGCTTCCATTGTCTACTAGTACCTTATGGACCAGTGCCGGCCCAATGGTAGTGGTAATAACCAATGGATCTTCGGTAGGTGATTGGATTCCGGTGTCATCTCTGCAACGGAACACTACATCATCGAACATTGTCTTCTGCTATTTCACGGGGGTGATATCTTCCAAATCATCGCACTCGTCCACATGTGCTTAACTGCATTAACGTATTGGTCCATTGCTCTGAAACTATGGATAGCGGATGGAGTCCACCTACTATGGTGTTAATGACAATCCCTTTGCCTTTTTGTTGCGCTGTAGGCTTGAGAGCAGGCTGATCTTGGTTTGGGGCCTGTCCTCCTTGCCCCCTATCCCTTGGGGCAGCCTTATACTCATCCAACTTACCTTCACGCAATAACTTCTCAACCACATCTCTCAAGTGTCGACATTCGTTCGTTGAATGTCCGTGGGTTCCGTGAAATAAACAAAATTTTCCAGTAGCAATTTCTTTTTCTGTCGAATCTCTCGGCGGCGGTTTCTTGTATTGCAAAACATTGTACGTATCCAAATAAATGTTCTCTAAAGTGTCATTCAACGGTGAATAATTCTCAAAGGTCTGGAACCGGGGTCTTTTGTCAGAATTACTTCCTCGGTTCATGTTTCTCTTATCACCATTCGCATTACGGTTGTTGTTGCCCCCGTTTCCATTATTATTGTCTCCATTCTTGTTTCCAACGTTCACTTCGACTTTCCCAGAACTTTCTCCAGACTGCTTTACAGCAACATTACTCTGAACAGCTTCTTTTGAGGCTGCTCCGGACTTCCTCTTTCTGTTTGCCCTTGCTTCCTCCCGTCTTAACTGAATATTGGCCTTCTCATAAAACAACTCTCTTGTGGGAGGTGGCTTCCCAGAAAGATAATCTCCAAACTCTGAATCAGGATCAACTCCTTCCATTAGGGCCATCAAGATCGTAGGCTCATGAGGGTCGCTGACTTCTGTTACAGCTAAATTGAAACGGTCTAGATACGACTTCAAGGACTCACCCGGTGCTTGCTTAATTCTCGATAATTCGATAACAGTCTTAGACTTTCGGGCGTGAAGTCGGAATTGATTCATAAAACGTTCACTCAGTTCTTTGAAATTCGATATCGATCGAGGAGGAAGTCGGGTAAACCATAGTAATGCTACGTCTTCTAAGTAGATCGGGAAAGCCTTACACTTTACAGCGTCAAGGGCAGCGGCAGCTTTCATAAGCCATGCGTATCACATCAAATATTGTCCCGGGTCCGTTCTCCCATTATATCTGTCCATCTACGGCAGATTAAAACGTCGGGGGAACTGAAAGTCAAGAATGTCATCAGTAAAGGGAGTATGGCTTCGCTCAATACCATAATCTTCACTGGTGTAGTTTCGACTCTCAGACATGATCTGGCATACCATAGCCCATACATCAGCATTGGTCAAGGGCCGTTCAGGCTCCCTGGTTCTGATGTTCGGGTTTCCCCTGGGTTCCTGATCGGGGGACACTCTCCTTCTTCTAGCGGCTTCTGCTCTGCTTTGCTCCCTACGTTCCCGGTCGATCTCGGGAGGAAGGGGATGAAGCATTTGTCCCTGAGTGGGGTTGATAAGATTAGGATCTCTAGGCAGAACATGGGATCCTCGCATTGGCAACAGCATAGGCTCTCTCAAACTCGGGTCATCGGGTCCTAACACACGAGTAGCGTCTTCACGGGATCCCAGAGATCCAAAAGTCATTTGTTCCAAATTCTGAGGTCGTTCGAGTGGCCTTCTTTCACGAGGTCGCTCTTCCTCTGAGGAAGAAGACTGATCCATTGCAGTATGATGAATTGGGGAAGGGGTCCTCTGCCTGCGAAGCTCGCCAATTTCCCTACTCATGATTCTCATGTTCTCTTGCATCATAAGGTTGGTGCGCTCATGGATTCTCATAGCCTCCCAGTGCTCTCAAGCATGTCAAGAAGGCGCGAAAAATATCCTTGAGTGACAGGCGCAGACGGATTGATCTGGTCATTGGTCCTGGTGGTTGGAGTCGGAGCATTTGGAGGGGCTCGAGTAGAGGTTCCAACATCACTTTGAGTCGGATCGGATCGGAGCAAGGTGACTTGGCCGGATCGGTTCGGGTTGGGGGAGTGCACTTCTTCAACGTCTTCTATCCGGTTCGGATCGGAGCTCTCCCTATGCGATCGGTTCAGATTTCCTGAACCTGTCCGATCCGCTCCCGAACTCTGCCCACGAGACCTCGTCACGACCGGATTTTGCAGATCTTCACCAACTTCGTTCCCTCGACTGGTTTGAACTCCCTTGCCTTTTCCTTTGGCCATAATTCTTCAACAATCAACCAACAAGTACTTAAAAGTGTCGAAAAGTGGGGATTAACTTCTTCGAACTCAACGGTCCAAAAAGTAGAACGATAATCCAGAAAAACAGAGAATTCAAATGATTCTCAGTGAAAGCACCAAAATGTTAGACCAAAAAGTGGTTCTAACACCCAAATTGTCTAAAATTTTGATAAAATGAGATCAAAAACAGAAAAGAGACACAAGATTTATAGTGGTTCGGCGTTAAAGAGCCTACGTCCACTTTATATCACTTTGTTTGATGATGTAGATGAAAACACAACAAGATATTCACTCAATCTCACTCAATTTTCATATACATTAACTCAATTATCTCAAAATACACTGTGTATGATGATTTGGATTGTTTGGGAGTGCTGGAATTCGGTTCTCAAAGGTATATGAACTCTCAGAGTGCCAAAAGATCCTTTCAAATGCCTCTTGGTGGGGTATTTATAGGCAAAAATTCTTCCTGGATCCGGATCGGATCGGAGCCACGTGTCCTCTTTTCCACTGTTTTCGGGTTCTAATGGAATATGGTAATGACAGCGCATTCGGTTAGTGGTAAACGTGGGTAGAAAGTGGATGTAACTACCCCGAATATTAAGGAGATCGTGGGCTGAAACGGTTGGGTGTTCTGGGCTCGGATCGGACGGACTTGTAAAGGGGGTCGGATCGGCTATGCCATTTCCGATCCGAACCGGAATGCATTCAACTTTTCATTGCTTTGTATTGGTTTGTTCTTCTCTAAAGAACTCCGATCCGGTCTGGTTCATTGGTAGATTATTCTTCAATGTTTGATCCTTTATCTTTGTGTAGCCTATTTCACAAAGTAGGCTAACAATATGAATTGAAACAAGAAAAATGAACTGAGTTAGCACGCAAAAAATTTCGTGAATAATAAGTAAACCACGTAGAAAGCCTACGTGGATTACATGCTTTCCACGCTGGAACTCTACATGGTCAACTCATATACCATGCACAAATACTACTAGATCGGATATAGAACCTAGTATGGTCGCTACGTGGATAAACATGAAATCACACAATTTTCGAAACATCGGCTGTTGTTTCCAAAATTTAGAAAACTAAAAAAAAAGGTAGAAGAAGAAGATTACCTACTGTGATTGAGATAACAAATCATCTCCTTCTTCAGAATTCATCATATACTTGTTTATAAATGATTTTTTTCAATGATTTAAAAATTAGGGTTTTAGAAGTTTGATGTTTTAGGGGATTGTGGAAAAATATGTAATATTCAGAACATATGAGAAGAAAGCTTCTCAAAAGTAATTTTGTCTTTAAAATTTTAAAGTTTTTAAGGAGGAGGGGGGGGGGGGGAGGGGGGCTACTAACTAAAAACTCGGGTTGAAATAGAATTAGCCTAAATTTGTTGTAATATATATGAGTGAATATGATTTTATCATATTCTGTTTAGTCCCACATTGTGGGATAAGTTTTACTCCAAGCTCCCAAGCCTTTGTATAAGGAGCTCATGTAATGTAAATAATGTACCGATTGATGAATGAATAAAAATTATCCTCTTTCTCCTCCTTTAATGGATTTCTTATTGTATATTATTTATAACATGTTATCAGCACAAAGCTTTATTAGAGCTATTGTTTGAAATATTCTAGATCTATATTTATGGATCTATCATGTAAGTTATTTTTTTTTATGTTTTGAAATCATATAGATCTACATATATGAACTTGTTGTATCTTCTACTTAGATGTGATCCATACTTCTAGATCTCTTTTCTTTTTCATTTTTTGTAGATCTAGATTCTATTTTAGTGGATCTAAGTTTTGGATCTATTTATCTATTCTGATCCTAAATATGTGTAGATATATTCTTTCAATTCTTTGCGGATTTAATTTTGAGTTTCCAAATCCAAATGGAGATTTGATTATATATGTATTGTTTACATTATTGATGATGTAGAGGTAGATCTAGTTTTATCCTTTCCGATCTACTATTATTCTTCGTATGTGATTCTTTAGGATAGACTAAAGAGAAAATATCTCTTGATTTTTTTTTTAATGTATATCCAACAGAATTATGGGTATAAAATATAATGATATAGCATTTAAATTCAACAACAATATTTATTTATCACTGGAAGTGAAATTGAAAAATCATGATGTAAACCAATTAGGAACCTGAAGTTCATATGTAAATAACCTGAAATTCATATGACATGAAGTTCATATACAATTTTTTTTTAAATAAGGAACCTGAAGCTCATATGTAAGTAAGGAATATAAGTTCATACGCAAATGAGGAACCTGAAGTTCATATGCAAATGAGGAACCTGAAGTTGATATGCAAATGAGAAAGATGAAACAAAAGCCCGAAGCTTTCTTAAAGGTTGTGACATAAAAAGATTGTACTTCCAGAAGAAGTTAAAAGAGACACACACATTATAATATGTGATAAAAACATTAGATTCAATAGAAAATCTGTAAACATGTTTCATTTAACTGACATCTTTCATGTACAGTTTATATTAACTGAATATCTTGAAGAAATAGTATACATATTAATCTGTTGAAGAAATGTTTTAGAGATTTAATTTTATATAGCAAATCCAACATCCTAGAAGAGATGTTAGAATTTTTTTATTGCATTGCAATTGCATAAGTAAAAGATATATTCCCTGAAGGAATATCATACACTCTAGAAGTAGTGATTTCTTTTCTCTCTTGAATCTTATTTTTATTTAATGCAACTAATTTTGTTAATGCATTTAAGGTCTGAATGTATTTTTATATATTGATATGACATTTCAATAGTTTGTATATATTTATCTCTGGAAGAGATAAGTTCATCCCAGAAGTGGTGATAACAAAATATCTTTAAAGGATATTTGTATATTTGAAAATGGTAAAATATCTTCAGAAGAGATCTGTTTATTTGAAAACAATAAAATATCTCCAGAAGAGATTTCTACAATTAAAGGTGATAAATATTTGTAAAAAAAATGTATTAAAACTCCATAAATGGTGCTTATGGAATATCTCAGAAGCGATATTATATTTTGTTATGTCTATAAAAGAATTTGCATTGAAATATTTTCAAATATAAAAAATGATGATGCAAATTTAATGACTAAAGAAAATATGCATCTCGAAGATCATATTAAGTTAAGATCTAAATATTGATCTTAATTTTGCACACCGGAAGTGAATGAAAAAGTAAATTTTGTTATAAAAATGGAAAACTTAGAACCTGTAGTTTCTTTGATGGTAAGAAGTAATTTTGATATAAAAAGAAAGATCTATATATGGATAGTATAATTTGAAACATGTATTTTTTTTATGTTGTGAATTTTATGTATAGATTTGCAAATTTTTCGAATCATTCATATTAAAGAATGTAAAATATCGATTCTATAATTATGCATCTACTCAATTCTAGATCAGATATTATGCATGTATATAGTATTTTAGAAAATATGCTTATTGGGAATGCAGTACAACTATAAGTTGTTTATTTCAGTTTTGATCAATACTGTAGCTAGATCCAAATTTTGTTATGTTGTTTCAAGTAAAATTTATTTATTTGATTCATATATTTAGATTGTATAATGGTTATTTCCGTTATTTTTATAATAAATGCATTATATGTATCGTTATGGTAATATACATTGTATTACCATATTATTATAAATGTATTAAAAGCATTTACTATTATAAGTTAAATGATGTATGTTTGTATTTGAAATAATAATAAACATATGTGTTATTATTCGATGTATTTAGCTAGTAATAACTAATGTTATGGAAGAAAGGATAGAACCACAACCTGAAGTTGTGCAAAGTAAATATTTATACTGGAAGTTGTATAACTCAAAGTCTTGGACCTGAAGTCTTGAATTATATATTTATATATATATATATGTATATGTATATATATAAACATTTTTGATAAAGTATACAAGTTTGAAATCTTGTCAATTAGCAAAAATGTAAAAGCTTCTAAATTAAAAGTATGTTACAAGATTGAGAACCAGAAGTTCATCATAAATTAATAAACTTGATATACATATGTATGTGTATATATATGCATAGGAACTTGAAGTTCCTTAACCAATGAACTTGAAATACTTCATAATTTAAAAGCCTGAAGCTTTATTGAAACTATGTGAAATAATAACATTAATAAAATTGATATCTAAAGATTTCACAATTTTCAAAATGAGTTGTATCTTTCTTATATATTTATATTTACATATTATATTAAAGAATAAATTTTAACAACTCGAAGTTGTTATATATTTTATTTGAACCAGAAGTTCAACACAGTGGAACCAGAAGTTCAATGCAGTGGAACCAGAAGTTCAATACAGTAGAATCATAAGTTCAATACAGTTGAACCAGAAGTTCAATACAGTTTAACAAACTTGAAATTGTTTATATATTATTTGAACCAGAAGTTCAATATGGATTAACAACTCGAAGTTGTTCATATATTTCATTTGAACCGGAAGTTCAATACAGTTCCAAATCAGATATTTTGGATATTATGAAACGATCTTTAAGATTCATGTTGACATTGCTTGATAAGCAAAAATTAATGATTGGAACATTACAAAAAAATTATTTTAAAATCTGTAACTTGAAATAGAAAGAATACGCAAATCAATTACATATGTAATACGTGGACGCACGTACATACACATATATGCGATATTTAATTAACAACCTGAAGTTGTTATGAACTCATATTATAATTTATGAAGTCGATTGACATCAATATTGAATGACCTGAAGTCATGTGCATATTCAAATGATAGAAAATTCCTTTAAGTCATTAGATCATTAAAAGGGAATAAGAAATACAATATGAATGCATCTTATCAACTAATAAGAGCATTATCCTCCTACAATTGAAATACATATAATGTATTTGCTAGCTATGATGCTATAATGGATCAAAAATGAATCCAAAGTAGGTTTATTATTTAAAGTGACAATATTTGTCAAAATTGAGGGGGAGGATAAAGGAATCATCGATGTTAAATATTTGCTAACATATAGAATTATGCAAAGTATTAAGTAACTTGCATAAATTATCAATTATGTCTCTAATAGACTTTCTCCAATATACATTTGAATCCCCGAAGGATCAAAAGGTGTAAATCACAGCTGAAAGTATGGTATAAAAGTCAGTTCAAAATATCTTTGGAGTAAGTCATAAAGATGCAAAATAAAGGAGGTGAGTGTTCCTAAAGAAAGACTTAAGGGTACTTTGAAAGAAACCCATGATATGATTGTCAAAATAACCCCAGAAGTGGTTTAGGTACCTAAAGCATGATAAGTTTTGAGATCTCAATAAATTATGTATAGAACTGACAAGAAATAATCATCGATGATAAATTAATAAATAATAAAGCGCTTATATTTATAAATGGATTAAAAATCTCATATTAGAGAGAAACATGATTGGCCATTATGAAATTCTCCAAAATAAGATATATGGACCTATAGTCCATAAGATATGAACCTGTAGTCCATAAGATATGAGCCTGTAGTTCATAAGATAAAAATAGAAATATATATAATGATTGAAGCACCATAGAGTGTCAACAACATGTTAAGTGCCATGAGCATTGTATTTTCAGAGATAATTGAATTGATTAAAGTGGTTAAAGTGTTTAAAGCACTTATAATACCCTGAAGGTATAAACGATGAAAGTATACAAATTACAGAAGAATTTAAATAACTTTGGTAATGATAAAGAGAAAGAAATGTAGATTACAACATTCTTTTAAGTATTGTTGTGATGAAAATCTTGAAATAATTCATGATGAGTAGATCACTTCCTGCTTTCAAGAATTTTGCTGTAATGAAACTCTTAATATCCATTGAAGTGGTAGTTGCGATATGCAAAACTTATTATAATATATAATTTCTTGAAGAGCATAAATAACATTTGTTATTATAAAGACTACCAAAAAATTGGACGATAGATTACAACATTCTTCTGAATATTGTTGTAATGAAAATCTTGATATACTTCAAGGTGAGTAGATTACTTCATGCTTAGTAATGAAAGTTGTCTTATTCATCAAATATGTATTGCAATATGCAAGTCCGATTGAAATAGGAGATTATAAGCACCTGAAGTGTATTCATAAATGAATATTAGTATCATACAAATCACAAAAGGAAGGCGTTTTAAATAAGAAAACATGCCTGAAGCATGGAAATGCATATGAAGTTTTCAAAATACAAAACTTCATTAAGAAGTATAAGCAATTTGAGTTATTGAAAGAAGAATACGAATTCAGAGAAAATTATTAAATCAGGGGAAGCATCCAGAAGTATGATATAATGCACTCTTTTTCCTTAACTAAGTTTTTCTCACTGGGTTTTCTTAGTAAGGTTTTAATGAGGCATGGGTCATGATCCAGAAGTATCAACCCAAAAGTAACATACAAAAATGAGTTATAATGTACTCTTTTTCCTTATTTAAGATTTTTCCCACTGGGTTTTCTTATTAACGTTTTAACAAGGCATTACATTGATCCAGAAGTATCATACTACTTTTGACGTAGTAAATATGACATTTTATATTGCACTCTTTTTCCTTCACTAAGATTTTTCCCATCGGGTTTTTCTTAGTAAGGTTTTGACGAGGCACATTTTGATCCAGAAGTATCAAACATCATTTGATGAAGTAAACTATTATTTATGAAGAAGACAAGGCAGTTTGCATGACTCAGATTCAAGTGAATTATATCAGGGCTGATAGGATGGAGCAAATTTCTTCTAAATTTCTCTTCATACATGAATGAAAGGATAACAAGAATGAGGAGAAACAAATTCAGTTCAAGAAAAGCGGGTAGATCTATTCTCAAAGGCAATTTCCAAATCAATTCCAGAAGATGATGTACAAAATTGGCATGCGTCGACGTCATTAATAGACTAATTGAATAATGAGTTATAAATATGGGGAGCATATAAAATTATGCTATAATGTAATCTTTTCCTTCACTAATATTTTTCCCACCGGGATTTTGTTAGTAAGGTTTTTAATGAGGCATTATTTTGATCCTGAAGTATCAACCTTTGCGGTAACATTATAAAACATGTTACCTAAAGATGAAATAAATTTGCACTCTTTTCCTTGTTTATGATTTTTCCTACAGGGTTTTTCATAAAAAGGTTTTTAATGAGGCATTGTTTTGACCCTGAAGAATCAAACTCTTTTAAGGAATATCATTTTAATATGATATTCATAATGTCAGATGCTGTACTCTTTTTCTCGTTCAAGGTTTTTCCCATTGAATTTTCCTGATAGAGTTTTGAAGACAATAGACAATAGTTGTATCGACTGAACGGATAATTATAAGGGGGAGTAATCATCATATTTAAAGGGACAACTTCAAGTTAGTAGAGCATTCAAGATTTTGAAGACGCATATTCAAGGGGAAGTGTTGTAATATATATGAGTGAATATGCTTTTGTCATATTATGTTTAGTCCCACATTGTGGGATAAGTTTTACTCCAAGCTCCCAAGCCTTTATATAAAGAGCTCATGTAATGTAAACAATGTACCGATTGATGAATGAATAAAAAGTATCCTCTTTCTCCTCCTTTAATGGCTTTCTTATTGTATATTATTTATAACAAAATTGATTAAACTGCTTCTTTTTTTATCTCATTAATTCATGAGTCGTTGATTTATGAATTACGTTTTTTATAGAAAATTGATACTTTATTATATATATATATATACATATATATATTTATATTACATCCTTAGTCATACAATTTCAAAACAAATAATACAACACTCAACCTGAAAACTCACTTGTACTGAAATGAAATGCATAAACTAAAGATATAAAATAAAAAGACACATATTTGTTTATAGACTAAACTATGACTAATAGAAGACGAAAACTGTAACAACCCGGAATTTCTGAACCAATTTAAAAATTTTATTTTAGCTATTTTAATGGGTTTTGAATATTTAAAATGATTTATTTTAAATAATAACGACTAAAAATTTATTTAAATCGAAGTTAGAACGTATAAATTTATATTAATTATAAAACGAACTAGAAATGGCGCGGTAGTTTGAAAATTCGATTTTAAATTTCAATTGAATATATACAGAATTCAATATAAGTCAGAATTGGACGAAACCATAGACGTTAGAATCTATTTAACTATATCTTTCTAACGAATGTAAGAAACTGATATTTCACTTTATAAATTGTAAGTTATGTCCAGTTTAAAATTTAAGTCGCTACGGAATTTATATATATTTTAATATAATATATAGCCCTTAAAAATAGCCATTTTGCAAACGACCTCCGTTTTCGACGAAACTACTTTTGTTGGATTCGGAATGTCAAATTATTGTTATGTTTTAAATTTTATAATTTTTGGAATTAATATGTGAGCGTGGTAAATTTAAACGTGTTTTGTCAATTCAGTTTAAATTTAATCGACCGAAAAATGATCATTTTTCAAACAATCTCCAAATTCGACGAAATTAGTTTTGTTAGGACCCTATCGACAAAACATAGCTTGATATAATTTTTCTGTTATTTTTGGAGTCAGTATGTTGCCCCGGTAAATTAAAATGTACGTTTATATTCAATATATATTGATTTATATTTTAATTTTGGCGAAAACTGATTGAAACAGTCGAGTTGGCTTACGAAACATATCCCATTATGTCCTAAATGAAGGTATTTAGCTAGAAACACTAGTCGTTGGGTCTCGTTCGAAGTTTGTAAACTAAACAATTATTTTTGGAATAAAATATTATTAAAAATTTATATAAATAGCCCCTTTAATTTTGAAACCTGTAACAACCCGAAAATCTGGGCCAGTTTAAAATTTTTATTTTGGCAATTTTAGCGAATTTCGAATATTTAAAATAGATTATTTTAAATAAAATCAACGAGAAATTTATTTTGAATAGAATTCAATCGTATATTTTATATACATCGTCGTTAGAATATAAATAATTATATATAATTATAAATAGGAATTGAAAATGGCGCGGTAGTTCGATAATTCGATTTCAAACTTCAATTGAATGTACCGGGTGCAAAATAAACCGGATTTTAGTGAAACCAAAAAAAAGGGGATCTAATTGTGACTATCTTTCCAACGAATCCAAAAAATTGAAATTTCATAGCGGGAATCAAAAGATATGTCCAGTTGAAAATTCTGAATAGTCGCTATGGAATTCAGGCCCTTAAAAATGGAAATTTTGCAAACGACCTCGGATTTCGACGAAACCACTTTTGTTGGATCCGTGATGTAAAGTTATTGCTAGGTTTCAAATTTCATAATTTTTTGAATCAATATGTGAGCGTGGCAAAGGAGAACGCGTTTGACCAGTTTCAGTTGATTTTAATCAACTGGAAAATGGCCATTTTTCCAATGGTCTCAGAATTCGACGAAACTAGTTTTGTTAGGACCGTATCGTCAATACGAAGCCAGAAAATATTTTTCTGGAATTTTTCAAGTTAGTATGTGACCCCGGTAAATGGAAATGCGCGTTCAAATTCAATATATAGAGTTATATGTTGATTTTGACGAAAACTGATCGAAACAGTCGAATCGGCTTGCGATACATATCCCAATGTGTTCAGAATGGGGATAATTAGTTATGGACGACAGGCGGTGGGCCTCGTTTAGAGGTCGAATGAGAAGTCAACCTTTTGTGGAATAAATAGAAAATAAATTAAATAATATAAAAGCCCCTCCCTTTCCCCTTTCTCCCTCAGATCTCGATCGAACAAAAAAAAAAAAAAAAACGCGACGCTCAGCCAGGAACTGAGAGCAACTGTGAAAACCCGTAACTTCCCCGGTGAGGAAAGCGCGGATAGTTCGAGAACAAGCCACAAAATAGAGCGCAGACAAAAGAACATTTCATTGTTAATTACAACAATGCATCAGATTACAAGAATATACAGAGTATAAACAAATAAATATTACACAGAAATATCAGAGATTACAATAAATTACATAGCAGCGGAAATTAATACAATACACAACTAGAAGGAGATATACGGATACAAAGCTTTCCGGATATCGTTCCAGCTGTAAACCAGGATTTAAACGTAAATTCAACAGAAACAGATCGAAACAGTCGAATCAGCCTACGATACATATCCCATTGTGTTCGGAATGGGGGTAAAACGCTATGGACGACAGGCGGTGGGCCTCGTTTAGAGGTCGTATGTAAAAGTCAATATTTTGGTAATTAAAATAATAAAAATAATAAAAGAAAAAAAATTCTCTTTCCTCCCCCCTTAACTTCTCTCTGCCCCCCCCCCCCCATTTCATTCGTTCATAACAGAAAAAAAAAGGGAGGGTAGGGTTGCGTTCGGGATTAGGAGGAGAGGAGGAGGTAGGGGAAGAAGAAGAGGGGGCGGCGGTTGACTGCGAGGTGGCGGATTATCAGGAGCCTCCAATTCAAGAAAGGGAAGGCCGATATTCTCCGAATTTCTCCCCTTGATTTCTCCTAACCCAATCAATAAAATTCCAAACTTGCAAAGCGAAAATCAAAGAACTCATTGAGCTTTAGGAATCCAATGGTTATGATTTATTTTCGTCGAACGAGATGGTCGATTTTGCTTGCCAAACCATCACCGTTCGAATGGGATTTCTTGGAGGAGGAGGGTTGCGCGCTGGCCAAGATGGTCGGCATTGGGTGGCGTCATGTCAGGGCTTGGAGGGGCAGCTTTGGATCGGCTTCAAGTGGGATTGGGGCGCATGCGTTTTTGGGATTGAGGAACGAATGATGGGCCCAGTTGAAGATAATCGGGAAGAAGGAGATTAAGAGGAAAAGAGATGTAATTAAAAGTTAATTATTTATTTAATTATTAATTTTTGTAATTAATGTTTAAAATATCATAACTTATTCAAACGTGATCGGAATTAGATGATTTCAGATGCTTTGGGATCGCATCAATGAACAATATGAAACTGACTAGAACAGAAACGAAGCAGATTTGAATTTGAGGCAGATTCAAACTCAAACAGTATGAAAAATCGTCAGCTAAAGAATGACGGAGTGGAACCCAAAGTGAGAATTCTCTCACTAAAATATTTGTATAGTTATTTATTTATTTTATAATTGAAAATATATGAATTGTCATTGTTGATTTTATCTGTTGTATGTGACCTTGCTTGAGTTCAACACATGAACTATTCATGACTCATTTGCACAAGAAGCGTTGTTTGAATATACTACACTCGTATTTCAAATAATGTTGATGGACACCTTGTGGTTGTTGTTTGGAAACCCCGCACGGGTCGGGGGGTGATAATTTATTCACATCTCCCCTGGATTTAATTATATGTCAACTGATGGGTTGACAGACTATGATGAGCGTTATTTATTTATTCTAATGCTTACACAGTTGTAGAATGCACTTTGGATGATGTTTGAATGTGTAACGATTATTTATCATTATTGTTGAATACACGCGATGTATGAAATCCATATAACTGAAATTATATGGTAATTGATTGAGTCACATTCTGATTCAGAGATAACGAATATTTTGAAATAACGAATATTTTAAAATAATATTCAGTGAAGAATTAAAATATGATTTTGATGTCCAATTTTGGATGGACACGAAAATATTGGAATATATGAAGCCGAGTAAGTAGATAATTGCCATTTTAACCCGAACGAGTTTATCAATCGATTTTATTCATTTTATAATGAATATCGAAAAGAATTGATTTCAAAATCTAATATGTTGAAAATATTATCATTTTAATATTATAATGATGTGGAATATTCAATTTTGATTTAAAATTAAAAATGGAGTTGAAATCGTTTTAAAATGAATTTATAAACGATTGATAAAATACGTTCTAACCATTAGCTTCAAACTGATGTAACGGGAGGTCCGACTGTCGGATTCTCCTAAAACCAGAACCGTTGGGTTCGTATCAAAAAGATCTTTCCCATGAATATAAGAGATTTAGATTTGAATGGTTGAATTTTAAATTATGTCCAGATCAATTTCAGAAAAGGTCGCTATGGACGCAGTTCGGTGGCCATTATTGGAAACCGACTGTAAAGGCCTTAGTAAAATTATTAAAAATATGGAAAAATTATGTAAATCATAATAAATGATTTGGAAGGATTTTGGATGAAAAACTCCAAGTTCTAAAAGATAAAAATATATTTTTATCGAAATGAACCAGTTATTAACTAGAAATATAATCTAATGTTTTTAAATAAATAAATTGGATTTGTAAACGGGTTTGGATATAACTGGAATTTTCCAATGAATGAATTGGAATGGATTTGAGTGGAAACAATCTTCGGAATATTTCATTATTGGATTCCGTGATTATATGGATATAGTTGAGGAATTTGGAAGATACAAATATCGTTATTCCCAATACGATATCCATTAGTTTTATAATTTGGTACTGAATATAAGTCGATATAATTTCTATTTAGAGCCTTGTATTTAATATCAAATTGGATTTTGGGTTTGTCGTGAATGGTGTCTTTAATAATGCTGTTCTTAAACCCAGTTGAGAAAAGAATAAATCTTTTAATTAAGATTGATGAAGTTTACCAATTAATTAATTTAATTGGAATTGAAATGGAAATGGATTTTGGGTTTATCATGAACAATGTTTTAAATAACGTTTGTTCTTTAACCCAATTAACAGTGAAGATATGATTTGGAATTTATAAATCTTTTTATCAAGATTTAATGGAAATTTTCCAAAGTAAAGTTTTCTAATTTAATAGATTAAATTGGAATTGAATGGAATTCGATTTGGTAATAATCGAGATGAGCTTCTGTGAATGAAGACCGTTACGATATATGGAATTTAAAAGTCTTTGCCGCTATTCCATTTATATTATTAGTCTGATACGGGAATTTATATCGATTATACATTGTTATGATTTCCGTATAGATTCCATTTTGATGGAAGATGATTTTGGGTTTATCGTGAACGATGTTTTAAAGGATATTCGTTCTTTAACCCAGTTAAAGACGGGATTCATTTCCCAAATTTGAATAATCATTAAACAATAATTTTTGGAGATTAGAACTAAGAGGAGTTTTAATGAATCTTTGATTAGATTGAAAAGTTTAATGTGGTAATTAAATTTGCCAAATTTGAGAAGTGATCGAGAATGAAGTACCGCCAGTTTTACTCCAAGCGATAGTTAAATCTTTAATTAGATTTGAACATGAAATGGTAATTAATTTTACCGATAACACAGTGGGTGTTATATATGGAGTACTGCCAGTTTTACTTTATAGGATGAATAGGTTGGGATTGGAAAGATAAATAAATGGTTACTTTGGTAAGGCTCGATAATCCCGACTAGAATAAAATCTTTTGAAATTGATATCCAAAGAAAGATTAAAGGATGATTTTAAAGAATTTATCTTTGATAAAATTAGTGGGAGCCTTTCCCTAGAGATGTGAATAATTGAAAAATAGAATATTCTGAATTGGAATGAGGCGTATGATGCGTTTTTATAGCACTTGATTATTGATTATAAAATACGCGAGTTATTCGGAAAGACCGGTTTTATCCTATTTTGAATAACTGATACGGCGAGTAAAAGTCATCGATGAAGACGGTGGTTGAAGACCAAAGATCTGCACATCATTTGGATGATTACTGATGTCTTGATTGGGTTGTGCACCCAAGACGAGGTAATAAGTGGTGATCGTCCAGATGTACTTGGAGATCGACCGGATATGCGAGGACCCCTCTCTTGTATTGGACATATGGGACGAGGAATAAGGTGCCTCCGGTTTCGTTCAGACCCAAAACAGACTTGTAAATGGATATGTGTCTAACATTGGATTTTATTCTATGTTGATTGATATCTATCAAATATATATCTGTTTGGTTGAGGAGAATTTATTCTCTTGCTTAACATCCTTCTCTGAGACGTGCGAGCTTAGAGGTTATATATTGGTAGACATCAGCTGCATGGTGCGAATTGTCAATGTGGCATGCTAAGATGAAAATGATCAAGGCTTTTATTGAAAAACATAGTCTTGTGGTTGATGATCAAAGAACAGCTTTAATTAGCATTGCTTTACGTATAGCGTTAATTCGCGAGCCTCACACCTCGTTATGAGTCAAAAACGGGTAGTGACCATAGGGAGAACATGACGTTTCTTTCTAGTTAGAAGTGGTGTCATGGTATGCAACCCAGACATTTTTACTTATGTGGATGATGGATTGCGAGGCGCCTTGGATACTGGTCGCTACTGGCCAAGTGATAGGTCCGATAGGACTGGGAAACGTGTGTTTAGGAATAATTAGTTCACTAAAGTAAGTATGGACCGGCCCTAACGTTCACAGGGATCCTGAGGCATTTGCTAGAGTGTCTCGAATCGGAGAGGAGCCATCCCTAGCCTCGACTCATAGATGGGAATCGAATTTTCAATACAACATTTTTTGGCTTTTGATGTAAACCTATATGGTGAGATAGTGGGATGGGGCGCTCATGTCGTCTATGATTGATACATTTATATTTGAAGTTGTTTTGACACTATGCACTTTTAATAGTATAAAATGATATTTGTTTTTAAAACGTACCAAGCATGTTTGGCTATTACAAGGGAAAGCTATATCCTCCGGTTTGCGTTGCATTGTGTGATGGGACCCGAGTCTTATAATAGCTTTATTTTTCCAAAAAGCATTGCGTTGTTTTACAAACTGTTTATTTATGGTATTCTTGGGAGGAAACCCGTTCCGTGTTATATGGCGTGATCCCTTGATTTACCCAACTTTAAAATAAAGTTAATAACTGTTTTAGTTCTCACACCAGTCCCATGACTGACTCGGAGTTTATTGTTTTAACCTAAACTCTGGGTTCCCATATTTTCCACACAGCCAGCTATAGCTTTGGTTTTCGCAGATATTTCTTTTCCCAGCATCATGGATTTCAGCTGGAGCTATATTCGGAAAGCTTTGTATCTGTGTATTTCTTTCAATTGTTATTTCCCGCTACGAATTGTACTTATGTATTAATTTCCGCTGCTATGTAAATTCTTAATCTCTGATATTGTATTTCCAATGTGTAATATTATTTGAACTCTGATATTTTGTGCTCTGATGTAATTGTTGTAATAGCAATGAAATGTTCTATTGTTTATAATCTGATGCGTGTTGTTCTCAAAGCAATCTGCTGTTTCTTGTCTCTTCGGAGATCGGGGGATTTCGGGTCGTTTCAAAAACTATGAGACCCAGAGAGTGGCAAGCACAAGTCTTATTTCTACCATGAAATTTCCACTGAGTTCCAGAAGAAGCACCCTGACCAAAAAGATTAAAGACTCCAATTTCTTAAATTTCTTTGCCCACTTCTTTTTTTCCATCCTTTATCTTAGTGATCATTGAATTTCATGCAAGATTTTCAATTATCTCAGAATCCTTAACTTCCAAAAACTCAAAAGGTACCTCATCTGTTTTTAACCTTACGAACTACCTTAGATCTTAATATTTTCTCACCTAAAATGCTTCCATCTAAATTGTCATAACTAGGAATCTCCATATCCTCTGCTATAGCCCCAACATACATATCATCAGAATTATGAGAAGCCGTGAAATGTCCATTTTATAAAAGAAGATGCTGATATGATTCATTGCTTTCCTTATGATTCATACACTCTATATCAATACACTAGGAATCCTTATTACCAATTTTTCAAGGCAATTCGCCTACCACCTGATTTGTTGGTTATCGTTCAAACTAATAGTAGAGTAATTTTGGTCTTGAGAAGATTGGACATTAGAAGACTGAATTCCAGAAGGTTGCAAACCACGATTAACACTACAACGAAGTATGAAAATTGCAGTTGAACTGAAGCTTGCGACAGTCAAATTAAGCGGCCGACACTAGCCTCGCAAGTCGTCACTTACCTGGGTAGTAACCTGCGATCCAAGGAACAAAAATTTTTATCGTTGTTTTCAGGAAACCACACAAAAAACCCTCACCACCCCCAAAATCCTCTCCTTCGACAATGTCTCCGCCACCAGCCGCCTCCGGTTGTCGCACACCTGCTCCCCCTCCCTCCAGCCTTCCTCCGACAACTCCCTCCTCTACAATTTCAATTTGCAATTTAGGTATAAATTTTAATTCCTATTTTGTTTAATTTTGATGTTTGTGTATATGAATATATCAATTTACTGTTATTAGACGATAATAGTATATTATTAGGTGATTTAGGAATATGATTATAATTCTATGCTGTGAAATTAGTTGATTATTAATTGGAAATCGATCAGTATTGTGTATTGGTTGATGTTTGTGTATATGTATGTGTTAATGAACCATTGTTAGATACCCATATATTAGTATTGAGTTCGGAATGTAGTTATACCCTAATTTTGAAATTTAATTAGATGATAATCAACTAGAAATTGATCAATATATATTGTGATTTAGTTGATGATAATTTTGAAACGTTAACAATTGTATGTTTTCTAAAATATGTGTTAATATTTAGATCATGCTAAGTATTAGTTTAAAAAAATCTAAGTAAATACTACAATGAAACTGAATATGATTTGAAATGAGCTCGTCGCACAGCCGTAGTTCACAATTTTATGATTTGAACTTTGAATGAGTGTATATGGTACAATATAAGTCGAAATTCTTTGAAACAAGAATCTTTCGAATATACTAGATTATAGTTTTCTAATGGAAGAGAAAACTGAGATTTCATTTAGTAGATTTTGGATTATAGCAATTTATTTAATGAAATGGAAAATTTTAAATAAAATAAAATAGGAATTTTTACAAAATATGTTTTAAATCAGTATTTTTATAGTTTTGTTAAGAAATATCATACTTAAATCGGTTTTCTTAAAAAAAATTGAATGAATTTAACAAGGATAAACACTGTACTAAAATCCATTATTTTTTATATTTGGAATTGAATTTAATAAGAACACATATTCTACTAAAAAAAGATTTCTTTAAAAAAGTTGAAAATATTTTAATAATAGAAAATACTGTACTGATTAAACAGAAGGTGGTGTGCAAAAGAGAAGTGAAGTACTGTCGACATATGACAATGTGGTGAGTCCTGAAAGGTTTTACTTTTATTTTTAGTTTTAGGATAAGAGTCTCTTGGATGCAACTAATGCGTAAAAGAGAAGT
Organism: Allium sativum; assembly: GCA_030737875.1. Lineage (NCBI taxonomy): Eukaryota > Viridiplantae > Streptophyta > Magnoliopsida > Asparagales > Amaryllidaceae > Allium > Allium sativum. Next base: position 593,791,297 of record CM060922.1, read on the forward strand.
GTAGTGAAGCGTTGTCGAAATTTGACTGAAGTGTGGTATGTGTTAAGCTTGTAGTCCTAAAAGGCTTTACACTAACACATGTTTGCATTATCGAAATCACTAATTTCGAATCAGGAAAAATGTTCCGATCGTAGTTGGATGTATGAAGTTAGAACTGTAATGAAAGGTTCAGTGAAAGCACATTTCTAAAATGGTGTAAATGAATTTATTAGATTTGCAATATCTAATAATCGAATCGAAATTACGAGGATTTTCGTTGTATATGTAGTAAGTGCAAACTAATGAAGTTTCGAAAACCATACAATGTTAAAGTACATTTGTATAAGTCTGGTTTTGTGCCAAATTGTTATTTATGAGATCATCATGGAGAACTTGTTGCACCTGTAGTAAATCCTGTGGTGTCAGAGGTTGAATTAGTTACGACGAATCCAATAGGGATATGGTGGAAATTGCAGAACAGTCAATGTTCCCTATCGGTCAAGTTGACGATAATGACGTCAATATTGAAAAAGAACTAAATGCGAGTGCCAAAAAAATATGTTTTATTGGCTTCAGCTAAGAGACCGTTGTGGAATGGCTGTAAAAGTGGAACTGAATTATCGGTATCGCTGAATACATCACTATGAAATCAAAATTCAACCTTACGAAAGCTGGATTTACAGAGGTTGTACAAGTTGACATATGCCACTAGATAATTGATGTGTGATAGTCATTACAAAGTGAAAACACTAATGTCGGCTTTCGTTCTGTCATATCATTAAATAGATACTTGTACAAGAGGTTGCATGTTGTATTGGAAAGATGATATTAATCTTAGGAACTGCAAAATATGTGGTGAGGAAAGGTACAAACTTAAAAAAAGGAAGTTCTGTACAAGTGAATGCGTTATTTACCCATCACCTCTAAACTACAAAGGTTACATGCATTATCAGTCACTGCTTGTCATATGCGATGACACAGCGTGAGAACACCAGAAGATAGAACTTTAATACATCCATCGGATGGAGAAACATAAAATTATTTTGATAGGACGTTTCCTACATTTTCCGCAGAGAGTCGTAATGTCAGACTTGGTTTATGTACAGATGAATTTTCATCATTCTCTCGGTTTGGTAGTAAATATTCATCTTGGCATATTGTCGTTACTTCTTATAATTTATCTCTATGAATGTGTATGAAAACTCCATATTTTTTTCTCATTATTGTCGTTCCTGACCCTGATGATCCAACGTAAGGCATTGATGTTTATCTACAACCATTAATAGAAGAGTTGAAAACACTATGGTATGAAGGGGTTGAAATGTATGACATTAAAAAAAAAATCCTATGTTCGCTTCTTTGTAATGGACTATTAATGATTTTTCTGCATATGAGATGCTTTCAGGTTGGAGTACGGACGATCGTCTAGTTTGTCCTCATTGAATGCAAGAAACACAAGCATTTTCTTTACGGTATGAGAGGAAGATTTTTTGAGTTGATTGTCATCGTTGTTTTCTACATCCTAATCATATTATTCGAAGATATAAATAAAAAACTTCAAAGCTAACAAAGAAAAGAATATGCAAGCATCAAAGATTTGGTCAAATGGAGAAATATATGAAATTTTAAAGGAGTATCCCAAAGTACATGAAACTAGAGTACAAACTGAAATTTTTGGTAAATATGACATTCGTAATTGGTGCAAACAAAGTATATTTTGGGAGCTCCCTTATTGAAAGGATCTCTTATTTTGACATAATATCGATGTGATGCACAATGAAAAAAAATTATGTTTGATAACGTGTTTAATACAATTTTGAATGTTAAGGGAAAAACAAAGGACAATCTAAATTCAAGACGCGACATAAAACACTTTTGTAAATGTCCCGAACTTCATATGAAGCTCATTGACAACAAAAACTCAAAACATGCTATGAACTTGACAGCAAGCAAATACAACTCGTAATAAATGGATTGAGGGACAAAAATGTTCTAATGATATTTCTTCTAATCTCCGTAAATGTGTTGACTTTGAAAACAATAAATTAAATGAGATGAAAATTCATGATTGTCATATAATGATAGAATATTTATTTTTAGTGGTAAATGAGTAGGATGAAAACAATAATTGAGTGGTATGCAAAGATCTTTGAACACCACTGGTAATAAATATTTCATCGTGATATGATAATCATGACTTTTCATCCCACTCAATTTATTGTTTTTAAAGTCAACACATCTATGGATATTAGAAGAAATCCCATCGGAACATTTTAGTCCCTTAACCCATTCTAATACGAGTTTTATTCATTTGTTGTTTAGTTCATAAAATGCTTTGGATTTTTTGTTGTCATTGGGTTTCATATGAAGTTCGAGACGTTTACAGAAGTGTTATATGTCACGTCTTGAGTATAGATCGTACTTTGCTTTTCCCTTAACATTCAAAACCGTAATAAACACGTTATCAAACACTTTTTTACATTGTGCATCATGTCGATATTATGCCGAAGTAGAAGATTTTTCCAATAAGATAGCTCCCAAAATATACTTTGCTTACACCAATTATGAATATAAGATTTATAGGAATTCCAGTCTGTATTCCAGTTTCATGTATCTTTGGATACCCCTTTACAATTTCACATGTTTCATCATTTGATCAAATCTTTGGTGCTTGCATATTTTCTTCTCTGTTAGCTTTGAAGTTTTTCTTATCTCTTCGAAATGTATGTTTGGGATGCAGAAAACAACGATGACAGTCAAATCAAGAAATCTTTCTTGCATACCATAAGGAAAATGTTCGTGTTTCTTCCATGCAATGAGGACAAGCAAGACGACCTGCCGTACTCCAACCTGAAAGCATCTCATATGTAGGAAAATCACTAATGGTCCATAATAAAGAAATGAACATACAAATTTTTTTTTTGTTGAAATGTCATATGTTTCAACCCATTCATACCATAGTGTTTTCAACTCTTCTATTAATGTTTGTAGATAAACATCGGGCTTGCGTTGGATCATTAGGGCCAGGAGAGACAATAGTGAGAAACATATATGGAGTTTTCATACACATCTACGAAGGTAAATTATAAGGAATAATGATAATATGTCAAGATGAATATTTACTACCAAACTGAGAGAATGGTAAAAACTCATTTGTACATAAACCAAGCTTGATGTTATGACTCCCTGCAGCAAATGTAGAATACATCCTACCAAAATGTTTTCATGCTTCTCCATTTGATGGATGTGTCAATTTCCATTTCTAGTGTTCTCACACTGAACCATCGCATATGACATTCAATGACTGAGAATGCATACAACCTTTGTAGTATAGAGGTGATGGGTAATAATGCATTCTCTCGTACATAACTTCCTTTTCTTTCTTTTTTCTAGGTTTGTACCTTTCCTCACCAAATATTTTGCAGTTTCTAAGATTAATATCATCTTTCCAATACAACATGCTACCTCTTATACAAGTATCTATTTTCTGGTATGGCATACCGAAAGCTGATATTAGTGTCTTCACTTTGTAATGACTATAACACATCAAATTATCGGGTGGCATATACCTTTTTGCAGCTTGTGCAACAGCAATAAATTTAGCTTCTATAAGGTTGAATTTTGATTTCATAATGATGTATTCAGCGGTTACCAATGCTTCAGTTCCACTTGTACAACCATTCCACAATGGGCTCTTAGCTGAAGCCAATAAATTATATAAATTTTTTGCACCTTCATTCGGTTCTTCTTCAATATTGACGTCATCATCGTCAACTTGATCAATAGGAAACATTGACCGTGCTGCATCTTCCGCCATATTTTCTATTGGATTCGTCATAACTAATTCCAACTCTGACATTATATGATTTATTGTAGGTGCAACAAGTTCTCCATGACGATCCCATGAATAATAATTTGGCATAAAACTAGATTTATAATAATGTACTTTAACGGTATCTCTTTCCAAAACCTCATCAGTTTGCACTTACTACACGAACAACGAAGATCCTCGTAAGTTAAATTATTAGATACCGCAAATCTAATAAATTCATTTACACCATTGTAGAAATGTGTTTTCATCGAACTTTTCATTCCAGTTCTAACTTCATGCATCCAACTATGGTCAACATAATAGTTGGACATTTTTCCTGATTTATAAATATATATTAGTGATTTTGAAAACACATGTGTTAGTGTAAAGCCTTTTGGGACAAAATGCTTCACACTCACCATGCTTTTGTCAAATTTTGACAGCGTTTCACTATACTTCTCTTCTACGCATTAGTTGCATTCAAGGGGTTCCTATTCTAAAAATAAAAATAAAGTAAAACCTTTTGGGACTAAAGGTTTTACATACTACACTGTCATGTCTCGATATTACTTCACTTCTCTTCTATACATCACCTTCTGTCTAATCAGTACAGTATTTTATGTTGTTAAAATATTTTCAACTTAAATAAAAACAAATTTAGTTGAATACGTGCTCTTATTAAATTCATTTCCAAATATTAAAATAATGGATTTCAGTACAATATTTGTCGTTGTTAAATTTATTCCTAATTTTTTAAGAAAATCGATTTAAGTATGATCTTTCTTAACAAAACTAGAAGAAAACCGATTTAAAATATATATTTCTAGATATTTCTATTTTATATTCTTAATATCCTTCCATTTTATTAAATAATCGTTATAATTCAAAAGCTACCACACCGCGATTTTCTAGAAATTTGATTTTGACATAATCCAAAATCTACTAGATGAAATCTCAATTTTTCTCTTCTATTAGAGAATTATATTCCAATATAATCGGAAGATTCTTGTTTCAAAGAATTTTGACTTATATTGTATCATATACACTCATTCAAAGTTCAAATCGTATAATTACAAACTGTCGATGGGCGACGAGCTCGATTTAATTAGATTTAATTTATATATTCAACCTTCGCGAAATTAAACTATAGATCTTAATAGTGCTTTAATTGTTAACACGATATAAATTAGCATGATATAAATTTCAGCACAGTATAAATTAGCACGATATAAATGTTAACACATATTTAAAAAATAATATAATTGTTAAATTTTACAAAAATGATCATCAACTAATTCAGAATGTATATCGATCGGTTTCTAGTCGATAATCATCTAATTAAATTTCAAATTATAGTTTAATTATATTCCAAGCTCAATAATAATCTATGATTATCGTATAACAATGGTTCATTAACATATACATACACACAAACATTAACTAATACATAATATTCATTGATTTCCAATTGATAATCAACTAATTTCATAACATAAAATTTTAAACATATCCCTAAATCATATAATAATTTATTATTATCATCTAATAAAAGCAAATTAATATATTCATACACACAAACATCAAAATCAAAAAAAAATCTATACCTAATTATAGCCAACAATAAATAAAGGATGAGAGGAGGAGCAAATTGGGGAGTAGAAGGAGGAAGCGACTGATCTCAGGCGGCGGCGTTCGGTGGTCGGTGACGACAGCTGGAAAGGCTGTAAGCTCCGGGCTTTTTATAGGGAAGGAGAAATGAAATGTTTGTTTGATGGTTCCTGGTTTTACCAGGTTGGACGACGGTTGACGACGGTTTGTGTCGACCGCTAAATTTAGTCGTTGCCAGTGGCGTAGCCAGAAATTATTGTTGGTGAGGTCACAAAAGGGAAAAGTGAAGAGGGTTCGGGGGCGATAGGCCGCAAAATAAAAATTAGTAGAATAAAATATAACATGTAGAGTTACTTACATTTCTTCTTCTGGCTCATTTTTGATTATGCATTGGAAAATGAATTCAACATTGAACCCTCCTTTTTTTTATAAGAATTGATTTTTGATGACGTCACGTGACCTCATCAAGCATTACTTGCCTCCGTCCCTTGCCGTCGTTAGGGTCAACTGTAATTTAAACACTTTCTAGTAGTGTATGGACAGGCTTTGACCCATAGGTTGGATGAGAAGCAGAAGGAAGAGGGGAGTCTGCAACCGAGGAAAGATGCGTAGGTGGCAAACACAAGAGCTGATAGTATGGAAATTTTGAATTTCTGCTGATCAGAATGCGGAGTTCGTGACCTTCTTATTTCTGTGAGAGAGCACAAGCTGAAACCCCTCTCCATCAGGGTTGATCGGAGGCATGGACGTAATAATATGTGGGCGCGGAAAGGCTGGGGAGGAGGAAGCGGGTGGAGAATTTGTCGGAGAAGAAAAGGCATCGGAGATGTGCAGTGTAAGAATCTTGACATGGCATTACATGTTCAGTCATCCATATGCTAGGAATTTTTGCAAGTTTTATTGTTTCAGATGTAGTATCATTCATATTTACAGATATTTTTTACAATATTTTTTTGGGTGAAATTGGGTCCTTATACACAAATATACAACATACTACATGTCGATATATGCTTGAATCTCGCTATGCAAGTTTCGAAACTGCGACCTTGCATCCAAGTCGAAGTGCCTAACCACTTGACAATAGTATCCGCCTACAACATTTCTTTTATTGTATTGGAAACTTAATCATTAATAATTTTATTAATTCACATTCTTTATGCAACATGATTTCATTATGCAATGATTATGCCATTTATTTTTCAAGTAATATGGCTAAATTTTATTTCTTTGCCAATAGAGCTGTAAATTTTGTCTGAATGTCCAACGTTCGTTCGTGTCTGTGACCAAAATACATCCGTCAGAGTCATCCGATTTTCATTAGGACATGAGTTAGAACAACAAGATTTGTACGAGAAAAAATCATATCCGATCCGGGTTCGTCCAAATCACTTGAAATTCGGCGTATAGTTGAGGTAAAATCTAGTAAAATGTACAAAATGTGATATAAATAGCCATGTCCGACCGAGTTCGGTCGTGTCCGTGTCCGACCGATTTTATTAAGGACACGAATTAGGACAACGAAATTTGTCCGAGAAAAAATTTGGTTCGGTCCGATTTTTTATAGGATAGAAACTGAACACACCTCCGTCCGGTCCGACCGATTTACACCCCTATTTGCCAATACCTCTAAATTGTGTGCCCTGGTGTTCCAAAAGCTTAATTTGTATCATATGTACGTAGTACATTCTCATTCTCCCTAGGTTCGACCTAGAAAAACTTTCAATCATGGATTATCGTAGCTCGTAACTCAGTTGGATCTCAATCGCGCATGGATCCGGATCAGACATTCGAACTAATGGTCCAACCTTCAATTTTACCAAGTTGAACCACGATCCTTTTATTTTTCTCTAACTTTCGCATCATATAATTCTCTATCATTCTCATCATTGTATCATTTTTTTAGCAGGATTGTTGTGTAGAGCGGATCCACATAGCCGATTCATATTATGCATTAATATAAAATAACGGTCAGTAAGCCTGACCGTTAACTGAAATAGTTCAAGCTAGATAAAGAGCTTGCATGCATCCATGCAAAGTAAGTAATACTACATAGCGTAACATAATATACATAATAGAGATACAAATAACACTACGGTTAGCAACATATAGAACAACCAATGAGCTAAAGTTTTCAGGTCCAAAACAGTGCTATGAACAACAATCTAAAATACAGGTCATAGAGTACGATATGTCTTGTCATCTGAAGAGCAAGTGGTAGTTACCATGGACGCAGGTAAAAACGGTGCTAGCGCAGCCCATTTGACTCTGAGTTGCCCTTAGATTCATCCTAAATGATTGAAGTGTCCATTAAGGTTGGAATGAAAGGACAAGCATGTGTACCTGTCCAAAGATGATAATGGTAAGATAATTTGTGACATAACCGGAGCACTGAAGCATGACGTCCACTGAAGCATGACGGTTACATTCAAGCCAAATGGTCCAAACAAGTGCAGCAAAAAATGTATCTAGATTAGTGGAAGGGGGAGAGTATTGCCAGTACTCGAAGTGATGGAACTGGGGAGGTAGATTGTCAAAGACATGAATAGCCATTGATGCCCATAGGTAGAAGCTGAGGTCACGGTCGTAGGAAAGATGTGTAATAGATCATCAGCATGGTGGCAAAGTACGCAAGATGAGTTAACCCCAAAAGCCTTTGCAGATCAAACTGTCTTTGGTGTTGATTTTTTTCATGAGAAAGACACCACAGGAAGAAATGAACTCTCGGTGGCTCTTTGATCTTCCAAATTTTGGGGTAAACGAATAGTCTTCCAGAGTAAGTATGGTAACTATAACATGACTTAACGGAAAAGACACGGTTGTATGAGAAGATCCAGTAAAATGAATAAGGGTTAGTGGAAAGGGAGGTAGCCTGGATGATGTTGAGAAATTCATGAATGTCATGGAGGATATTAGGGAGGAAGTAGGTGGTTGGTATGATGGAAGAAGTGCCCTGGTGAACAACTTCGTGTATTGTAATGGTGGGGTTGGGAGTGATGGAAAAAAGTGAAGGGAAAAGATGTGCCAGAGGTCATTCATAAAACCATGTGTCTATACAGAAAAAGCTTGAAGTTCCATCACCTAAATTAACGGCAAAAAGGTGTTTGATGCGCGGTGATGATCGTAGCACGCCTCCCCAGAACGGTGAAGGGCGGGAACTCGGTCGTGAATGCAGTATGGAATTAGGTTGGTTGTTATAATAAAGGGAAAGGATTTGGGATTTCCAGATGAACATGTCAGGTGTTATGCATCGCCATAACCATTTAGCAAGGAGAGTATGATTAAGAGAGCGAAGATTAGGTATCCCCAAACCACCAGCAGTGATGCTCATACAAGATGATCTCCAATTGACTCGTGATCTGACTGGTCCACCATGCCATAGAAAGGAACGCCTGATTTGGTCAATGTGGTTAATGACCCACCTTGGTGCGCGATGAATTGAACGCCAATACAAAGGAAGGGTAGAAATAACTGTTTTGACAAGAATTAAACGTCCAGCAGATGACAGGGAGGATGTTTTCCAACGAGCAAGTCTCGCATCAATCCTGGTGATGAGGGGGTTCCAGTCATTTCGGCTGAGCTTGGTTGGATGAGGGGAACACCTAAGTACGACACGGGGAAGTGTTGAAGTTTGCAGATGAGAACCTGAGCGATTGATGAACCAAGGTGGTCAGTGTTTCCTAACATGTAGATGGAGCTTTTAGCGAAATTGATGGAAAGACTCGAGATAGTTTGAAGGTGTAGAGGAGAACTTTGAGGCAGTGTATGTTGTGAGGACAAGTGGTGGTGAAAAGAATGGTGTCATCGGCAAACTGGATATTGGTACAGGTTGGTTTGTCGGGATGTGTATGGATGTTGGATAAGATGTTGTTGTTAAGGGAAAGTCTGATCATTTGGTTAAGGGAGTCGACGATGAGGATGAAGAGGAGGAGATAAAGAGGATCTCCTTGACGAAGCCCCCTTCTAGATTTGATGAGGCCACCGTCGATGTCATTGGTGTGAACGAAAGACAAACTGGAGTTGAGGATGGCAGGGATCCAAGTACACCAGCGAGGAGGGAAACTCCTATGAGAGAGAATTTGAAGGAGGAAGTCCCAACTCACGTTGTCAAAAGCCTTGCAAAAGTCAAGTTTGACTAAGAGACTGTCAGTGTTGGTGCGGTGACAAAATGAAATGATTTCATGGGCAGAAGGGATGCAGTCATGAATGTTTCTACCATGGATGAATGTTGATTGCTCAGCACCAATCGGGGTGGGGATGTATGCTTATAGGCGGTTTGTATCATTTTGACGAAGGCAAATAAATACATACTACAAAAATCATAATTTTGAAATGTAAACAACAAACTCAGCTCATATAATGCTCACTGTTGCAAGCTCCTCCAAAACAAGTGAAAGATTCGTCAAGTTTGATGTCTTCAACCTTCTATCTTTTGGAATTTGATTATTAGTTTTATTTCCTGTAGACTAGGTTCATTTATAATAAGACTCTTACTTTCCATTTCATATTTTAATTATTTTCCCAGCTACTTTGTATAAACAACTACATATGTTTATGTCGGTGCAATTGTGCACTATGCACAACCTCGACTATAGACCTTAGTTAAATATCGTCTACCATTCATTTATGTAATATTTTATGTTAATATTTTTGCATATATATCTTATGGTTAAATGTGTATATTTTCAAAAAAAAAAAAAAAAAATCAAAATGGTTCTAACAGTTTGGCCATTTGAATCATCAAAACCTTAAACTTTGAGTCGTCAGGATCGATTGGCGGTTCAATCATGAAAATTATGCCAATTTGATATACCTTCATGTGATTGTGAGATTATTTTGAAAATGATACTCGCCAGTATCACGAAACTAAGGGCCAATGGGCATGTCCCTCCCCCCAACCCTCCTCTCTCCACCATTCCAACCTGCACACATTTTTCCTTAATTTTTTGTAATGTGCAGTGCACAGAGAGCAACGTGGGAAAGGCACTATTAATTTTGGTTAATTTTTTATGCATCTAGGAAGTTTGAATATTATTATTTTTTTACCCTCCATCCATGTGAAAGTACGATGTGGTTACTTGGTATACATGATAAAATATCATGCGTATTTTTAATGTTTGTTTATATGTATAATATTCTAGATGTCTCTTAATGTCTATATTCAATGATCTATACACATTGAACTTTTTACTCAATCATTTGCGTGCGAATGCCTAAAATAATCTTAAATCGGCCTATTAGTTTGCTTCCTTTACCTTTCGTTTTCTCATAAAATATTCTACGCAACTCGTTTAAAAAAATTTGACCTCACTGTTGTCAAAATCCTAGCTTGGTCACTGAGTATCATAATCCTATTCATAAAGTTTGGTTTTTCTTCATTTTATAGTGCTATTTTATGTATGGAGTCTATGGACCATGACTATACAAACGTGCATGCTATGGAGTTGCTATTCATAATATTTGCCTATTTATGAGAAATTAATTAAGTTATCATAATAGCATCATTCGTATATAGTGATAAAATTGTAGCCCTACTCCACTGCTAAATTTTAGTTTACTAAAACCCAAACTTGCTTAGTTCCAAATGGTCTAATTAGAGGGTGAGAATAGCGGTAAACCAAGTGCAGTGAATCTTTGTTTGTGCAGCTAAGAGCATCTCCAACATATGCTCTATTCAGCCACGTAATTCTGAATCGAAGCCAAAATCTATTCCAACGGTTATCACGAGATGTAATATTCAGCAAGATATTATGGGACCAATTCCGAATTCAGAATTGGTCCCACGAGCCGATTTTATCGGCTCACGACAACAGAAAATAACAAAAAAATTCTTTGTCGCGAGCCGATTTAATAGGCTTGCGATGTCGCGAGCCGATAAAATAGGCTCGCGACTTCATGAGCCGATAAAATAGACTCGTGACAGAAAAAAAATTGCCTGTTGGGAACAACACGTAATATTCAATTGAATATTACGTGTTGTAATGTTACGGGTCTGAATGTTGTTGGAGATGCTCTAAAAGCAACTTCAAGAAGTCGTATTCAGCTTCTAAATCATGAATTAGGGGATAAAAGCCTCCCGATAGCTGTTATACCCGTAATATTCAGGTGTAAATCCTAAATTCGGAATTGGTCCCGGACACCTAAAAAATAGACGCACTATTGTAACGCACCGTATGGCGCCTAAAAAGTAGATGCTCTATCGTAGAGCATCTATTTTTTCGACGCGCTACGTTGCTAAATATTTTTGAAAAAACTGTTGGATGCCTATTTTTTAAATGTCTATCGCTAAGCACCTAAAAAAATAGATGTTCGGTAAAAAAAAATTAAAACTGTTGGGCTCAGCACGTAATATTCAGCTGAGCATTACGTGCTGTAATATTCAAAGACTGAGTATTGCTGGAATCGCTCTAAGTTTTCATATGTTATTAGTAGTCGAGTCTCAAGTTATCAAGCATAATCAAGATTCTTTGCAAGATTAAACTCTTTAGTTTTGAAATAATATTTAAAAAAATTCTTTTTTAGGTAATACCAATAGATCGTGTTCCTCTTTGTTTCAAAATCTTTTGTTACCTATATGATATATCATCATAAATGTGTTGGATCCTATGGCAATTAAAGCTCACGTAACTATCCAATTCCTGATCATACAGTTTTGATATATTATTCGTTTTATAGTGCTATTTTGTTTACTCGTTATTTTCCATGATGAATTTTTGTTCATAATATGCAACCTCTGATTATACAAGTATGTACTCCATAAAATTGCTGTTAATGATAGTTGCATTCGATCAACTGTCAATTTATTATTCAAGCATATATAAGTACCCATGTATTGAAGAAATTTTTAACAATTATGAATGTATTTATAGGAAATCTATCAAAATATTCTACTCGCATTATTTATGTAGTAGTATAATTCTAAATTTAATACTTTTGTCCAATGTTGTTTGGAAAATCCTATAAATAACTTTGTTTTAAATGAAGCAATCACACTATTACTTGTAATTAATTTACCATAAAGGATATACTTTTTCAACTATGGAGCATACAACTGGAGATAAATGATGTAAAGTTTGGGTGCGTTTTCAAGGAGTGGTAACAGGACATTTGAACGTGACATTTGAGCGCGACACATGTGAATGAGGAATGCATTTTTTGCTACGAACGAGGTATTTGAGCGTGATATTTGAACGGGGTATTTATTTTTTAATTTATTTGTTTTGAATTAATTTATACGTTTAATTTTAATTCATATTACTGGTGTAAATGACAACATTGAAATATTAGTCTTACATTGCCAAAATATTATAAGTAGCTTGGAATATATATATGAGTATGCAAACTATAGACACAATTTAAATAAAGCCAAATGGACTTGAATAAACATGAAGGCTTGGTAACCATACATATATAATGAAAGTGTCAAAGATGGATACTTGGGTACTTGCAAGGGCGGAATCAACACTATGTTCAGCTGGGCTATAGCCCAATATACAAAAGCAACGCAGAATAAAAAAAATGCTACTTAGTAACTCAGCCCAGCCCAAAGCAGAAAGGAGAAAGGGCAAAAACAGAACGTGTTAACTCACCGTCTCCACTTCTCATTCTCTAATTTTCCTGCGTAAGAAAGAAATCAAGATGTGTGATTCTCAAAATCTTCAATTTAACGGATTTGTAGCAGCAGCTCAGCTCGATAGATTAACCAATTCAGGTAATTTTTTATTTGCTTTCAAATTATTAGATTGGAAATTGAGAAGGAAAAACCCTAAAATTTTGGGTTGCAATTTGCATTATTGCACACAGTTATATAGGTATTAGATTTGTTCTCCATTTGTGATTTGTGATTGTTAAACGGTTGATGCAATGATGTTAAACTAAGCATGATAAAAATACCTTTTATGCACTAGGCCAAGATAGTTATTTAGCATTTTAAACCAATTGCTCAGTATTATAACTATGTAAATAAATTGCTCAGTATTACTGAAAATTTTCCTCAGTATTATACTTTATATGCGCTAGGTCAAGATACTTATTTAGCATTTTAAACCAATTTCCCAGAATTAGATTATTAAACCAATGGGCATTTGCTTGAGATTGAAAAGAGAACACAATTTTAAAGTTTCAGATAATTTGTGCTTTTACCTAAAGTAGTTAAAAAAAACTAAAATGATTGATACTATTCAAAGAGGAAAATGACAAACAAACAACCAAGAAAGAAACACAAAACTCTTCTATCTTTTTTTAAAAAGAGAAATGATGATGGATCATCAAATGAAAATTTAATACTGGAAGCCGATACACCGTAATTCAACTACCAATCTTATGTTCAATCTCCTTCAGTCACTATCCCTCAGTCCAATCCAACAACACTCGAACGAGATCCAGCATTACGGTCGTCGATTTATGAAATTGAATCTCAAAAAAGATGATGTTTGATGGGCTTATATTAATTTTGGACCTTGTTAGCCTAAATTTACTGAATACCCTAAAATGCTTACTGGAAAGCAACATCTTCGATTTCTAGCTATGTGGTTCCAACAATTTCCTTGGTTGGAGTATTCTTCTATTAATGATAGAGCATATTGTTTTCCTTGTTATCTTTTTGGAGAGAAAAGTAGATCATTTGGGACACAGTCCGCCCTAACTTTAGATGGATTTAACTCATGGAAGAGGGTTAATGATGGAAGAAAATACGCATTTCTACAACATGTTGGTCTTAATACTTCATTACAAAATGCGCATTTCCAACTAACAGAGTTAGAAAATAGATTCAATGGTGTGATGGTTGAACTTCTTACTCTTAGTTCAGCTCTAGGTCCTAGTGATTCCTTTAAGTCTTTTAATGCAGAAAATATATGCAAGCTTTCCGAATTTTTTTACTTTATGGATTTTAGTGGACAAGACATTCATGATTTGTAACATCAGTTGATGCATTGTGAGCTTGATGTTAAAAGTGATCCTCGATTTGAAAATCTAACAACACTTGCTGGTTTATGTCAATCATTATTTGTGATGAGAAAGTTTGAAAACTATTATTTGATTGATAAGTTGATCGTCTTGTGCTAACTCTTCCCATCACTACCGCAACAACCAAAAGAGAATTTTAGGATATGAAAATGTGAAAGCGGCGATCCACAATGCTACGGGGGATGAATTTCTTGTTGATTGCATGTCTCTTTATTTATAGCGTGATTTTGCTTGGAAGATTGATTTGGATTTTGTAGTTAAGGAATCTGACTCTGCAAAGACCCGTCATGCAATTAAGCTAAATGTTATGTATTGAAAGTGAAATATGAATCTACTTCTTATTATTTTGAATCTTTTCTTGTTATTGTTGTTTTGTAGCAGCAATCGGAATTGCATTATAATTTAAAAAAAAAATAGCTTTAAAGGTAGCCCACCGTAGTCTTAATTCCTGGGTCCGCCCTTAGGTACTTGGGGCACGAGGACGCATGCATGAACACCTAAGAGATTTGGGGCTCCTACCTAAATAGCCACGAAGGGATGAGCATTCGGTCGGTTCGGTTTGGAGCTAAAGAAACTCAAACCGAATTGAAACTGAAAATTTTCCAAACCGAACCGAATTAATTTCAGTTAATTTGGTCGGTAACCAATTTAACCGTACTTGAAGGATGTATTATTTTTCAAATGATGAATTCATTCAAAGTAAAACATAATTTCATGTTTAGAGAAATTTTACATAGTAAATTTTATGTTTATGATAAGTTTTGATTATTTTGCAACAAATGTCTTTGTATTATATTACTAAACTAATTATATAAAGTACCACAATATCGTAAATTTACATAATACATTAAAAGTTTGGTTAATTCGGTTAAACCGATAACCATTTTTTTTTTTACAAACCGATTTTGTTTTAAAACCGAACCAAACCAACCGAAATGAATCAGTTTGGTCGGTTTATTCGATTTGAACCGAATATTGCTCACTCCTACAACCACGTTCAAAAAATGGACGGACCATTTTTGAGCATCCGTGCAACGGTGCTAGGGCGGGGTAAGTGTTTATGCTTCCGACGTCGGATGCCATTCCAACGGTTTTGTGCCACGTTCAGCACTGTGAACTGCCCCTTAATGTTGATTGCTTGCCACGATGCTCCATTCTCTTATTTTACAATACGGTTGAATTTCTTTCAAATAGAGTTGTTGTCATTTGTCAACTGTGGAAATTTTCGTACTTGATCAGCAATAATGATATAAAACTAAATTACTTTCCTTAGTTTGAGATACAATGTGTATTAACACATTCTAACAATGAATTGATATCTAAACATTTTTTAGTTGAAATTAAATATAAGAAAAATATATTATTTTTGACGTCACTTTATAATGGGATATTTGGATCTTTCATCCTATCTTCATATACCCCTTTTCTTAAATAAAATAAAAATTGAAGTAGATATTAAGCCTATAATTTCAAATTTTTGGTATGTGCATGAACAAAAAAATAATTAAGTGCACAAATTTTTTCTACAGCATAGATGATTGAGGCAATGTTTTGATGACCCTACCCAATCAAGGTTCGACCTCGAATAACTATAAACCATGGATCACTACATTCCGAACTCAATCTGACCTCACTACGAACCTCGTTCGGACCTTAAACCAGCGGTTCAACCATTGATTTTAGACGGTTGAACCATGGTTCTTTTATTTTTTCTCTTACTTTCTGACCTTGCAATACTCTCGCACTCTCATCTTTTGTATTAATTAGAAGAAAATAAATAAACCTATATTATAGAAATCATCATCGTTCTAAAATTTAACCACATTCAACTAATTAGATTTTACCACTACAAGTTTCTTCAATATACAGTAAAATCCATTAAGTTTATCGTCATTAAGTTTCTATCATTGTGCAATGCTCTACTACGTGCACAATGTAGTTGTGCACTACAACTGCAGTTGTAGAAAGTTAAAATTATTTATAATTCATAAATGTAGCATTTTTATTTCAATACTACCCCATATAAGTTGTTGATAAAAGCATAAATTCTATAAAAAGAAAATTATGGCTCGGCCGGTTGAAGTATCAAAACCTTGAATCTTAAGTCATCACGATTTGAGGCTGTACGGTTGTAAAAACTATGAATTGAGGTATAGTAAAAACCAAAAGCCTTTTTAGGGTTTTATTTTGGTTTGGCTACGTGTTACTAGTATGTCTACCACATGTGGCATAACATAATTTTTTATATATTAAACCACAAGAGGTACTTAGATTTAGATACATTCTTGGAATGTAAATATTCTTATGATACTCTGATGCGACAAAGGAAAATGGATTTATTTTAGGATGGTTGTCTGTAGTTTAATATGTTATTTTCACGATGGTGAGATATTAGCTTACAGTTTCTAGCAAAATACTTTATTAAAAGTGTTCAAGGGCTTTTTCTTTCTTTGAAAATTGGTACACTTATATTAACATATAGAATAACAGCACATAAATTGGGATAACTTACTTACCAATACAACTTAAAACACACATGCAGAAAGAAAAAATTACAGAGGAACTTGAAATGCAAACATAAATAAATACATAAGAGAATAAACAACGCCCATGATTAGGCTGCATTCCTTAAGCCCAAGATTAGGCCATTATGTGCAAGTCCGACTCTCTGCCCTCTCATCCCATCCAGGTGTTCCTAAGGAGTAGTTTCCACGAAGAATAACCACTAACAGTATTATCTCCAAATAACTGACTTGTATTGCATCTTCCAAAAAATCGTACTGTTGCGTTTCGAAAATATGTTCTAAGCCAACACTCACTAGCCATGGCTATGTTGCTAGACCATGCAGCTGCTGGAAATAAAATAGCCCAGAAAAAAATATATAAAAGGCACTTGAAAATTGATCAATTCCTCAATAATTCGAAACTGTGAGTGCATTCGTTATTGATAAACTGTAAGGTTATAACAACTACTTTCTCCACAATGGTATTTTTTTTTTTGAGGTGATGCATTATATTTTGTTGATGAAAACTTAACGCAGCTCTATAAAAACCCAGGCAAACTACAAAGAATATGTAACGACCTGGGGGATTTTCGACCTTGGATATCGGCATACAACACCATGTCGAACACCCAAGAACCGAAAACACCGGATAGTCCATGAAAGAAATTAGAGGGTGAGAATAGAAAAGATAAAAACTTAGAATAGAAGAAGAAGAATAACATACAACATCATTAGAGTAACACGAATCTCACAGCGGAACGAACAATATATAATAGATACATAACTTTGAAATAAAACTTGTATATGTATACAGTAACATTATCAGAGTACAACACTTACAACATAGCGGAAATAACAATAGCTATATAATCCTGAAGCCTCCTGCTCCAAACTCTCCAAGTATATCTTTAAAATCCTGACTACTTAACTGCCCGCATAAAATTGGGCACCCAAGATTTTAGGGAAAACAAAACAAAATAAACTCCGGGTCAGTCATAGGACTGGTGTGAGTAAAACAATTTAAAACAGTTTGAGCAGAAAAAAGATATCTCATAAGACCACGCCATATAACACGGAACGGGTTTTTCCCTTATGAGAATCCAAACATTTGATTTCCTTTTGAAAGAAACAATAAAATTTATAGCAAAATTCTTTTGATATTATAATAGTGTCTATCAACCACAATATAATAATCACCTGGCATAACGCTTTCATCTCACGTTCCACATACATAATATATAATCAAAAACCGTGGGCGCTTATTGGGTAATGAATTCCAACTGGCAAGGTATGGGACAACCTTCCGACAGTGTACCTCTAGAGGGAAATACACCGGGTTCAACAAGAACATCTTGTAACCTAGGCTAAACATGACTGGTCACTCATTTCGCTTGAGTGTACCGAATGTATTATCACCGACGGTTGGGATCAGCAACCGTTTCCCGAAAGGGACAACATTGAAATAGATTATAAAAGTAAATGGAATTTATCTAGATCAGGTGACAATACACCCTAATTGGCAGCTAATCACTTAGCCATGCGACCTACCCGATTTTATGCCATTTCCTGGCTGTGAGGCTAGAGGCCATGCTTATCTCCAACAGATCACACATTTATTCATTTTAAATGTCACATCGTCATACCCATCAAATCACAAATTGATTTCCCCAAAAATATCATGGGTATATAGCTAAGGGAAACGAATTCCTCCGCCACCAAACGTAAATACGTTTGAAGAGATCAACTTACGTGATGTATTAAATATACTCTGTCATACGTTCTTCCATACAGGTTGTTCTGGGACTGGACAAACCGAAGGCACTATTCTTTAAATCCATCTTAGGCAATTTCTACCTAGGATCGCTAGAACAACCCTTGCATAACTCCATCTTCAATTATCTTCATCATATTTGATTCGCAATGCTAATGCCCATACAGAGTGGTTTTCAGATAATGAATCTGATCCCGGTCTCTCCGTATTGACAATGGAAATTGTTGAGACAAGATTTTGATCGATGCCAACATATAAAGGTGCAATGAAGATCATTTCATAGAGATAAGGTTTTTTACTTTGAGTCGTGTTAGAAGTATGTTAAAATCTATCCTTAAAGTATAACACGAATGCACAAAACAATATCATATCATCGTTGCTGAAATCTGTATATTTGAGGAATTGGAAAGTCACAGAAAAAGCCCAAACGGTCCAGGCTCCGACCGGGAAAGAGTGCAGAGTGATGTAGACTGTGGACCGAGGTCCTCTGGTCCACACCCATAAAACGGTCGACCGCCCAAAAAACCACCAGTCGACCGGTTATGTTTCTGTTTGGAAACAAAAACATTTCTCAGATCAACCAGTCGACCGGTTGAAAATCACCAGTCGATCGGTTTATGTGTTTTTGCACATAACGGCTATTTTTTTTGGAATTTTCAATTTTAAATAAATTCAACCAGTCGACATGTGATATTTGACCTGTCGATCGTTTTTGAAACAACAAGATTTTTCTGAAAGGTTGCTTCTATTTGTGAAGAGGTTTCTATTCAATAATCAAAGGAAATGGACATAACTCTTTATAGAAACTCTTCATGAAGAATTACTACCTTTCTACTATATAAACATCTTCAAACTTGTTTTTCAATTAACGAAATCATTCTATATTCTCTCTAATTTCTGAATTGCATTTTCATATTCTTTGCAAAACAAAAGCTCTCCAAATTTCAAATACTTGTTGAATCCTTGAATCAATTTAATATCATTTGATTCAACAAGCATTCTACTTCCTTAAATCTATGCATTCAAAGTATATACTTGAGGATAAGATTATAGGAAGGGTGTACTACAAGTGACTAGTCCATGTATTGAAGACACAATATATAGTCAATCATCAACTACTTTGTACTGAAAGTCTGGTAAGCATGTAGCCATTCAAATCAGGTGGGTAAGCTTGTGGCCCGTGAAATCAAGTGGGTAAGCTTGTGGCCCGTGAAATCAAGTGGGTAAGCTTGTAGCCCGTGAAATCAAGTGGTGTGTTGTGAACCTGTTCCTCCGGGTGAAGCGAGGTTGTTGATTAGTGAAAATCCAGAGAAAGGTCTGGGACTGGACGTAGGGCGGTGCTCCGAACCAATATAAAAAGCCCTGGTGTGATTTTTCTATTTTTACTGCATTTACTATTATACAGTTCTTTGATTATCTATTACTTTATACGTGGAATATTGTTTGTCATATTACACGATCCTTGTGAGTGTATTATACTTAGCACGTACATGCACACACCTTCAGAAATGGTCAAAAACTTTGATAGTCGGTTATTTAACTATTAGAGGAAAATATGTGTACAAACAAGTCGTATTTCCAAATGGAAATCGTACCGAACAAATCATCAATCAACATTGATCCCCTTTATTTTAATTTGTCATTCAATTATCCATTTCCCTATTCCTGTTTCCATATATTCGTAAATTCTTATTTTCTAAATTTAGAAAATATACTTTATTAATCCTTGGAAAACATTTCCATATTTACTCTCCTTTCTATCTTTTTATATTAGAAAACATTTCTGATTCTTATTTGGAAAACATTTCCAAAGCTTCTTCATTTGGGTTTAAACAGATGTTTAAATAAAACATCGCTATGCCAACTCAAACCATTACCTTCATTAACTAACTTTACTTAACCAACCTTCACTATCAAACCTTAACCATTCCTTAGTTAAAAATGAAGTCAATCAAGTTGGGGTATAACTACCTCTCAGACCTTAACTAAACAGCATTTCTAACCTCGAAATAGACAAAGTTCACCTTCTAAATCTTTAACAAACTTCCTTAAGTAACTCTCTTTCGAATAATCTCTATTCGATAACTCTTTCCTTTGAATAAACTATATTCGATAATCTCTCTTTCGAATAACTATGTTCGATTAACTCTATTCAATTAACTCTAATCGATTAACTCTATTGGGTTAACTCTATTCGATTAACTCTATTGGATTAACTCTATTCGATTAACTCTAATCAATTAACTCTATTGGATTAACTCTACTCGATTAACTCTAATCGATTAACTCTATTGGATTAACTCCATTCGATTAACTCTAATCGATTAACTCTAATCGATTAACTCCATTCGATTAACTCTAATCGATTAACTCTAATCGATTAACTCTATCGGATTAACTCTAGTCGATTAACTCTATTGGATTAACTCCATTCGATTAACTCTAATCGATTAACTCTATTGGATTAACTCCATTCGATTAACTCTAATCGATTAACTCTATCGATTAACTCTATTGGATTAACTCTATTCGATTAACTAATATTCAATTAACTCTAATTGATTAACTCTATTCGATTAACTCTATTGGATTAACTCTATTCGATTAACTCTGTCGATTAACTCTATTGGATTACTCCACTCGATTAACTCTAATCGATTAACTCTATCGATTAACTAATATTCAAATTCCCATTTGAATTCCTATTTCAAAACCCAATTTTCCTGTTTTAATTTATAAAATATTTATTTTAATCTATTATTCACATCGAATGTGAAAGATATTTCTTTTATATAATCCATTAAGTTTGATTTCGTATTTAGAATAATATCCTATTTTCAAATTATATTTATACTTCTATTTATAGAATTTATTCATACGAAATCTCCTTTTAACTTCTAACACTTGTAATCGCATTTATAATTCCCTTTATAAATGCTGGATCCAATTCTATTTAAAATATCGGTGTCAAAACCGACTTTTACTTCTCTATATAAGTTCAGACTTATATATCCAATTTATCCAATGATAAAATAATTTGCTTAATTTATAAAACATATTTATAAGTTAGTCTTCCCAATTTATCTGTTAAAACAGATTTCTATTTAATTCCACTTTAAATGAATCTTTTCCATTTCTTTTATATCCTACTAATTTTCCTTTTTATTCTATTTGTTTTCCAAATATTCCCTTTATATAAGTCTACTTATTTTCCAAATAAATATTCCTTTTATATAATTCTATTTATTCCATAAATAAATATTTTGTTTTATAACTCTATTTATTCCATAAATAAATATTTCCTTTTTATAAAATCCTTTGATTTTATAAATAATTTCTTTTATAAAATCCTTGATTTTATAAATTATTTCTTTTATAAAATCCTTTGATTTTATAAATATAATATTTCCAATATACACTTTGAAAAATCCCTTTATACATTCCAATATTTCTTATGGTATATAAAGTACCAAATAATCAGGATCAATATCATCCAAATACACATATTCAACAACAGATTTTATATCACATCATATATCACAATATATGAAACAAAGCAGTATTTTAAATATCGAGGAATCTAGTTGGATCCCTCCAACCTGTTTCCCTGCACCATAGATGTTAAACGATATAATTAACATCGATTCATTTCAATATGAAATATTCTACTAAACAGAATCAATATTTAATTAACGCTATATATATATATATATATATATATAACCAGATCTATAATTTCAACTAATTACTTTGCAGTTCAACCCAACAGTCAACACACAGCAATCAATCATCATTTATCAATACTAGATTATATTTATAAAAATATAAACTGATAGAGTTGGTGAGTTTTACTCACATTGGACGATCATCGTTAAATAACGATAATTGTCAGTTGATTCAGACCGACAATTTGTTTGTCTATAAATTGTAACGAGCTCCAATTCACTCCTCGTCGGTTCCATTGTGTAGCCCCCGTCCATATGATCCCGATGGATCTTGTTTTGCTGAAATCGGTTAACTTATGACAAAGTTATCAACTTTATAATTTTATACACTATTTATCATTGGATTAAACTTAATTATTAATTATTATGGGCTTTACCAAACTTGTTCGACTCAGTTACCCCTTCAAAAACCCAACCCGCGATGAGTCCTTCTTCCACCGGATGATAAACGAACCCGCAACTCCATTTCTTGATGCTCCATGACCGATCTTCAAACGCCATCTCCTACTTCGTTCTCCACAAATTCCAGATTCGTCTTCACCAAATTTCTTCTTATCAAACTCTCCTTCCTTCCATACCAGAACCCACCAGCTCGCCTCACCTGAATGGATTATGTCCTTGCCTCAAAACCCTCGACACCATACCCGGTAATATGATCGGACTCCTTTACATCATCGTTCCAGAATCCGACACCACCATCGAACTCCTCTTTGAATTTTCTACTTACTCATACCCTCTTCGTCAAGCTTGTACCAACCATGCCATTTCCGACCTCGAGCAGTATTTTCCGCTCTGTACAGTGATCCTCCGTTCACTTTGAACACGGTTCCTCCCAAAAATCTTATACAAGTTTGCGAGTCTAACAGCGACAACCAAACCAAGAATCAAAGCTTATTTCTCACCAATTCACGAACCCTAGTTCCGCTGCTACAAACGCATCGAACTTCAGCATGTTCAATCTCAACAAAAAACATATACAGATAAAGCTAAGCCCTCCCCGGATCCAAATATATGGGTTTAGTGATTTATCGATTTTTTTGAGAATTTCTCTTGATTTATTTTGTTCACCATTTTTTCTGTAAGAAAATAAAACAATGGTGGAAATTTTATTTGACCAGAGGAGTGAAGATTTTAGGGTTAGGAGTATTTATGGGGTATTTATAGAATTGATTAGCTTACAAGAGAAGCTTCCTATATTTTTTATTAATTAATTTAACCACCGCTACTTATATTTATCATCTAAAAATCCGTATGATCACATACGATACCCAAAACTTATGAAAATGGACATGCAGCTACAGTTCGTCATTACGGACCCAACGAAACTTGTTTCGTCGAATTCCGACTCCGTTTGCTCACACAACTTGTTTTTAAAGTCAGAATATCGATTATTTTTTACATTAAAATCCCATGCGGCCACATACTGATTCCAAAAATCACGAAAATTGAAATCTAACAATAATTTAATATTCCGGATCCAACAAAATTAGTTTCGTCGAAAACGGAGGTCATATGCAAAAGTGGCTATTTTTAAAGCGCTAAATAAGCCCATTTAAATATTAATATATTTAAAAATAATTAAATTTAATATTAATTAATTAATATTATCGTACATATTCACAATAGAATATCATACAGCTCCAGAATATTCCTATCTGAATTTATAACTCGACATTTCAAATCCAGATTAAATCAGTATTCAATTCATATTGAAAAATCCATTTATAATATAAATAAATCATTATAAATTATAAAGGAATTCCATAGCGATTTTTTGACAGTTTGATTTGAACACAAATCAAAATCTACATTACGAAATCCCGATTTTTCTCTTCCATTAGAAAAATATACTTCACCAGCTCCGAATGTTTCTTGTTTCATAGAAATCCGTCTTAAAACGGATTTTGTATATTCGTTTAAAGTTCGAATCGCCAAATTACGAACTGCCGCGCCATTCGAGCTCGATTATAATTATAATATAATTTATACATTCAACCATCGTTTTTATAATACATTTGTTAATATAATTCAACTACAAACTAAAATATATATATAAATGATCCAATTCAAACAATATTGTGAATTCCACTAATTCCGACTATTTCGGGAATTAAATATATTATTCTATTATTTATATTAATTAAATATTTAATATTATTTATTTTTGGACATTTTAAATTACCAAAACATTATTTAAATAATTATATAAATTATTTATTATCTGTAAAAATTATGGGTCATTACATTCTTCCCCCCTTAAAATAATTTCGTCCTCGAAATTGCTAAGGTAGAAAACAAACCCTATTAACTGGGTATAAATTTATTTGTTTACGTCTTTAACTTCAGTTTTAACTGAACCAATTAATTACAATTAAAATATCAATTCATTTCTATAAACAAATATTTTCAAATATTCTGAAAATTTTCTAACACCTTAGATTTCTGAAAAATTTCTCCAGCGTCTCCTTTGTACGGCTCAATCGGTACAACTACAACTCGCCTCTCTAGGCCTTCTCCAACCCAAAAGAAAATCAAATAGCCAAGCGGCTTGCTAAATCATCTCATAAATCACTAAACTCATGTATAAATAAACTTGTACCTTTTTGTCGGGCATATCATTATATCCTTTTCATCTGTTACCAATTTAGCAGATACCAATATCATTCCAATCAAACTCCGATCAATTTATCCACAACACTGTGATTCGCTTAAATAAGCCAAATTCCATTTCAAACTCAGGTTTCATCCTCAATTCCAAATTCTTAACTCATCCATCCAATAACATTTCAAATTCCTACCTCACAGATTCAATGTTTCTCGATATCATTCTAATACAATTCAATTTCCATTTAACGGGCTTTAACTCAAATTTCAGTTTGTCCCCACAATTTCTATTTAATTTTCTTTTAATTCAAACAATCTCTTCTTGAGAGTTGCAAACAGCTTTGCTTTTCTCAAAAATCAACTTTCCTTTTTAGGATTCAAAACAACTTGTTTTTCTCAAAACCATTCGAAAACAAAATCTTTGGTAGTAATCCGTCACTTAGCAGCTCGAAAATGAACACCGATGATGTCCGGATCATCGTTGGAATTATTTTCCAGTGACAGAAGTGAGTTCAATACTATATCACTTTTCAAAACACGTATATAAACATTTCCATTTTGAAATTTATTTCAACATATCCTTCACAATACTTATAAAACAATTTAAAATCTCCCAGGATTTTAAAATTCTCATATATTTAATCCAATTCCATTTACAAACACTTTTCATGTTTTCTGAATTTTAATTCCAATTTTGATTTAAATTCAGATTTAATTCATCTGATTTCATACATTACACTTATATGAATTCTGATTGGTTATTTATATAACCATTTCAATTTATAATCTCATTCGATTATAATAACAATCAACACATCCTATATATTATAATAATTCCAATATATAGATTCATTTTATAATAAAATATATTTCAAGTAAAATTATTCCATTTACCCTCTTTTCAAAACATACCATGTCGGTTCATCGTATTCAAGTGTTTATTAACTCCTACCGATACAGTGGATCAAACCGATCGACCAGAACTCATAAACAACTCAATCAATAAATCTCCACAATATAAAATCATTTTATATTGAACAACAAATACGCGCTCATATATATACACTCAAACTCAATCTAGAGTATTGCTAACCATATCTCTACTGAGTCACGCCATAGAGCCAAGGTAATAACTTAACCTTCAGCTCTGATACCACTGTAACGACCCCACGATTTCGGTAGGCTTTTCAACCATCCCTCCACCCCCAAGCAGCAGGATAATATCCCACCGTGGCTTACACTGGTACCTCAGAACTGCTTTTTCGAGACATGTAGGGGTAGGAGTTTCCCGCTCGTAACCAAACGCAAAGCAAGAACCCCCTATCATTTGTACCAATTAGACAATCAGCTCTGATACCACTGTAACGACCTGGAGGATTTTCGACCTTGGATATCGGCATACAACACCATGTCGAACACCTAAGAACCGCAAACACCGGATAGTCCATGAAAGAAATTAGAGGGTGAGAATAGATAAGATTGAAACTTAGAATAGAAGAAGAAGAAGAAAAACATACAACATCATCAGAGTAACACGAATCTCACAGTGGAACGAATAATATATAATAGATACATAACTTTGAAATAAAACTAGTATATGTATACAGTAACATTATCAGAGTACAACACTTACAACACAGCAGAAATAACAATAGCTATATAATCCTTCTAAACTCTCCAAGTATATCTTTAAAATCCTGACTACTTAACTGCCCACACAAAATTGGGCACCCAAGATTTTAGGGAAAACAAAACAAAATAAACTCCGGGTCGGTCATAGGACTGGTGTGAGTAAAACAATTTAAAACAGTTTGAGCAGATAAATGATATCTCATAATACCACGCCATATAACACGGAACGGGTTTTTCCCTTATGAGAATCCAAACATTTGATATCCTTTTGAAAGAAACAATAAACTTTATAGCAAAATTCTTTTGATATTATAATAGTGTCTATCAATCACAATTAGTGTATACGAGGGTGTCTGAGTTGTGCATGTATAGGGTTGTGTACACGTGCAACTGTGTGTGTGCGCGTTCTTTGGCATGAAATACTAGGCTGTAGTAATGCAAGGGTATCGGGCCAAGCCCATTGGCAGAAGGGTATGTTATCAAGAGTCCGTTGATGGAATTTTATGGTTGTATTCTTGTATAAATAGTGAAATAATCCAAGTAAACAGTGTGAAGAAAATCAATTGCTAATTCCTTCTTTGTTACTTTCTACATTAGTTCTTTACTGGTAATAGGTGTTTGGTAGCTTACTTTTAGCATTTCTTTTCCAGTAATTTTAGTTATGCTTAATTCCAGTTCTTTGATTCAGTACTACACTTTTATTTCAGTTCTTAGTTGTTAATTTCTAGTTCTTGCAATCTATTCTATTATGTTTTTAGTTCTCTCGTTATTACCTTAATTCTTTCTCTATTTCCAGCAATTTTAGGTATAGTCCTTGTTTCTTTAATTCCTTGTTACTTTGTTGGATTGATAGCATATCATACTGTTTGAATCTTGTATCTGTTCGTTCTATAATCCGCATCAAAATTTGGATCTGATTACCTTTATTTTTGCTATAAGTTCTTGTTTCAATTAGCAAGAACAATTTCCACATACACTTGTCAAAATTCCAAACCCTAAAGAATCTCCACCCAAATCGCTAAAAACCTCATCATCATTAACTCTAGATCACCAATCACCACCTAATTCGAGCCACAAAATCATCTTATCCAATCTAGAAAATCGAACACTCCGTATTTTCACCCACTGTATTTCATCAAACACTCGAGGAAATCCAAAAACTAGCACAAACCCTAATCAAACACCATGGCCAGAGCTTCAGTCCCACCAGAACCTTCCAATTTGATATCAGAGAGCATGTCAGAGGGAGATTCCAATCTACTCCATGACTAGGAACAAAACCCTAACCCCGATTCCCCCTAAACCAGTGAACAAGAGCAATTCTGGAAATTGCAAGCTAGAGTTAATCAAAGACAAGATGAGTTCAGTCAAAAAACCAACATTGCTCTCAGAAATCTCAATCAAGGACTACAAGGTGTCACTACTAATGTGAATGCGAGATTCGAAGCAATGCTGAACCTTCTGACAAATTTGGTCAATGACTTCCAACAATTCAGGAACCAACCTCTTGTGATTTTTCAATCACCTCCTCCTCCTCCTCAAGAACCACAATTTCCAAATCAGTACTATGCTCCCATACCCGCACAACAACAACAACCAATGCAACAACAACCGTACCTCTAAGAATGCCTGCTAATCCTCCCAAAAATCCACCTAATCCTCAAGAACCAGTGCATTCTCCAAGACCCTCTTATCAAAACTATTACTACCCACCAAACATACCCAAAGTATTTCCCTGAAATGCTCCCTATCCATACTCAAACTTGATTTTCCTATATTCAATAATGAAGAGAGTGTGTCTGATTGGCTAAGACCAACTGAACAATACTTTCGTTTTCATCAAACTGACGAGAGGAATTGGGTAGACATTTCATCATTTTATTTGTGGAAGGAGCCGTCACACTGGTATAATTGGTATGTAAACAGTCTACCCAATGTTGGTGCACGGTCTGTATTTAAAGAGGATATCATGGTCATATTTAACCCGAAAGAGACGGAAAGACCTTTCGAAACATTGGCTGGGTTGAAACAAACTTCTACTGTGCTATCTTACTTAAACAAATTTAAGCAGTTGCAAACTGCTATTGAAGCTTTACCACCCAAGTTTGTGTTGGATAGATTTTTAGGAGGATTAAAGGTGGAATTTAAGTATGATGTCTTCACATCAAGACCGACAGATCTCAAGGAGGCGGCATCCTTGGCTAAAATGTATGAGTGTAAGTTGAATCACACCAAGAAATCCTATAAAAACCCTAATCCTCATATGGCAACCAAGAATTCCAATTCCCCAGCCACAACCACTCCAAGCCCTAAACCCAATCATCACTTATAAAACTATGGGTGGTTCCCGAATCTATTAATATCTGAAATGGCTTTCCATGTATGTTCCCTTTGACTTTGATAGTGGATAAGGCCGATATTCCACACATTGATTGTAAAGTGATAAAAGGAGTAGTTCTTACAACATCATTAAGGTCAACTTGCTAATCATTATCACAATCTCCTTCCATGTCTAGTCGAATAATTCCCTCAGGAATGTACATTTGAGAAGTCTTGAATTTATGGTTTTTATGCCACTTCTCTTTGCAGCCATAGC
The DNA here is from genome assembly GCA_030737875.1 of Allium sativum. NCBI lineage: Eukaryota > Viridiplantae > Streptophyta > Magnoliopsida > Asparagales > Amaryllidaceae > Allium > Allium sativum. The sequence continues at coordinate 593,820,491 of CM060922.1, forward strand.
ATAAATTTTGTCTCCTCATTTCAATCAATTCAGTGGGTGTTAGTCCTTTGCTTTTTGCCAAGGCTTCAAGATGGTAATCTGTGGATGGTTTCTGGTTATTGGTTGTGCTTAGCAAGGAAGTTTGGCTTAAAATTGATAAGTCCAAGGTATTTGATTTTTAAGTTGCAAATGGTGAAAGGCTTACTGGATCTGGAGTATGTAATGATGTGGTGTTGAAGTGTCAAGGGTGCACAATGCTAGTAGATTTGCTACTGTTTCCACCGGAAGGTTGCCAAGTGGTTCTTGGTACACAATGGATGAAGAAATTGGGTGAATTTACTCTCAACCTGGATTAATTGCAAGTGAAATTCACATACAATAATAAGCCATACATGTGGAAGGGTATTAAGCAAGAAGAATTGAAGGTGATAAGAAAGAAAAAGATGGATAAAGAGTGTGCACAAGGTCAGTTAACCATGATGCTTTGTTGTCAAATGAAGCAAACCCCTTCCAATAACCCTACCATTCCACCTGAAGTAACTTCATTACTCAACAAATATCCTAAAATTACTAGTACTCATGTAACATTGCCACCTGTTCGCACCCATGACCATAAAATACCGCTTTAACCCAATTCAAAACCTATTTGTCTCAAAAGCCTATCGCCACTCATATCATATCAAAAATGAAGTTGAAGGCATTTTACAAGAAATGTTGAACGATGGAATTATTAGACCCAACAATAGTTCTTATTCTTCAATAGTGGTGATGGTGAGAAAGAGGGATGGAACTTGGAGACTTTGCATAGATTATAGAAGCCTCAATGCACAAAACATCAAAGAAAAATTCCCTATACCCTTAATCGAAGATTTGTTTGATGAATTGCTTGGGTCTCAGTATTTTTCTAAATTTGATCTTAAACTGAGTATCACAAGATAAGAATGGTAAAGGCAGATATTCATAAGACAACCTTCAAAACACATGAGGGCCGTTATGAATTTCTGGTAATGCCATTTGGACTGGTGAATGCTCCATCTACCTTTCAGTCCCCCATGAATGATGTTTTCAAACCTTTTCCGCTTCCATGTGTATAGGTATTCTTTGATGATATATTAGTATGCAACCCTTCTTTGACTGATTACTTGAAACATCTTGAATGTACCTTTAAAATTATGGAAAAAAATGATTTAAAGATTAAGTTGTCTAAGTGTCAAATTTCTATGAAAGAAATCCAGTATTTGGGACACGTTGTTTCTAGTGCAGGGATTGCTGTAGTTGAAAGCAAGGTGGAGACAGTTAATGAATGGCCATTACCAAATAATCTGAAGGCTTTGAGAGGATTTTTGGGTCTAACTGGGTACTATTGCAGATTCATAAAAAAATTATGGAGTAATAGCTAAAACCCTTACTTCCATATTGAAGAAAAATGCATTTGTTTGGAGTATAGAAGCCAAGGATACCTTTATGCAATTGAAAAGCTGCCTCACCAACCCTCCTATTTAGCCATGCCCAATTTTGATTTACCCTTTACTATTGAATGTGATGCATCTGGTCATGGGGTCAGTGCTGTTTTAACTCAAGAAGGGAAACCCATAGCATTCTTAAGTAAGGCTTTTCATGGAAGGAATTTGAATTTGTCCACATATGAGAAGGAGTTATTAGCTTTGGTTATTGCTACAAAAAGTTGGTCACAGTATCTGATGGGAAAGCAGTTTATCATAAAAACTGACCACCAAAGTTTAAAGTACCTCTTAACCCAGAAATTGACAACTGGTTTGTAGCATAAGTGGATGATGAAATTGCATGAATTTGACTATAAGATCGAATATACCAAAGGGAAAGAAAATATTGTGGCAGATAGCTTGTCCAGAAGAGATGAGATTGACATGGAAAGGGCTACTAAGTATGCTATGACAATTGTACTAACTCCATGGTTGCATGATTTAAAGAATAAATTGAAGGAAGTTGTTTGGTACCAGAAAAAAATTAAATAGATTCAAGAACAAGTAGTGGGTAATGGAAAATATAAGTTTGTGGATGCCCTAATTTTCTATAAGGGTAAGAACATGATTGATCATCATTTCCCTAAGCTTATACAATCATTACTTCATGAATATCATTCTACACCATCGGGCGACCATTTAGGAATCAAAGGTACACTAAAGAGACTGAAAACTAATTTTTGTTGGGAAAAAATGAAAAATAATGTGGAGCAATATGTGAAGCAGTGTGACACTTGCTAAAGACATAAATCAGAGAATATATTGATACCAGGATTGCTACAGCCACTTCTCATATCTGACAGAATTTGGCATGATATTTCAATGGTTTTCGTAACTTCTCTAACCAGAAGTCACAAGCACATTGTTATATTTGTTGTAGTAGATAGGTTAAGCAAATATGCCCATTTCTTTCCATTAACCCACCCATACACATCCAAAGATGTAGCAACAGTATTTTTTGAAGGAGTTTTCAAGCTTCATAGCATGCCTCGATCCATTGTAAGTGATAGAGATGCACTTTTCACAAGCAAATTTTGGCAAGAGTTGTTCAAGTTGCAAGGTTGTTCACTGAAACTAAGCACGACATACCACCCTCAAAGTGATGGTCAAACAAAAGTGACAAACAAGATTTTAGAAGGTTACTTGAGGTGTTATGTGTGTCATAGACCCCATGAATAGGTGTAGTGGCTACCCCTGGCCGAATTCTGGTACAATAGCACTTGGAAATGACCCATTAATACTACTTTTTTCAAGTAGTATATGGGATTGAACCACTTAGTTTATTATCCTATGTTGCTAACCCAACTAAGGTGGAGAAAGTGGAAGAACTATTATACATGTGTGACATAATGATACAGTTTTTGAAGGATAGCCTTACTATGGCTCAACAAATGATGAAGAAGTATGCAAACATGAGAAGAAGTGATAGAGAGTTTGAGGTTGGTGACTGGGTATACTTGAAGTTACAACCATATAAGCAAATCATGGATAAGAACCAGAAGATACTAAAATTATCCCCTAAGTTCTATAGGCCCTATAATACTGTAGAAAGAATTGGCAAGGTGACATATAATTTGTAGTTACCTCTTACAGCCAAAATCCATCCAACGTTTCACGTGTCCCAATTAAAGAAGAATGTGGGAGAACAGGTGGTAATTCAAGATGATATACCCAGTTATGTTGAGGAGCTAGTAGAACAACCTGAAAGCATTCTAGATAGGAGAATAGTGCCTCAAAATAATGAAGTTGTGGTACAAATTTTAGTTAAATAGAAGGACAGACCGGTGGAGGATGCCACATGGGAGGACTATTGGCCGATGATTATAAGGTTTCCAACGTTGGACCTTGGGATAAGGTCTCTTTTTCATGGAGAAGGGAATTGTAACAACTTCAGGTTGATACATTGGACAAATAATCAAAGAAAAGGAAAAATGTTAGCTGTAGAAGAAAGTTCTGGCCACATTTCGCCAAAGATGATCGGAGGACCATCTGAGAAGATGCTGGAGGGTACTAGGCTGGTGATGGAAGCTTAACTGGTACCAAAGATGAATTGAATTAGTGTATATGAGGGTGTGTTAGTTGTGCATATATAGGGTTGTGTACACGTGCAACTGTGTGTTTGTGTTCTTTTGCATGAAATGCTGGGCTGTAGTAATGCAAGGGTATTGGGACAAGCCCATTGGCGGTAGGATATGTTAACAAGAGTATGTTGAAGGAATTATTTGGTTATATTCTTTTATAAATAATGGAATAATGCATGTAAATAGTGTAAAGAAAATCAATTGCTAATTTCTTATTTGTTACTTTCCACATTAGTTATTTACTGGTAATAGGTATTTGGTAGCTTAACTTTAGCATTTCTTTTCCAGCAATTTTAAATCAGCTTAATTTCAATTCTTTGATTCAGTACTGCACTTTTATTTCGATTCTTAGTTGTTAATTTCTAGTTCTTGCAATCTATTCTACTCTGTTTTTAGTTCTCTCGTTATTACCTTAATTCTTGCTCTATTTGTAGCAATTTTAGGTATAGTTCTTGTTTTTTTTAATTCCTTGTTACTTTGTTAGATTGTTAGCATATCATACTGTTTGAATCTTGTATCTGTTCGTTCTATAATCCTATCAAAATTTGGACCTGATCCCCATTATTTTTGTTGCAAGTTCTTTTTTAAATTATCAAGAAAAATTTCCACAAACACTTGTCGAAATTACAAACCCTAAAGAATCTCCACCCAAATCGCTGAAAACCTCATCATCATCGATTCTAGATCACCAGTCACCACCTAATTCGAGCCACATAATCATCTTATCCAATCCAGAAAATCGAAAACTCCATATTTTCACCCTATTGAATTTCATCAAACACTCGACGAAATCCAAAAACTACCACAAACCCTAATCAAACACCATGGCCAGAGCTTCAATCCCACTACGAACTTCCAATTTTAAGATGATTCATTGAAATAAGGATATGTTTGAGAAGAACAAAATTTGATTTTTTATATGTCTTTGGTTAGCACAGTAACATCAAACCCAAAATTCTTTGGTTGCTTGATCCCTATTGATTCGAACAAATCATTACTTCCAGACCAAATGTAACACCAAGGTAGAAGAAACCCTTTTTAGTTATTTGAGATTGGAAAGTAATATTGGCCGAATGATTTGAGGTTTTCATAGATTAGTTGGAGAAGATTTTCCTTGTAACCGATGAATTTAAGTAAAGGTATGGCTTAATACCGTAGAGATTTCATTTTGTTTTTCGAGATCGCCATTTCCTCTCCCCATTGGAGAGAGGAAGCGGTTGTTTTGTTTAACAACCCATATATATATATATATATATATATATATGGGTTATATGACATTCCACTTCCGTGGCATCCCTTTTGCACCCCAACCACCACCACACGTTTATAATTAAATAAATTAGTAAGGGGAGAGAGATTAGTGGGAAGAGAGTGAAACAAGAATGTGTGGTGGAAATCAGGAGATAATAGGGGTGCTACACAATTCGGGGTAATCCTATTGTTCAGATTTTGTGTCACTTAATTTGTGTCTAAATAGACTTCCCTATATATATATATATATATATATATATATATATATATATATATATATCCATATTTGAAACTTGGTATGCTTTTATTAATTGATAAAATAATTAGGTTAACATACTAACCAAAATTAAAACAAGCATGCATAAAGCCTAACATAAAAGAGAAATAAAAGCATACCGAAAGCAAATGCTAAATATAACAAGCAGAGGCCATGATGAGGCTACAACCTCCGCAATTGTAAGTGCAACTCTCTCTGAACTTCTAATCAAACATAGACGCTCAATGTCTTGTGAGTAGTTGTTGCACACGTTCATAGGAATTGCACAACAACATTACACTTTCCTTAAAAAATTGCCTTTTTCATCTAAATATATGCACAGTAATACCCATGATCCCACTTTCTTCTGAAACTGCCAAATACTATTCTCTTTAGTAACCAAATTTCTTTTAACCAGTGTTATTGTAGTTGAAAAACTTTTAAAAAGGCCACATAACATCATCAGTAACCAATGTAAATCGAAATCATCCATACATATCACTTTATTCAAAAAATCAATTGAAAGGAGTCATGAAAGTCGATTCAATATGTAAGTGGAATCAATTTCGCTAAATAATCCACTCCCGATGTCTTGATTTTCCTGAAATCTTAAAAGTGGCCAGATCTTGGTTTACTAGATGATTAAAAATTGGAAATCAAATAGGGATTGAAATTGAAAGAATGGTTTCACCAAAGATCTGCTTCTATCACCAAAGAATGGCGGATCGATAGATTTGGATATTGCGATAATTGAAATCGTAGTTTGATGGCGGTTTCTCTCCTTATGTGAGAGAAAACCTCCTGCAAGATTTTATATATATAAGGAGCATTCTGGGGCACCCCTATTTTGCAGCACCCATGTTAACTGACGTTAAAAACTATCATTTTTCACAGCTCTGTCTCCAAATTAGCGATGATTTGTGTCGAAAACGTGGACACATGCCATGTTCTAGGAGGTCGAACTAGTATCGCTAATCGTTGTTAACCAACACAGGTCTGGAAACATAGGGTGTTACTTACTAGTAGTTGCTAACCGATGCAAGCCTATATCCAAAAACTGTCATTGTTAGTGGTCGCCACGACAACTATCTAGACCAGCAGGTCATGACTAGCCGTTGCTAGCCACTGCAAGTCTGGATTTTTTTATGTATTTCAGCCTCCTTCTTGTCATCCAACCACACAACATTTTCCATATCCATATTCAATTCATTGATAACACGTATAAACTCAGTATCATACTCAATAATAGCGCACTATCATTGAATCTCATAAATATCATACATAACAACAAATTTAACATAAACATCAATAGCTATGTAAAATTTTCATGAAATAAAATCACTATTCCATTAACGATATTTGCAACAACTCATGTCTATCAAATAAACACCCACGGTCACAACGCAATACATAACCAACACATAAAATTTCCAATCCAATAACTCATGTTAATATTTACAAAACAAAAAGATCAAAAAAAAACTGTACCTACTTGTCATCATTCTCATCACCCTCCCCTGATCTATGCTCCCTAGGCATCCTCCCATGCTACGCTAAGTATGCGACAATCCGCTCATCAAGCATGACCGTTAGTCCGCTCTTTCACTAGTCATGGAACTTGGGTATCTTATGTTTCAACAGAGTTATCACCTCCCCTATTTAGGATCTTTCAAGTAGACGGATTAATGATAGCATCTCAGATATAGTTTCACTCATCTAAGATCAACTCATGGCATTTTGATTGTGCCACTTGAGTGATTTCTGCCTCATATCTCTCCTACGACGACGAATAGTAATTTGACACAGTAAATATTTAATTTTAAATTTATCAAATGTGAAGCAGAAAAAAGTAAGCACTCTTACCATTACATCTTGGGACTTAGCGTCTATCTTAGTATACAAGACATTGCCATCTATTTTCTCGACTACATGGGTATGAGTAAAGACCTCAGTTATTGTAGGCTCTCCATGTAAACTCTAAATTTAAAGTTATACCGATGAATATTGTTACCATTAAATAATGTTACAACTATTTACAAATGCAATTTATAACTTTACCATTTCCCTTCGATGTTGCTGGAAGGATTTAGACCTACTACAGTTCTAAGAAGGATTTTTATTTCTATTTGCACGATTTCACTTTGATACCCTCTATGTAACAGCCTGCATTTTACGTATCGGAGAATCATAAAATATTTTTATTTTATTCCATGAGGGTTGGATCATTCTCATAATTTAATATGTTGCTTATGAGGATGTGAGACATATCCATTATTTTTACCAATTTTGTTTGTGACCATTTTGCCCCTGACAGTTTTGTACAGGGCATAACTTTTGACTTAGGTCGAATCAGGTGATGAGACCTATGCCATTGGAAAGGAAATGATGATTGTCTTTCCGTAGAGTGGTTACATAAAGATTTGGCTCAATGGTTTAGAAGGAATCGTTGTTTAAGGTTTTTCAGTTAGTTGTTTAGGTTTTAGGAGCCACAATGGGCTGATTTGGGAAGGCCCATTAGTGGGTTGGTGAAAACTATAAATAGGGGGTGAGAGATATCGGAAATGGTTTAGTTTCTCAATTCTCTCATTTGGTGGCCTACATTCCTCCTTCCTCTAATATTGGGCATGATATGTCGTGTACTAGTGTTGTTGAGTCATGATTGCTCTTTTGTGCGTGATTGCTTTGTTTTGAACTTCGCTAGGTTTGGGATCATCTTGGGCATGGATTGGCTCAAGAGGTATGCGGCAAGAGTGAATTGCGAAAAGATAGAGGTGAGAGTCGGGGATGTGGGTGGGCGAAAAGTGTTGATTAAATGTAAGCCCGAAGATAGTGTCTTGGTGAGCTATCTATATTCGCTTGTGATTCCACAGGAAGACTTGTCATATGTGTTGATCGCTAATGAGTAGGAGGATGTCTTTGATGAGGTCAAAGGGTTACCGCCGCATCATGAGATCGAGTTTAGGAAAAGACCAATCGTTATGCCCCTTAGGAGGATGACGCCTAAGGAACAGCGAGAATTAGAGGTGCAAGTTCATGACCTTCTAGGAAAGGGGTTCATTTGGAGAAGTGTTTCTATATGGGGTGCATCGGTCGTGTTTGCAACCAAGGCAGATGGCTCGTTGAGATTATGTATAGACTATCGTGAGCTGAATAAGGTGATTAAGAAGAACAAGTATTTGTTGCCAAGAATTGATGACTTGTTCGACCAGCTTCACGAAGCCAAAGTGTTTTCTCAGATGGATTTGGCAACAGGATTTCACCAGTTGAGGGTGGAAAAGGGTAGTGTGCCGAAAACAGCTTTTAGGAAACCATCCGGGTTCTTTGAATGGTTGGTGATGCCATTTGGGTTGACTAACGCGCCAGCGTATTTTGTGGATCTTATGAATAAGGTTTTCAGAGATCAGCTGAATAAGTTCATACTTGTGTTCGTGGATGACATTTTGGTCCTTTCGGAATGAATAAGAGCACGATACGCACTTGAGGATCGTGTTGGAAATTTTACGAAAACATCAGCTGAGAGTGAAGTGATATTGTTAGGCCATGTAGTTTCCGGTAACGGGATCATGGTTGATCCCGCAAAAGTGGCAGCAATCCAGAACTGGGACAGACCTAAGAATGTGACGGATGTGAGAAGTTTCGTTGGGTTGGAAGGATATTGCCGACGGTTTATCAAAGATTTCTCTAAAGTAGCTGCACCATTGATAGGATTGACGAAGAAGAACCAAGTGTTCACATAGGATGCAAACTGTGAACAAGCATTCGGAATCCTGAAATAGAGACTGACGAGTGCTCCTGTGTTGATCATTCCAAATGGGAATGAAGAGATAGTGGAATATACCGACGCATGTGGCACTGGGTTTGGAGCAGTGCTAATGCAGAAGGATAAGATTGTGGCCTACACGAGTCGACAACTAAAGCCGTATGAGAAGAACTATCTAACTCATGATTTGGAGTTGGCAGTTTGCTCTGAAGATGTAGAGACATTACCTATTGGGAGTTCGATTCGAGTTGTTTATCGATCATAAGTCACAGAAGTATATTTTATCCCAAAAGGATTTGAATCTTCGGCAACAACGATGGTTAGAGTTTATGGCGTCATATGATATTGGTATAGCTTATACTCCTGACAAAGGCAACGCGGTTGCAGATGAGTCGAGTCGAAGACACGTAAGTTTGGGAGCGATGTTTCCAGAATGGAAGAGCCTCGAGTACTTGGCAGGATTTAATTTTAGACCAAGGTGTGAATTGGAACCTGAAATGTTGACAAGCTTATCGATAAGACCTACTCTCATCAAAAGAGCTGCGAGAGCCAAAAGCGAGATGTAAAGCTTATCGATTTTATCCAGAAACTGGAATCAGAAGATAAAGAGTTCGAGGTCGATCGAGAAGGTTGGCTTCAAAGGAAGGGCGATTAGTTGTTCCTAATTTCGACGCATTGAGAGATGAGGTTCTGAGGGAATGTCATCACTCAAAGTTGACGATTCATCCCGATGGTAATAAGATGTATCAGGACATGAATCGAGTCTACTACTGGGAGGGGATGAAGCGAGATATTGGAAAGGTCATTTCCAAGTGCATGAGTTGTCAATTGGTAAAAGCTGAACAGAAGAAGCCGAGTGGATTGCTTCAGCCATCAGAAGTTCCTACGAGGAAGTGGGAGTAGATATCGAATGATTTTATTGATGAACTACCTAGAACCAGGGCAGGAAATGAAGGGATTTGGGTCATCGTGGATCGCTTGACCGAAAGTGCAAGGTTCATTCCTGTCAAATCGACTAGTACGACATTAAAGTTGGTTGAGCTTTATGTGAAATGGACAGTTCAATTCCATGGTATCCCGAAAAGTATAATAAGTGACCGAGATCCATTATTCACGATTGGATTTTGGAAAAGTCTACATGAAGCTTTGGGAACCAAGTTGTGTTTAAGTACGGCTTATCATCCCCAAACTGATGGTCAGACCGAGAGAGTCAATCGAGTTTTGGAAGATCTCCTGAGGGCTTGTGTGTTAGACTTCGGAGGATCGTGGGAAGACCATCTACATCTAGTTGAGTTTGCTTATAACAACAACTACCAATCGAGTATTGGGATGGCACCATACGAGGCATTGTATGGGAGGTCATGTAATTCTCCAGCTTGTTGGCTAAAAACTAGAGAAAAAGTTGATACTTGGGCCAGAGATGATAAAAGAGACCTCGGATTGTATCCAGATCGTTCGACAACGAATGAAGGCGGCCCAAGATCGTAAGAAGAGCTATGCTGATAAGCGTCGAAAGGATTTGGAATTTGACGTAGGCGATATGGATTTTGTGAAGATTTCGCCGTTGAAGCATGTGGTTCGATTCGGAAGTAAAGGAAAGTTAGCTCCTAGGTTCGTTGGACCATTTCCGATTATCGAGCAAATTGGAAAGCTCGCATATAGGATGGAGTTACCCGAGAAGATGTCGAGTGTGCATAATGTGTTCCATGTGTCGTTTCTATGGAAGTTCGTGCATGATTCGAATGTGGTGGTATCTCCAGAGCAGTATGAAGATCTAGAATTTGAGACCGTAGTTGCGAAACCCCATAAGTCGCTCCGTGTTGTGGGAAAGACGCGAAACAGCTTAAGAGGAAGACGGTTAAGCTAGTCAAGGTACAATGGAGTGAAGATGGTGATGTTTGTACATGGGAGACGGAAGAGAGCATGAACGGGATTTATACAGAACTCTTCGACAGTAGGACCCTTTGATATTGTATCATCGTTATATCTTGTTGTTGTTTGATAGAATTCCGCGTGCTAGGATAAGGCTATGGATGAATGGCTTGATGTTGCTAGTATGGATGATAGAATTAGCTTCACATGGATGATAGGCATGTGGAATTATTGTGGTTGCTTGTGTTTTCTTGGAATTTCTGGGGAAAAATTTTTAAAAGGTGGGAGAGGGAGGAGAATGTAACAACCCGCATTTTACGTATCGGAGGATCGTAAAATATTTTTATTTTATTCCCTGAGGGTTGGATCGTTCTCATATTTTAATATGTTGCTAATGCGGATGTGAGACATGTCCATAATTTTTACCAATTTTATTTGTGACTATTTTACCCCTATCAGTCTTGTATAGAGAATAACTTTTGACTCAGGTCGAATCAGGTGGTGAGACCTATGCCATTGGAAAGGAAATGATGATTGCCTTTCCGTAGACTGGTTACATTAAAGATTTGGCTCAGCGGTTTGGGAGGAATCGCTGGTTAAGGTTTTTCAGTTGGCTGGTCAGGTTTTGGGAGCCACAATGGGATGATTTGGGAAGGCCCATTAGTGGGCTGGTGGAAATTATAAATAGGGGGTGAGAGATATGGGAAATGGTTTAGTTTCTCTAATCTCTCATTTGGTGGCCTATGTTCCTCCTTCCTCTAACACCTTTCCACCATTGAAAATCAAAATCTAAGGAAGGGAATCAAAGATCTACACCATTGGAGGCTAGATCTACATCATTTGAAGTGAGAATTCATTGGATCAAGGGGTTTGGTTCGAGTTGCTTGCTGTCCGAAATCTTAATACATCGATTTTAGCTTGATTCGTAGAATCAGTGAGTGATATGCATCTCTCACACGGATTCAATGAAGTATATGAATGTTTGATCATGTTTTTCATCAAATTCAAGCATTTTATCAAAGATCTAACTTTGGTAAGTTCATTTTCATATAAATCACCCTAGAATCTAATTTAGCATGTTTAAACCGGTAATTCCTATGTCATTTCATATGTCTATGCGAGTTAGATCCGCAATTTAGAACGTATGTTCATTTATCATGATTTTGATGAATTGATTAATTTGGATGATAATTGCCATTTTCATGATGTTAATGGTTCCATAACATGCTTATGATTGTATTGGATGAGTCGGTTTCGTCGAATTTGTCATTTGGCGAAGTTTTGGTCGAAATTGGGGTTGGATTGGGACTGTACAATGGACCGATTGGTTAGGAAGGATCGGTTGTGGAGTCGCTTAGAGAACAAGCTAGAAGAGGACCGATTGGTGTGCTCCAGAAGAGGGCCGATCGGTGGGTGTAGTCAGAGGACCGATCGGTAGGTGTAGTCAGATGACCGATCGGTGGGTTCAGTCAGAGGGTCGATCGGTGGGTTCAGTTAGAGGGCCGATCGGTGGGTGCAGGCAGAGGGACTATCGGCGGTTGTAGGTTGGGGACCGATCGATGGATGCAGACAAGAGTCCGGTTGGTCAGTGCTCCAGGGGGACGATCGGTCGGTGTTTCGGGGAAGGGTCGGTCGTGCATGTAATGGACGGGTTGGTCATTTATGGTCGGCCAAGCAGTGTTTTTTTTTCTTCTAAAAATTTATTTTTCGGGTACGACCCAGATTTGAACAAAAAAGTCTGAAAAAATATTTTTCGGGGCAACCACCCGAACATTAGCTGTAGCGCAGTGATGTAATTTGGCTCGGTGATATTTTGACTTCGAAGTAGATTCAAGTAGGAAGGGTCGAAGTGTTGAAAGGTATTTGTTGATCGGTGTAGAACAGCAAATGAGGTGACAACTCAATGGTTGTGAGTTGGTGGATAATGGTAGATCAAGAAGGTTGCTTGAGTTAAGAAAAATCGTTGGGTTGGATGACTAGAGATATGAAGGCCGAGAGATTATCGTTGTTGTAAGTTCTAGCAGTATCAAAGCAGGGGTACAATAGGGGCACCTGAAAGACCAGTTGTAGGTCGAGTACCCTGGGTATCATTGAAAGGCCTAGTTGTCAAGGTTGGACATACATACGTATCGTTGAAAGGCGTATGGAGTTTATGCTAGAACTGGGGTTAGCATTAGCCCTTGACATATGGTAAGGTTGGTCGTCATACGACTAATGATGGTTTCGAAACAGGATTGGCAGTGATAACCAGAGTCTGTCATGGTTGATTAGTTTCTTTCTTTGAACCATCTCATGTAGATTGTCCAATGTCGAAGGAGATGTTCCTCGGGTGCTTGTCTGATATTGGTTAGGCCTTTGGGGCTTGTACTTGAGGGATATTGAGTTCGATTAGGATGGTTACATAAGATATATAATTTGGATGTCATGAGTGCTTTGCCATGATTGAATGGGTGTTCTGGTTTTCATGGATGTGTGGTTGAAATGTTGTTGTAAAGGCTATCATTGTCTGATTTGGGGAAGATAAGGTTGAGTTCTTCTCTGTTTGTGGGTAGATTAGTATATTTATCTCGTATACTTTATTGTTGATGTTTGTTAGTTGTTTTATCGCTCACTAAGACTGTTGTCTGACTCAGGGATTTATGTTTTCCTCTTATTACCTTTGGTTGTTCATCCGGTTGTGGATGGGCAGACTAGGTGGCAGGTGACAGGTGATTAGTGAGGATGATGTTGTAGTTCGGAGACGAGCTGGAGGCTTACATACCAGTTTTATTACTATCTACTATTTATGTTTCCGCTGTTTGAGTTACTCTCTGAGTGTTGTAGTGAGCTTTATGTACAGACTTTGATATTTCCTTTGATGTTTGGATAATCTTTTAGGATGTTGTGAAAGTTTCAAAACTTTGTTATATGATGCTTCACAATTATTACCTGTTGTATATTCTCTACTATATTATATCCTTGCGTTGTGAGTTCTACGACAGGTAACGATTGTGTTTACCTACCTACGATGATCGTCCACACCTGCCTAACACACCTTTCAACGCATTATTCCTCTTGTTAAGTGCAGGGGTTGTGGGAAGTCGTCACACTCTACAAATTTGAAATACATGATTAGTTAAATTGATATAGAATATAGTATAAAAATGAATTTATGTAACTTATCACCGCCTTGGGAACATCCCACAAACGAAGAAACTGAGCCCATAATCTAGCGCTCATTCATATCGGCTTCTTTCACTTTCATTTGGCTTTTGATATGTCATCTCTGTAGTTCTTTTTTCTTTCTGCATTTGATATGGTGTATTTATAGTTTTTTTGCGTTATCTGATTTCATTGATTGACAAAGACATCCATTTCTTATGGGTCAATGCGAACAATTACCTGAGTATTGAAAATTTGATTTGAATTTTACACATTGTGTTAATTTTCAAATGAATTGTTAGTTTATATTTACTGTCACGTCGACGAATATGACACTCATGATATGAGCAGGGATGTCCTCTCAGTGAGCCCAGCAGCCTGTCATCCTGCTGTTAATGCCTTCTTGGATACCAGTAAAATGTAACCTGCATGCCGGATGTCAAACCCCTGCAAAAAAATTGATGTAGATATTTAATAAATTATAAATAATGAACATGTAATAATTAGATACTTACCTTGCACTCTTAGGCATAAGCTATGCTTGTTCGACGAAGAATATTCTATTAATTACAAATCCATCGCGAAGTGTATAAAACCGCAAGCGCACAACGTACACTTGGAGTACGTGGGGAATACGGGTCGATCCATGGAGAAAGAACTAATTTTTATTTCTACTCAATCAAATTAAACCAATGTCGAGAGATGTCAACTACAGCTACAACTAAACTAAATTGAACTAACAAACTAATATAGACAAAAATAAGAGAGTTAAATATCAACTTAGAAGCAAATCCACTTTCTAGATCATATAGTTCAACAAGTTATGAAATTATGATCTCTCTATTTTGGTCATAAGTGTGATTAGTTGATGTGTTTATCCTAAGCATGACATATTTGTGTTATTAATTAGCCCAACATAAGCCATCAAACTTTAACACAACCACCAACCCACTTGTTTACTCTCATGAAAACGACAAAAGGATGAAAATTAATTCTATTTTAAGCATGACCTATTAACTATTGTTTAGAAATATAGGCCATTAAATTTAAATAACCACTTCTTTTCCATAATCATATTTCCATTAAGCATAAAAAGAGAACATAAAATCAAATAATGTTGAAGCTACATGATTAGAGAGATTCATTACCCCTAGTTGAAGGGGCTTAGCTTCTAATATTTGTTATCATATTAACAATTGTAGCTTGCAACATGAAACAAAGGAAAAAGAGAGCAAAGTAAAGGGAAATCTATTCTATTTGCATGAAATGTAAATTTACACTACTAACATAAAGAAATAAACATGAAATAATATTTGCTTAAATTAAAATTGCATTAAGAATAATTACATAAGAGGGAAATTAGGTATATAGCCATTAAAGGGAAAAGAGCTTTGATCCTTAAACCATAAACTAACTAAAAAAGAGAGGATTTATTTACATGACCATAAGGGGCTATATATACATGTTTTAAACCCTAACCCTAATCCATTTTGTTGAAGACTACCAACAATGCCCTCTTCATGAAGCTTCCATTTGTCATTATCCACTAATGAATCATTAAAAGTGCATGAAGCTTGTTTTATCTCCATTAGCCAATACATTAACCTTTAAATATAACATTAGAGAAATAGGGACAATATATGGGGTCCTCCAACTAAGTTGTGTGTGAATTAATTGCATCTCCATTCCTTTGTATTCACTTTGTGCATGTATATCTCCATGTAAACACCTTCATATTTGCACCCAAATTTCTACAAAACAATATGAAAATGAACAAGTATCAAAAAAAATACATGCACAAATGACCGTTTTGCCCTAATATGAAGATGTATGCATGATGATTTGAGAATTTTGGGTTGTTGGTTAAAACATGTAAAAATAGCCCTATTATGTTATTTGTTTAACTAAAACGAGAATAAATGTGTAAATAAAAATGTACACATTTACATGCACATCACTACCATTGGACGTAAATCCGACTTTGTGCCATTGACACCTATACTAGCAGAAGGAGAAGGATGAGATCGGGTGGAATGTCGCCTAGCCATATCTGTCACAATCATATCTTGTCATTATTAGAAAAAATGTCTTATCAATCATCATCACATAATACTTAGAACATGCATCATATTGGTTCACAAACTTAGAATATACATTATATCAGTTCATAAACACAGTATGTGATATCATTTCATTATTAGAAAACATATCATTATATAACATAGCTCACAACACAACTAAAATTCAGATTATACGTTATACAATAAGTGATACAAATATTCGAAATTATCAGTTTTCGTCATTTTCTGATTCAATATCGGTCTCATACTCTATATCAGTTTCTTCTGTATTCTCAAATGCTTCTATTAAGACATTTGAATCATCATTCAACGACTCTAAATCAATATCATCAGTTATTATTACTTTATCATTTTGCTCTAGATCCGTTTGATACGCTGCTTCTTTTGAAATATTAATTTCGTCAAGTGTAAATCTTGTCTTTGTTTCAAAAACAACAGACCAATTTCCTTTATCTCTTTTAAAAGATGGATAGGAAACAAAATTAACTTGTAATGCTTGATTGGCTATACGAAAGAATCATACTTATAGTGATGTGAGGTATGCTTTATTTCTATAAGTCCATAATCTTTGCGCATGTTGATTTGAGAACCAAAAACAATGTTGAACCAATTGCACTTGAATAAAATGTTTTTTCTACATGTTGTATATAATAGTCAATTCTAAAGCATGTGAAGACGCCGTAAAAGTCCTTTATATGCTCATCTGAATCATCACTACCGTTAATAAATATGCTATTATTATGTGTTAATTTTTCAATACCATACTTTAGTATTGCGTTTAAATCCACTAACGAAGAATATTAGATAAGTCTTGGCATTTTTTTGATTTGAGCTCAAGATGTTTTAATTCTTCATTAACGACTCATTTTGTTGGATCATACACATAGTTCAAAACCTATTTAGCAAATTCTTAACTAAGATCGCTAGATGGATGCATCCATCCATATCGCACGGGATCATAAATAATTGCTTTGGATGGAAGATGAAAAAATAAATGCTCCATTACATTAAGAAAACCTGATGGAAATACCATTACATAAAAGAAACCCGAATGAAATATTTTCTCTAGTTTTCAAAGCAATACAAGGATTTTTACTTTAGGTTTGCACAAACGGTTGATTTTTGACATTGTTGAACAAACACGTTTATAAAATAGACTTAATTCTATTATAACACTCTACACTTTTACATGCAACAATTCTTTGAACACCATTGGTAATATATATTCCATCATGATAAAATAATTGTGATTTTTCATCCCATTCAAATAAGTTCTTTTAAATTCAACACATCTATAGGAATTAGAATTATGTCATTTTCGTCCTTCCACCCACTTTAACATGAGTTTTTATTTGCTTGTTGTCTAGCTTATAGCTTGTGACACCCCAAAACTTGACGTTAGTTGAATTAATTATTTAATTTGGTTCCTAACTTAGAATTTGAGCATACAATAGAATTTGACCATGAAACTTACACCATTGCATTCGTGATTGAATGCAACGGAATTCTAGTCAACTTTCATGTTTGGAACTTCATGAATGGAGAATTCTAGTCAAATTTCATGTTTGGAACTTCACAAACGGAGTTCGTATAAAAAAGCTACGAACAAAAATCAAATATGGATGGAAAATAATAGTATAAAATAAATTATTTAACTCCTACTATAAATCACCAAGCCCCAGTGTTTATCAGGTCGACCAAGGGGTTGACTGGGTGATCGACCGCTCCATCGACCTATTGGTCATTGTGGCAGTGCAGCAGGTAGAGTTTGTGATGAATAACTTTATATTTATAGGCGGACCTTTATATTATGAAGTCTGACGGTTCATGGTCATTTTAGCATCTACAAATAAAATCCTAGACTCCATTTCCTTCTTTCTGGAGGTAACAACGAATCTCTTCCATTTTCAGTTCTCCAATTTCTTCTAAACTTTCTCAAATAAAATAGGTTTCTATTCTTCTAAACTTTCTCAAATAATATGAATGGTAATCGTCGTTCTATCCAACAACTTGTCGGCCTCATCCGGCAATACGAGAGGAGTTCTGAGCAGCTCGTTAATACTGCTAAGACTTGCTTCATCCCGTCGAGAGACTTGTCCGCGGTCAGATCTTCTTGGATCGAAACCTTCATTGGTTAGAAGGCTGCTTCTCTTCCTTACCTTACCTCGGTATCGTTCTTTACAGAGGTCGGAAGCTCAATGCCATTTTTGACCCCCTCGTCGATAAAGCAAGGGGGAAGATTTTGAGGTGGAATGTAGCGATTCTCTCTCAAGTAGGTAGACTGGTTCCCATTAAGTCTGTGTTTGACTCTACAGGATCACATGTCGTTGCGGCTATGACTCCGACCTCTACTTTTTTCAGTTCGTACCATTCGCTGGCTTCATCTTTTTTTTGGGGGAATAAGACAATGTTATTCATCACCATTGGGTTTTTTGGGACATTATCTGTCAACCTAGAAGCAAGGGAGGTTTAGGTCTCAAAAACCCAAAGGATACCTGTACAGATTTTGCTTGTAAACTGTGGGCTAGGTTTGAAGCGAACGATTCCCTTTGGGCATCGTTCCTACACGCTAAATACCGCAGGCTACAGCAATTTAGCTATACTGCAGTGCTGTCCTATGCTAGTGAGACGTGGAAGTGGATGCAATCCATGAAGGCCTTTTCGGATTCGCATGGTGGTGGATTGGGTTGGGACGGTAGCCCTTTCTTCATTCATGCGGCTTGGAATTTGGCACAGACGCCATCACCTAGTCTCCACCCTTTCTCATTCATCTGGGATGCCCGTATTCCTCCGAAGGTTTCTCTTTTTATGTGGAGGACCCTCCACGAGGGGCTAACGATAGATGAGAACCTCCAGAAGATTAGGATTCCATTTGCTTCTCATTGCAGATGCTGTGGATCTGGGGACTCAGAATCCATAATTCACCTATTTTTCTTGGGCTTTGCTGCCAACTCTGTTTGGAATACTTAGGGAACTTAGTTAGGGTTCGAGATAACGCGTCTTCTCTTGCGGATAGACTGAGGATCTGGTGGACCGGAATCTCAGGTAAGTCTTTACATTCTGTCCTTTTCAGGCTTCTTCCTTTTCTTATCTACTGGCACATTTGGTGCGTGCAGAATAGGGCTATTTTTGATGAGGTGCCTATGGATTCCTTAAATATCATCTGAAAGGTAAGGAATGATGTGTTCCTTGCTTTTCGTGGCAGACCGTATAGAGGTTCCATCGACTCCCATTCAAGGCGGTTCGCCATAATCTTTGATGTTTTATCGGTTACAGCAACCTCCAGAGCGAGAATCAGTTGAACTTTTTATTTATTTTAGGATGGCGGGATCCGTCCCGTTAGCCTTTCCTCACCTTACCTCTACCCCCCTTTATGTGGCTTATGTTGTTTGCTAGTATTGCAGGATCTAGATTGACAGGTTGTTGATTTTCTGGTTTGTGGAGCTCTGGGTTAGACACTTGCTTGGGTTGGGAGCTTGTTTACTGTCTAGTTCACTAGTTCCTTTTGCTCTGCGGATGTTGCTTATGGCAGCCTTCCTTATGCCACGACATCATCTTTGGCGTCTGAATGCAGAAATCCGACTAGGGTCTGTATGCAGCTGCTATTTCGTTTTTTTAGTGCTTTTGTTGGTTCTACTGTTTTCATGTCTGTTTTTTATTTTGTGTGTGCCTAGATTATGTAACCAATGCTGCATATTCTGTTTTTGTGAGCCTTTGGAGAATGGCTAGATTCTCCTTTTATATATATATATATATATATATATATTTGGAAAAAAAATGAAGATGAATTTTGTGCATAAGGTAATTTCTTATGTTTATATTCTTCTTTTTCCTATTCCATTCTAGATCAATGAATTTATATATATATATATATATATAAAATCTAGATATGTAAGGATTTGAAAATGAAACCTGTAGGTTGTAATTAAAACTTGAGATTTAGGAAAGCTTTACAGGTGAGTGAGAAATTTATATATTGTTTATAGTGTCAGATCTTTTCCGTTGGTGTAATTTAAATCTGTATGCCTAAATATAATAATTGAAATTTGTATGCTTTTCAATAAGATATTTAAATCTTGCCTACAATCATTTATTTATCTTTTTTACTTGTGTTTGCACCTAAATCTGGAAATCAGTCCCTAAATGATATTAAAATTATCGGGTGTTGTTATGTGTTCCAAATTTGTAAAAATGAGTGTAAAGATAAAATTCATATAAATTTCCCTTTTCAATCTAATTCTATCTATATTTTGGATTGTGTAAGGATTAATTTGATTTTTATAAATTAGCCTTTTTTGTCATTTTCTATAAAAAGACCATGTTTGAAATTATAGGGGACATGCTTATAAACATAAGAAAGAGATGCGTAAATTTACATATTTTGCGCATAATTTACGCTGTCTATTTGAAATAAAGACCAACCGCTCCTTGTACTTTCAAATAAGTCATTATTTCATCCCTTTTAAATGTTTAGGCACATTGATGAAAATCATAGCAAAAGAACTTTCAGTGGAATTCAAATCTCAGCAAGTCAGAACACAGAAGATTGTTCTAGCCATTAGTCTAGAATGTAAATTAATTAAAATTAGGAAATTTTTAAACATGTAATCATTGTGCTGATATATATACAAACACACTTGATTTATCCATCCAAATCTTATGTAATTAATGCGTATAATTATTACTAAATAAATATTTAGGTTAGGTTTGAGTTTGAATTAATCTCCATCAATTATAGGTATAAATTAAAGTACCTGTAATAAATAGAGAACTAATAATTGTAACCTTAGGTTTATGGGTATTAAATGTGGAAACTAAATATATAATTCAAAAGTTTACAACTAAGGTAAGAAAAGATTAAACATTGTAACTCCAATTTATGAGTATCTAAAATAATAAATTTTGAGAGAATAAATGAGTTACAATTAATAGGAATTGATAGAAATAAATGAGACTGATACTAATAACATTTATTGCAATGTCCATTGCCTTAGGAAAAACGATCCTTATGGTTATTACTGGCATATGATAGTTATGGTAATTAGATTAAAAATGGGGATTTGGCCATAATTAATACTAATTACAATAAATCATCTTAGAATCACAAACCTCACTTGGAAATATCAATCTTATCTTATCATTAGTTTAATCCTAGGAATAATATATCTAATTAAATATACGAACTAGACTTATTAGGATGATGATGAGAGTAATCGTGCTTTCCAGTAGTCGATATATGTACAATTTATGTGAGATATCACTGATCATTGGAAACCATGAAAATTATATCGTAGTAAGGAATGTCCTTAATGGTTTACTTCAGGTGCTGAGGTCTTAAGTGGTCTTAGACTCCAGAAGAAACGTAAAGGACTTTAAGCATCATAGCCAACTTCTGGATCAAGGTCTTAAGTGGTTTTAGGTTCCGTCCCTTGGGGTATTAAGTGATTGAATTCACCTATTTCCTTAAGATTTTACTTTAAGAGTACAAGTGGTGGTCAGACTCGCTCATTTCATTAGAATTTATTCAAAGGTGTATGAGTATTAGTTAGATCCACTCCTTTTTTAGGGTCTTATGGAGTAAGGGTATATTCATAGGGTCCACGCTCTTTCGGTCTTAAGTGTTCGAATATCTTGTTTTTCTCCAATAAGAAGTATTAAACGACTAATTAGGTACGAGTTTGGTAATCCCTTGAAGAGCCCGCTTTCTCTAGGTCATAAGTGGCTAGGATAGAGTCTGCCCGGGGATATGGTATTAAATGGCTGCTACAGAGGTACCAAAGGTCTGTCTATCCTACGAGAAGTATTAAGTAGCTCAGTGATCGACCGAGTGAAGGTCTTAAATGACGAGAAGTCGTCTACCTATCTTCTAGATCACACGTGACTTACAATCTCTCCCCTAGTAATTCAAGGTTTGGATACATGAATGACGAAAGCCTTAATTAGTGGTCAAAGAACTTAGTAGCTAATGTCCTCTAATTCATAACAATGTGATAGTAAACTACCAATCAAGGTATTAAGTGATCATGAGATCCACCTTAGGCCTTAATTGATCATAGGTATCTGCCTTATATATATATAATATTTTAAGTGAGGTCATAAGTAGTTATAGTGCTGCCTCTTTTGATTTGGTGAGTTATTAAGTGATTGGAAAGTCCACCTCTTAGTTTTTGTTTTGTAGGGTTGTTTAAAAGCTTCATTTATGCAAAAAAAGGTTCTATCTTGGTATTTAATAACCTATTTTTGGGAGCTACCTTGGGTATGCTAGTTAATCTTTGTGTGTAACTGTGCAAGGTTGGGCTAAAATCACTAACCTTGTTAGACATATAATTTGGGTGAAACCAAACAGAATATATTTGTATATTATGGACAATGTTGTACATTTTCTACTCACCATGACTGTTGTTCTGATCTCCACCTCGTAACAACTCTTAGGTTAATCTTGGAGGAAACATGTCCTTAGAAGTGGTTGTGTTTGGTTTTCCGTACCTCTTCTTTTAAGCTCAGTACTGATATGGCAATTCACTGTTATGGTAGCTATCATGGCAGATACTCGTTATCCTGTATTATTTCTGTTGTGAGGTTATTTTTATAATTATGCTCATACTCATTATTTAGAGTACTAAATTTACATGATTCGTGCTTAAATGAGTTTGAGTTTTGATTTTTTTTTTTTTTTTTTTGAAATTTAACTCGAAAAGAATATGGGTTATTAGTTGTCATTGGGTTTTATACGAAGTTCGATACGTTTACAAAAGTGGACTATATCAAGTTTTGAATTCATATCATCCTTTGTTTTCTCCTTAGCATTCAAAATTGTATTAAGCACGTTATCAAGTATGTTTTTTCATTATGCATCACGCCAATATTATGTCGAAGTTTAGGAGATTTTTCCAATAAGATAGCTTCCAAAATATAACCTTTTTGCACCAATCATGAATGCCTAATTTACTTAGAATATCATTTGTACTCCAGTTTCATATATCTGTGATAGTCCTTGGCAATTTCGTATATTTCTTCGCTTAACCAAATATGTGATGCTTGCATATTCTCTTCTATATTAGTTTTAAAGTTTTTTTTTAATCTCTTCTAAATATGGTTGAGATGACGAAAACACCAATGACAATCAAACCAAGAAATTTACCTCTCGTATCATAAATAAAATGCTCGTATTTCTTCCATGAAATAAGGACAAGCTAGACGACTGGCCATACTCCAACCTGAAAGCATCCGATATGCAAGAAAATCACTAATAGTTCATAATAAATAAGTGAACATAGGACTTTTTTGTAATGTCATATGTTTCAACTTCTTCTACCCATAGTGTTTTCAAATCTTCCATTAATTATTGCAGATAAACATCGATTCCTTATGTCAGATCATTACGGAGAAGGAACGACAATTGTAAGAAACATATATGGAGTTTTCATACACATTCACAAAGGTAAATTATAAGGATCAACGATAACAAGCCAAGATGAATTTTTACTTCCCAACCGAAAGAATGGTAAAAACTCATCCGTACATAAACCAAGTCTGACATTATGACTCTCTACGGAAAATGTGGGATACATCCTATCAAAATATTTCCATGCTTCTTCATCTGATGGACGAGTCAAAGTTTCATCTTCCTGTGTTCTCACACGGTGTCATCGCATATGACATACCATGAATGAAGACACATATAACCTTTGTAGTCTAGGATGACGGGTAAATAATGCAATCTCTTTTATGGAGCTTCCATTCCTTTCTTTTTTTCTTGGTTTGTGTCTTTTCTTA
The DNA here is from genome assembly GCA_030737875.1 of Allium sativum. Lineage (NCBI taxonomy): Eukaryota > Viridiplantae > Streptophyta > Magnoliopsida > Asparagales > Amaryllidaceae > Allium > Allium sativum. The sequence goes on from CM060922.1 coordinate 593,844,190, forward strand.
TTACTATTTTACAGTTCCTAAGATTAATGTCATCTCTCCAATATAACATGCAACCATTTATATAAGTTTAAATGTTTTGGTACGTAGACCAAAAGTCGACATTGGTGTTTTTATTTTGTATTGACTATCGCACATTATATTATTGGATAACATATGACTTTTTGCAGCTTATATAACTTTTGTACATCTAGCTTCTGAAAAGTAAAGTTGAATTTTGATTATATAGTAATGCATTTAGATTGCACAGATAATTCAGTTCCACTTTTACAACCACCCCACAATGCCTTTTAGTAGCATCCAATAAATCATTATTTTTTTGGCTTCCACATTCATTTCTTCTTCGATATTGTCAACTTGAAGAATAGGGAACATAGATCGTGCTGCATTTTCTACCATACCTTCTATTGGATTCAGCATAACAAAATCGGTCTTAGATTCTACATGATTTATTGTATGTGCAACGAGTTCTCCTTGACGATTCCGCAAATAATAATTTGGCACAAAATCATATTTTTACAAATCTACTTTAACTATATTTGATTTCTAAAATCTCAACAACTGACTCTTACCACAAGGGTAACATAGTTACATGTTATTTTTCTTATTAGATACCGCATATATAGTAAATTCATATACATCATTGTAGAAATGCGCTTTCATCAAACCCTTTTTTTAGTTCTAACTTCATACATCCAACTACAATAGTTAAAATAATCGAATATTGTTCCTAATTTAAACATATGTGTTACTAATTTTGATGACACATATATGACCTCCTTCTAAAATACATTAAAAACTTTTAAGACTAATCTAAGCCATCACACACCACAACTCTAAAAGTAAGTAAAGTCTTCTGGGACTAGAGACTTCACATACCATGCTTTTGTCTAATTTCGATAACATTTTACTTCTCTTTTATATAAACTTTCCCTTCAAGGGGTACATTTTTGTTGTTGTGTTTTCTAAAATAAAGTAAAGCCTTTTAGGACTAAAAGCTTCACACACCACACTTCTGACTAATTTCGAAAACACTTCCCGTCTCTTCTATGCATAACTTTGCATCTAAGTGATATATTTTTTCTATTGTATTTTCTAAAATAAATTAAAACTTTTTAGGACTCAAGGCTTTTGTTTTTGTTCTTGAATTTGTTAAAATAGTATTTAATGCTTATTTTCAAATTAACACTATATTCATTTCAAAAAAAGTACGAAACCAATTTTAACAGAATATTATTTCATGTATATTCATTTTTTGATTTTTTAGAAAATCGATTTCAGTATAATATTTGTTGTTGTTATAATCGTTTCATTTTTTTTAAAATGAATTTAGTAGAATATTTATTCTTGTATTTTCATTTCTTGAATTTTTAGAAAATCTACATGATTAGAATATTTGTGTAACAACCTTGGTTTTGAGATTACTTGTAATGACAATAAAAATTATAATGAGAATTATAATTCACTATTTGTGAAACTAAATATTGTTTAAGTAATCTAATTTAAATAATTATTTAAGTTGAATTTAACTTTGGTAATTTGGAGAAATTGGTTGTTTAAACATTTAAAATAACTAAATAAGGAGTCTTGGGAAAATATGTTGAATTTGTGGTTGTTTAAAGTAAATAAAATTTAATATGAAGAATAAAGTTTGGAAAACTTTATAATGTATAAATTTTGATGAAATATGAGTTTATAAGATTTTATGGTGCTATTGTTGACTTTATTGCTATTTATTGATTCAGATTATAATGTTACTGTTAATATTCATCTTCTTTATAGCCTAGAGCTATTGTGATGCATATATATATATATATATATATATATATATATATATATATCACCTGTATGTTGTTTGAACTCTCACATGAGTAAATACCTTCATTTTCTAATGGAGTTTCCCTTGTTGTTCCTTGAAGTTTGAAAGATGTGATGACCGCCCATAATCCCTGCACTATACAAGAGAAATAATGCACTGAAAGATGTGCAAGGCTGTCATGGATGATCATCAGAGTAGGAAAATACAAGTGGAACCTGTCGTAAAACTCACAGCGCAAGGATAAAATATAATAGAACATATACAACAGGTAATAATAGTGAAGCAGAAACACTGGACTTCCATACAACTAGAAAGTAATATCCACAAACTTGGAAATAGTGTTTATGCAAAGTTGCCTCACTACATCACTCAGAAAAGCAAACAGCGGAAATCCAATTATTAGATAGTAGTAAAACTAGTATGTGAGCCTCCTGCTTGCCACCGATCAGCACCATTGCCCTCACTAAAGCATCACCTGTCACCCGCTACTTAGTCTGCCTACCTACAACCGGATGAACAGCCCAAGGTAATAAGAGGGTACATAAAACCTTGAGTCAGACAACAGTCTTAGTGAGCGATAAAACAACTAACAAACTTCAACAATAAAGTGTATGAGAGGGGATAGATAAACATACTAATCTACCCACGACACCAGAGAAGAAGTCAACCTTATCTTCCCCACATCGGACAGTGATAGCCTTTACAATCCATTCAACCAAAGGAATAACAATTCATACATGGAAACCAGAACAACCATTGATAACATTCATAGCATCCAGATTACATAGGTCTCACGTAGACAACCGTAATCGAGTTTAACATCCCTCAAGCACTCTCCCCAGAGGCCTAAACCAATATCAGTCAAGCACTCAAGAAACACCACCCTCGATTTTGGTTAATCCACGTGAGATGGTACAAACAGAACAACCAATCGTCCATGACTAACTCTGGCTATCACCGCCAATCCTGCTTTGAAACCACCGTTAATCGTATGATGGCCAACCTTGCCATATGCCAAGGGCTAATGGTAACCCCAGTTCTAGCATAAACTCTATATGTCCAACCTTGACAACTAGGCCTTTCAATGATACCCAAGGTACTCGACCAGCAACCTTCCAGTCTATTGGTTGCCCCCATTGTACTCCTACTTTGAGCCTGCTAGAACTTACAACAACGATGACTTCTCGGCCTTTGCATCCTAGTCATCCAACCTTGACGACATTTCATAGCTCAAGCAACCTTCTCGAGCAACCATTATCCACCAACTCATAACCTTTGAGTTGCCACCTCATTCGTTGTTCCACCTTGATCAACGAACACATTCAACACTTTGAACCTTCCTACCTGAATTTACTTCGAAGTCACATCATCACCGAGCCAATTGCACCACTGCGCTGCGGCTAGGGTTTGGGGCTTTGCCACCGAAAAATATTTTTTTCAAACCTTTTCTCCAAATCTGAGTCGTATCCGAAAAACGTACTTTTTCAGAAAATGACCCTATTGGAAACAACCCATAGCATCATCACTATCAACCACAACGTTTAAAAGCGCTGTAAAACATGACTGATCCGCCCTCTTTCAGACCGACCCGATCCACTGCCCTTCAGGCTTCAAACTCGACCAATCCAACCAACACGACCGACCCGATCCAATCACCGATATGACCGACCCGATCCAAATATGATCCGGTCCAAATATGATCCGATTCGAATATAACCCGATCCAAATATGACCCGATCCAATTCACTCCTGTCCGATCCAACTTCTGACCAATTCAACCTATGGCCGAGCCAATTTCTGTGTATTGCAATTCAACTCCGATTTCGACCAAAACTTCGCCAAACGACAAATCCAACAAAACCGACACTACCAAAATCACCAAACACAATCATAAACATATTATAACATTACTAACCACATGAATATGACCATTACTACAAAAATGATGTAAATCTCACCAAAAACCATTAAAATGAACATATGATCAAAATGAGAGATCTAACTAACATAAAAATGTAAAATGACATGAAATTAACGAGTAAAACTTGTTAGATTAGATCATAGTGTGATGCATATGAAAATGAACTTATAATGGTGTAAATCTATGATAAAACATCCCAATTTGATGAGAAACATGCACAAACACTCATATACTTCATTGCATTCATGTGAGAGATGTAAATCACTCACCGATTTGCCGAAACAATCTAAAACGATAGAAATAAGAATCCGGACCATGAGCACTCCAAATCAAACCCCTTGATCCGATGAATTCGCGTTTGAAATGATGTAGATCTAGCCTTGAATGGTGCAGATCTTCGATTTCCTCCCTTAGATTTGGATTTTTAATGGTGGAAAGGTGTAGGAGGAAGAAGGAGATCAAATGCCTTCAAATGAGAGAATGGGAAAAAGTAAACCTTTTCCCTCCACTCTCACTCCCTATTTATAGGATTCCACCAAGGCTCCAAAACCTGACTAGCCAACTGAAAAACCTTAAAACAGCGATTTCTCCCAAACAGCTGAGCCAAATCCTTAATGTAACTACTCTACGGAAAGGCAATCATCAATTGCTTTCCAATGGCATAGGTCTCACCCTCTGATTCGACCTGAGTCAAAAGTTATGCCCTATACAAGACTGACATGGACAAAATGGTCACAAACAAAATCGGTAAAAATTATGGACATGTCTCGCATCCCCATATACAACATATTAAAAGATGAGAATGATCCAACCCTTATAGAATAAAATAAATATATTTTACGATCTTCCGATACGTAAAATGCAGGCTGTTACATTCTCCCCCCTTAAGAAATTTGCCCCCGAAATTCTAAACAAACCCAAGTAATCATAGCGATTTCGCATGCCTACCATCCATGAAAAGCCAATTCTATCATCCAAACTAGCATCCATCAAGCCATGCATCCATAGCCTTATCCTAGCATGTTGAATTCTAACAATACACAACAAGATACAACGATATAACGAAGATACGATATCAAAGGGTCCTACCGACGAAGAGTTCTGGATGAGTCGCTCTCATGCCCTCTTCCGTCTGCCATGTACAATCGTCTCCATCCTCACTCCATTGCACCTTGACTAGCTTAACCATCTTCCTCCTAAGCTGTTTCGTGTCATTCCCCACACACGAAGTGGCTTACAAAATCTCGAAACTACAGTCTCTAAGTCTTCGTACTGCTCTGGAGATACCACTATATTCGAATCATGCTTGAATTTCCATAGAAATGACACATAGAACACATTATGCACACTCGACATCTTCTCGGGTAACTCCAATCTATATGCGAGCTTTCCAATTCGCTCGACTATCGAAAATGGTCCAACAAACCTTGGAGCTAACTTTCCTTTCTTACCAAATCTAACCATGTGCTTCAACGGTGAATCTTTCACAAAAACCATATCGCCCACGTCGAATTCCAAGTCCTTACGATGCTTGTCGGCGTAACTCTTATGACGGTCCTGGGTTGCCTTCATTCTTTGCCGAACTGTCTCGATACAGTCCGAGGTTTCTCTAATCATCTCAGGCCCAAGTACCAACTTATCCCCAGTTTCTAGCCAACATGCTGGAGAATTGCACGTCCTTCCATACAATGCTTCGTATGGTGCCATCCCAATGCTAGACTGGTAGCTATTATTATACGCAAATTCAATTAGATGTAGATGGTCTTCCCATAATCCTCCGAAGTCTAACACACAAGCCCTTAGGAGATCTTCCAAAACTCGATTGATTCTCTCGGTCTGACCATCAGTTTGCAGATGATATGCCGTACTCAAGCAAAATTCGGTTCCCAAATCTTCTTGAAAACTTTTACAAAATCCACTCGTAAATAATGGATCTTGGTCACTTACTATACTCTTTAGGACACCATGGAATTGAACTATCCATTTCACATAAACTTCAGCCAATTTCGATGTCGTCCTAGTCGACTTGACAGGAATGAATCTCGCACTTTTGGTCAAATGATCCACGATGACCCAAATCCCTTCGTTTCCTGCCCTGATTCTAGGTAGTCCATCGATACCTGCTCCCGCTTCCACGTAGGAACTTCCAATGGCTGAAGTAAACCACTCGAATTCTTCTGTTCAACTTTCACTAACTGACAGTTCATACACTTGGAAATGAACTTTCCAATATCTCGCTTCAACCCTTCCAAGTAATAGACTCTCTTCATGTCCTGATACATCTTATTTCCACCGGGATGAATCGTCAGCTTCGAGTGATGACATTCTCTTAGAACCACATCCCTCAATCCATCAATATCAGGAACAACTAATCGCCCTTGCTTTTGAAGCCAACCTTCTCAATCGACCTCAAACTCTTTATCTTCTGGTTCCGGTTTCTGAATGAACTCGACAAGCTTCGCATCCCTCTTTTGGCTTTCGTCAGTCCTTTCGATAAGAGTAGGTCTTATCGACAAGCTCGCCAACATTTCAGGTTCCAACTCACACCTTGGCCTGAAATCAAACCTTGCCAAGTACTCGAGGCTCTTCCATTCCGAAAACATCGCTCCCAAAATTTCGTGTCTTCGACTTAATGCATCTGCAACTGCGTTACCCTTGCCCGAAGTATAGGCTATGCCAAAATTATATGACGCCAGAAACTCTAGCCATCTTTGCTGCCAAAGATTCAAATCCTTTTGGGAGAAAAGATACTTCAACGACTTGTGATACATAAACAACTCGAATCGAACTCCCAACAGGTAATGTTTCCACATCTTCAGAGCAAATACAATCGCCGCCAACTCCAAATCATGAGTTGGGTAATTCTTCTCATGCGGCTTCAGCTGTCGACTCGCATAGGCCACAACCTTATCCTTCTGCATTAGCACTGCTCCAAGTGCAGTACCACATGCCACGGTATGTACCACTATCTCTTCATTCCCACTTGGAATAGTCAACACAGGTGCACTCGTCAATCTCTCCTTCAGGATTCAGAACGCTTGTTCACACTTTGCATCCCATCTTGGTTCTTCTTCGTCAATCCTGTCAACGGTACAGCTACCTTGGAGAAATCCTTGATAAACCGTCGGTAATATCCTGCCAACCCAAGGAAACTCCAAAAATCTTCCGCATTCTTAGGTCGATCCCAGTCCTAGATTGCTGCAACTTTAGCGAGGTCAACCGCTATCCCTTTTCCAGAAACTACATGACAAAAGAACCTCACTTCATCTTTCCAGAAGTGACACTTTGAGAACTTAGCCTTAAGCTGATGCTTCCGCAAGATCTCTAACACAACTCTCAAGTGCGTCTTATGTTCTTCCTTATTTCTGGAGTAAACCAGAATATCATCCACGAACATAAGTACGAACTTGTTCAATTGATCTCTGAACACTCTATTCATAAGATCCACAAAATACGCTGGCACATTAGTCAACCCGAATGGCATCACCAACCATTCGAAGAAACCAGATGGTTTCCTAAAAGCAGTCTTTGGCACACTATCTTTAGCCACTCTCAATTGGTGAAATCCCGTTGCCAAATCCATCTGAGAAAACACTTTGGCTTCGTGAAGCTGATCGAACAAGTCATCTATCCTTGGCAACGGATACTTGTTTTTCTTAGTCACCTTGTTCAGCTCACGATAGTCCACACACAATCTTAACGAGCCATCCGCCTTGGTTGCAAATACGACCGGTGCACCTCATTCGGATACACTCCTACCAATGAATCCTTTTCCCAAAAAGTCTCTAACTTGCACCTCTAACTCTCGTTGTTCCCTAGGCGCCATCCGCCTAAGTGGCATAACGATTGGTCTAGCACCCTCGACCAAATCGATCATGAACCCGATCTCATGATGCGGCGACAACCCTTTGACCTCGTCAAAGACATCTACATACTCATTAGCGATCAGCACTGATGACAGGTCTTCTTGTGGATTCTCAAGCGAATATAGATAACTCACGAAGACCCCGTCTTCACGCTTACATCTAATCAACACCTTTCGCCCTTCCACATCCCCGAACCTTACCTCTAGCTTCTTGCAATTCACCCTTGCCGCATACCTCTTGAGCCAATCCATGTCCAAGATGATCCCAAACCCAGCGAAGTCAAGAACAAAGCAATCACACACAAAAGAGCAACCATGACTCGACAACACTAGACCTCGACATATCATGCAAAGATTTGACGAACCCCCAATTTGATTAGTCACTACGAAGGGTCTATCACAAATCTCAGGTTCCAAACCCAAGAGACACACAAGCTCATTGCAAATGAAGGAATGTGATGCTCCAATATCGAAAAGCACACGAATTGAAACACCATTAACTGGAAGAGTACCTTGCACCACGACACCCATTCCCTTCTCCTCTGCAGTAGGAGCTCTCGAAGAAGATGGTATAGATTCCAAAGCATATGCCTTCTCAATCTGCTTGCCCTTAGCTGATTCCATACAATCTTTCTTCTCATGCCCAGGCTTCCCACATTTGAAGCACTTCTTCTCAGCTTTGGGATTCTTGCACTCATTAGCAAAATGACCTTTCTGCTGGCAGTTAAAGCAAACCACCTAACTCTTGGGTTTCTTTTGACCATATTTTCACTTTTGCTATTGCTGCTTCCTCTTCTTATTATTACCACCCTGCTGTGGTTTCTGAACCTCTTTGGTGGCAGCGACAGCATTTACTTCCTTAGGAAACAAGCTCTCATGACGAATAGCTTTTTTCACAATCTTCTCAAACGAATCATCAAGATGGTCCACTAACAGTTTTCCAACATGAGCATCCAAAACCAAGACAAACTTCTCATTCTTCTGATATGGTGTATCAATGTATGAACGAGCATATCTGGACAAAGCTTCGAAATAAGAAATATAGTCAAGCACAGAACAACCATTCTATTTCAGCTCTACGAACTTCTTGAATAGAGCAGATTTCTGAGTTGTGGAGATAAACTTTGCTTCAAACTTAGCTTGGAATAGCTCCCATGAAATTTCTTCCTCTGCAGTCTCGAGTGTAGTAGAATTCCACCATTCCATGGCCCTACTCTACATTGCCTTGATGCAAGTTTTCTCTTTACTGCATCCTTGATACTCAAGTCTCTAAAGATTCGGACACATGAATCCATCCACCTTTGAACCTCTTCAGCTGGTTCAGTTCCCTTGAACGGTTTCCCCCTAGAGATGTAAAGTCCTTGCACAGCTTTGCAAAATCTACTACTCTAGGAACTCGCACACCAACATCTACCGTAGCCGCCACTGGAGCAGGTAGCCTTCGCATAATTGCTTCTGCCATGGCTTCAAACATGGCCGGGTAATTAGGTTCACCACCGTTTCCCCCTCCAGTATTGGCTCCCCTAGCAGCGCGTCTTGTTTCTCGTCTACTCATTCTAAATCTGAAATTTAGAATAATTGGTCACTTCAAGAAAAACTGCTAAAGAGATACGACCGCTACTACTATATATGCTAATATATATATATATATATAGTAAGCATCCAACTGAAATCTACAAGTATGTCTCTCATACGCGATTACGTCCTTGAACTTTGGCCAAAAGTCGTTGACCAGAGCTCTGATACCAAATGTGACAACCGCCCATAACCCCCGCACTATACAAGAGAAATAATGCACTAAAAGATGTGCAAGGCTACCATGGACGATCATCAGAGTAGGAAAACACAAGTGGAACCTGTCGTAGAACTCACAGCGCAAGGATAAAATATAATAGAACATATACAACAGGTAATAATAGTGAAGCAGAAACACTGGACTTCCATACAACTAGAAAGTAATATCCAAAAACTTGGAAATAGTGTTTATACAAAGTTGCCTCACTACATCACTCAGAAAATCAAACAACAGAAATCCAATTATTAGATAGTAGTAAAACTAGTACGTGAGCCTCCTGCTCGCCACCGATCAGCACCAGTGTATTCACTAAAGCATCACCTGTCACCTGCTACTTAGTCTGCCCATCCACAACCGAATGAACAGCCCAAGGTAATAAGAGGATACATAAAACCTTGAGTCAGATAACAGTCTTAGTGAGTGATAAAACAGCTAACAAACTTCAACAATAAAGTTTATGAAAGGGGATAGATAAACATACTAATCTACCTACGACACCAGAGAAGAAGTCAACCTTATCTTCCCCACATCGGACAGTGACAACCTTTACAATCCATTCAACCAAAGGAATAACAATTCATACATGGAAACCAGAACAACCATTGATAACATTCATAGCATCCAGATTACATAGGCCTCACGTAGACAACCTTAATCGAGTTTACCATCCCTCAAGCACTCTCCCCAGAGGCCTAAACCAATATCAGTCAAGCACTCAAGAAACACCACCCTCGATTTTGGTTAATCCACGTCTGGTACAAACAGGACAACCAATCACTCATGACTGACTCTGGCTATCACCGCTAATCCTGCTTTGAAACCACTGTTAATCGTATGATGACCAACCTTGCCATTTGTCAAGGGCTAATGGTAACCCCAGTTCTATCATAAACTCCATATGTCCAACCTTGACAACTAGGCCTTTTAACGATACCCAAGGTACTCGACTAGCAACCTTCCAGTCTATTAGGTGCCTCATTGTACCCCAGCTTTGAGCTTGCTAGAACTTACGACAACGATGACTTCTCGGCCTTCGCATCTCTAGTCATCCAACCTTGACGACATTTCATAGCTCAAGCAACCTTCTCAAGCAACCATTATCCACCAACTCACAACCTTTGAGTTGCCACCTCATTCGTTGTTCCACCTTGATCAACGAACACATTCTACACTTCGAACCTTCCTACCTGAATTTACTTCGAAATCACACCAACACCAAGCTAATTGCACCACTACGCTGCGGCTAAGGTTCGGGGGTTTGCCCCCAAAAAATATTTTTTCAGACCTTTTCTCCAAATCTGAGTCGTACAAGAAAAACGTACTGTTTTAGAAAATGACCCTATTAGAAACAACCCATAGCATCATCACTATCAACCACAGCGTTTAAAAGCGCTATTAAAACATGACCGATCTGCCCTCTTTCAGACCGACCCGATCCAAACTAGGCCGACCCGATCAAGTGCCCTTCTGGCTTCAAACTCGACCGATCCAACCAACACGACCGACCCGATCCAATCACCTATATGACCGACCAGATCCAAATATGACCCGATCTGAATATGACCCGATCCGAATATGACCCGATCCAATCCACTCCTGTCTGATCCAACTTCGTTTCAATCGGACTTCTGGCCAATTCAACCTATGGCCGAGTCAACTCCTGGCCGATTCAACTTATGGCCGAGCCAATTTCTGCATATTGCAATTCAACTTCGATTTCGACCAAAACTTCGCCGAACGACGAATCCGATGAAACCGACACTACCAAAATCACCAAACACAATCATAAACATATCATAACATTACTAACCACATGAATATGACGATTATCACAAAAATGATGTAAATCTCACCAAAAACCATTAAAATGAACATATGATCAAAATGAGAGATCTAACTAACATAAACATGTAAAATGACATGAAATTAAGGAGTGAATCTTGTTAGATTAGATCATAGGGTGTTGCATATGAAAATGAACTTATAATGGTGTAAATCTATGATAAAACATCCCAGTCTGATGAGAAACATGCACAAACACTCATATACTTCATTTCATTCATGTGAGAGATGTAAATCACTCACCGATTTGCCGAAACAATCTAAAATGATAGAAATAAGAATCCGGACCACGAGCACTGCGAATCAAATCCCTCAATCCGATGAATTCGCCTTTGAAATGATGTAGATCTAGCCTTGAATGGTGTAGATCTTCGATTTCCTCCCTTAGATTTGGATTTTTAATGGTGGAAAGGTGTAGCAGGAAGAAGGAGATCAAATGCCTTCAAATGAGAGAATGGGAAAAAGTAAACCTTTTCCCTCCACTCTCACCCCCTATTTATAGGATTCCACCAAGGCTCCAAAACCTGAATAGCCAACTGAAAAACCTTAAAACAACGATTTCTCCCAAACCGCTGAGCCAAATCCTTAATGTAACCACTCTACGGAAAGGCAATCATCATTTCCTTTCCAATGGCACAGATCTCACCCACTGATTCGACCTGAGACAAAAGCTATTCCATGTACAAGGCTGACAGGAGCAAAATTATCACAAACAAAATCGGTAAAAATTATGGACATGTCTCACATCCCTATAAACAACATATTAAAAGATGAGAATGATCCAACCCTCATAGAATAAAATAAATATATATTTACGATCTTCTGATACGTAAAATGCGGGCTGTTACAAAAGATTTTATGTACATGCTTGGATTTGACACTTAAAATTTATTGTTGGTAGTAAGCTTTTACAACATTCACAAAACCATCATATGATGTTTAGTTGTACCTTATCTCGTGAAGCTTATGTTGTGATAATTTAAATTTACTCTTCATCTACTTGAGAAGAGTTATCCCTTATGATGTTATACTTCATATATTATGATCTACTCACTCTAATTACACTAGACTGATCCATGTATTTTATATACTCGTATCCGACCAAGTCATTTCAGGTTAACGTATGCGTAGATACCTGCTCATCTTGTTTCCGCTATGGCTATCTATCATTTTTCTATGTTTAGGCGTGTTTTGGACTAGTCATCTAACTATTTGTCTATGTGCTCTGATATTTGTAAATATTATTTTATGGGATTTGATATTGTATATATTGCGGTTTGTATAGTCACTTATGTATGTTACTTCATATTGTACTTGATGTATATGTATATGTGGCTGTGTTTACCAAACTGTGATATCTACTATTATTGTGTTTTATTCTGGATTGATCCATTAGCCACCTAAGAATTGCATTAGGAAAGGATTAAGCATGTCGATCATCTTGAGATAGGAAAAAAATAATAAATAAGCACATATCAACGTACTTGATACTTGTATAATATAAGACTCACATATGCCCACTTCTAACCTATCATATCCTCTTTATTAGCAGATAGTATTACCTAGTAACACTCTTTGTTATTATGGGTCTCAGGGGTAGGATTCCACAATTTATTTTTCATATATTCATTTCTTAACTTTTCAAAAATTGTTTTTAATAGAATATTTGTTATTACCGTATTCACTGTTTAATTTGTTTAGAAAATCTATTTTAATACAATATTTATTCTTGCTGAATTATTTTATGAACATTTTAGAAAATAAATTTTAGTATAATTTTGTTCTTGTTAAATTCATTTCTTAACTTTTTGGAAAATCGATTTTAGTAAAAATTTTGTTCTTATTAAATTAATTTATGAATCTTTCAGAAGATCAATTTCAATATAGTATTTGTTACTGTTAAATTAATTTTTGATCTTTTTACAAAATTGATTTAAGTTTAAAATTTCCTAACTTTTTTCTAACTAAATTATAAACTTTAAAGCATCTTTTATAAATTACATAACAAGTAACTTTTTCACATAAATTGTAACAGACATTATTTTGCGTCTAACATTAGTGTAATCTTATCAATAATTATACGTTAGTTTTTGGAATTTAAATCAATGCAAATTTTTAATTAGAAAATAAAAAACCAAACCGCTAATTTTCATACTCAAATCAACTAGTACACCATATTATTATTAACTAATACATAACACTCATCAATTTATAATCGATACTCAACTAACTTCCTAACGTAGGGTTTTAATCATATTACCAAATTAAGTATTATCAACTAATAACAGTTAATCAACATATTCATATCCACAAACATTAAAATTACATAAAAAATGAGTTAGAAGAATTATACTAAACTTTAAAAGTAGAGAAATAAACGACGAAGAAGAGAAGCCACAATAGGGAGGAAGCTAATGGTGGCAGTGGAGGTTTGCGGTTAGAGATGGAGGGCGATGGAGTGCCAGGATAGGATTTTTTATTTTTTCAACATGCACGAAACAAAAACTGAGAGGGAAAAGAGAGTGAATTTTTTGTCTCGGGTTAACACGTATATTCACTGTAGGCAGCTAGCTTTGACCCTTTTTTTCTTAATCGCCGCTAGCCTCTACCGCCATTGCAAGCCAAAACATTCATTGTCGCCTCAAAAGATTCATTTTATATTTTCGTACTCTTTTTAATGTCCATCAGTTTTAAATTTCTAGAAAATTAATGTTTTCGTTTACTATTATCGCTTTCCTTAAATTGATGGCTTTAATTTTAGTTTCCATTTGAACATCATATAATATGGTTCTTCTTTATCCTATTGCGATATGATATTCTTCAAGATTTGTCTGGTTACATGAACTGCAAGCATCTATTATTATTATTTATAGCTATGCCAATAATAATTTTTTTTAATGTTCAGCGCTGGACTTTTTATGTTTATTATGGAACCAGGATATGATAATTAAAGAGGTAATAGATATTTGCTAACAAAAAGCATAGATCCAAACAACATAAAACGCTAAAAGGTAAAAGTGAAAATATCATTCCTAAATGCTGTCGTATCTTGTATACGATATCACCAGAAGTACCTTGGTACTTTTGTCCGCCAATCAAGGCTAGTGAAGCGATCCAAACTATTTCCTATGACGATTATGAGGGACCAAGCGGTATTCCTTAGTTTACTGGAAGTGCTTTAAGGAAGTGCTTATGACGAGCTATTCTAACTATGCTCATCCTAGACAAGCCCGCTCAGCCAATACTTTCTATTTTGCGGATATTGCGAAAAAAGAAATAGCAAAAGCTTGGCTTTCACATAATTTTTTAAATAAGGAAAAAGAATGGAGGAAGGATTAAATTTATTTATCTAGAGGTGCTTGCGTCCATAGCGAGTCCTAAACCTCAAGGTTTCACTATCTTGGGGGGAGCCCACAAAGCCACATTTGTTTAGCTATAGTAAGACTACGGTCTCCTCGCTAAAACTTCCTGGGCTGTGATAATCAATCAAACCTTATTATTCTTTTCCATGACTGCATCCACGACCGAATCAACTAATTTTCCAATGATATAGAGAGGGTACCTCCTTTCCTTCTCCCTCCAAATAAGTAGTTAGCTTCCTTTCCACCCCTCTGGTCAAACCACTACTTCCGAGCTATGCTAAAAAGAGTATACAAGCTTGGATTGAAGATCAACATCGAGGAAGGATAGATCGCATCAATTGAGTTGATTTGGAGGTCGTTCTTCGCTGTACGGATTAGGGATTTGTTGATTTCAAGCTATTTTGTGGATTTGGTGAGTGATAAGCATCTCTCACATGAATTCAATTGAGTATATGGGTTTGTTTAATCTTAATTTCATCATTTCGAGTTGTTTCTACCTAGATCTAATCGAGGTAAGTATATTCTCATTTTGTACCATACCATAAGATCTATCTAGCAATTTTTAATGGTTAATTCATATGTTTATGCATGTTTAGATCAAATTATTAGTTCGTTTAATGTTTTATCATGATTTTGTGAGTTTCATAGGATTGTATGACGATTATTTGATGTGCTGATAGTTGTTGATGATTGATTTGTTGTGCAACAGATTGTTTGGATGAAGCTGGTCGATTTGGATGAGATTGATGCATAGATGTTCGTACTTAAGGTGTTGATTGTGTGGATCGATTCAGCAAAAGGTGAATCTGGCTAATTGATCGCACAAAGGGAATGATCAGTGATGACGTGGAAAGTATGGATCAGTGCTGCATATGTGGAAAATCTGGATTGCATGGACTGGATCGTGTGGCTCGAGTGTGTAAGGCGGGAATGGAAAATAGCTATGGATCGGTCGAAGGCATGGATCGGTCGAAGATGGGTTGGCGATGGAATAAACTGGATCAGTCGAAGTCACCAATGATGGATCGGGTCATTCGTTGGTGGTGGATCAGGCTTGATGGATTGGTTTATTTTGGAAAGTGGGGATGCACCAAGGAATGTGTTGGATGAAGCATAGGTTATGGATCGCTCGCGATCCATAAATGGACCGGGTCAATGGACTTTAAAGATGTAGATGATGGATCAACCTGGATTAATGGATCAGGCGTGCGATCCATATGTATCAGTTGTGATCCAAGAAGGTGCGGTTCATATAATAAGGACCAAATGGAGTTGATTTTTAGTTTGATGATGGGCATAACTTCGATGTGAATTCAAATGGAATGTTCGAAGCAAAGCGAAATGTTCGTTGATCATGATGTGATGCAACAAAGTGTGAAGATGACTCAAGATGAATTGAGCTCGTGCATAATGGATGCTCGAGAAGGCGCTTGAGCTCATGGATAGTCACCGATGATGACTAGAGTTATTGAAGGCCAAGGGATCTTCGTTAGTCATAGATTCTAGCAGACTCAAAGCAGGCGTATAATGGGGGCACTTAAAGACTAGATGATTTTGAGTACCGTGGGCAGTCACGATGGCATATGGAGTTTTACTAGAACTGGAGTCACCATTAGCCCTTGACGGATGGCATGATGGGTCAGTCATACGACTAACGACGTTTCAAGGAAAGGGAGACAGTGGTAGCCAGATTCATGGATATTGATTGTTTTTCTTGTATCGTCTTGTGTGGATTGTCCGATGTTTGCGAACAAATTATGCAGTTGTAAACAACTGTAAAATCCGTTCGGCTTTCCTAAACAACAAGGATTGTTGTAGAGGGTGTCGAACTCTGGGACCAAATTATTTTATTAATAAATCCAATCAAGTTATCCCTAACTTTTGATTGGTTGAAAAACAAAGAAAATAGCAGAAATTAAATAAAAAGAGAGTTTTAACAATAAGTGAAAGCAATTAGGGGATAATGACATAGATCAGATTCATAATCATCAATAGCCAAAAGATCAACCAGATCTAATACATGTTTCTGTCACAAATATGAATCATCGATAATAGGTTTTTAGAAACAAATATGTAAATAACGACAAGCATAGCCTATGCAGGAGCTCAGCTCTACAACCATAGGCTATCAGGACAGATTCACTATTTTATTTCTAAAACCCTAAATATTAAATCTAAATCTGATAAGTGTTAGACCGAACTCGAATATACCCTGTGAAGGAGCACAGCTCTTAAACGACACAGGGTATGAAGGTTTAGATCTAACCCTTAATTCAGATCCAGATCTACATGTATACAGTCCTCATCTTTTGGCTATGTGATTCATATTGAATCATACTATCAGCGTCATCACCCCCTAATCAAAGGGGATTAGCTAGACATAGCTAAAGAAGAAGAGAAACAGAAATTAAATAACAAGAACATAAATAAAACTAAAACTAAATAGAAAAGAGGAAGAAGAATGATTTTATTCCAAGAAGAGAATTACAGAATAAAACCCAATGTGTTCCTTACAAGACTAAGATACAATGTATTTATAGCTGATATGACAAAGGCTAGCTAGCTAATTACATAATGTGGGACTAAAGAAATAACCCAAATAACACATAAGCCAGTGTGAACGCAGCTTTAGAGTGAGTGGTCTAGCAAATAGGCTAGTGTGAACGCAACATGAGTAAGAGGCCTTCCAAATGAGCTAATGTGAATGCAGTTTGAGTCTTTATTGAGCCAAATCTTCTTAACTGAAATATAATTGCAACCGTTCTTCAAGCTTTAGACTCTTCAAGCTTTAGCAATTTTAAACTTCACTCTTTTTAAGCAAATTCTTCATGCTTTATCCATCAAATGCTCTAAACCATGCTTCTTGTCAATAATCTGAAAATACAGCTATAAATACAAAGTATCAATTATTTTAAAGGGAAAATAAGATAAATAAGCGGATAAAATATATGCATTTACGTGTATATCAAATACCCCCACACTTATCTTTTTATTCGTCCTCGAATAAACTAAACTAAGATATGTCACACTTTCGTAGGAAACACGATTGCATTTAGCGTATGCAACAAGCCGTTAAACCTCTGGGTGTCCCCAGTAGGACGAGTGTTGTCTCGTGAGGGTTTTCAGCGGATACTACCCACAAAATCCAAAGCGTCTTACGTACGCGGATTAATCAAACAATATATTTAAGGTCTTTCACATTCCAAGGATTTCACCTAACTTCAATAGTAACGGTTTAGCCCCAAATTGTCCATCCCATAATTAGTGCAAAAATGAATAAGATTTTTCAAGCTGAATTGTAATTCCTTGATAACACTGTAATTGTCTTGAAGGTTAAGAGCGTGGTGTCAACCAAAGTTCTACACATCGACAATGTGCACCCAATCATTTATTCAACCTTTTTTTTTTTTTGAATAATTTTGCACCACTGTAACTGTAATGTCTTGGATGTGAGTTATGCATAGATGAAGGAAAATTTTGTAAGTTCTAAAAAATATTATAGATGAGAGGGCAAGTGTATTAGTTGAACTTCAAGCTACAAAAGATAAAGTAATACTAAGGCACATATAGACATTTTGTTTGCTTTCATCTCCTCTACTACAATCCTCGCTTCCAAGTACGGTGTGGTGGATATGGAATGGAAATGAATGCTTTATAGTCAAGAATGATGAATGACTATTTTATTCTGAGAGACTCTCTCTTTATTTCATTTTTTTTCTTCTTTTTCTCTTTTTTTCCTCTTTTTTTTTCTTTTTTTTCTTTTTCACATATTTTTTTTCTTCATATTTGCATGATGAATGATGAGTGGAAATGGAATGGAATGACACCATATTTTATTTCATTTGATTCCTCCTCTACTAAACCAACACTTCATGAAAGGAAAGTTTTGTGCCCTAGTTACTCTACTTCTATAACCTTAATTCAACACACAAGTATGGATTGTTGTTATACAAAAAGCTGAAAGGAATGATAAGCAAAGTTTCGTAAGATAGATAACCCATATAAAATAAGATGTGGTATATGGTTATCCTACCTTAAAACAAGTACGGAGTGGGTGGTGTAATATTGGTATAAAAAGTGACGTTTTTGACCTTTAAACAAGGTTCTTGAGTATACCAATATAAGATAAACTTGTCGAAACATGGATGTAAATCGACTAAAACTTGGGTTTGAATAATGTGGGGTATCGAAGAAGAATGCTACAATGAGACATTTCTCCTTAATTGGGCCAAGTGGATTTTAGAACTTACGATTTTGAAAATTTGAGTGGAAAAGAAAATATTATGCATGAAACGAACTCAGAAAATCCAACAAATGGAGGTGCAAAATCATTTTTTTTATTTTTACTTGCACATTCTAACACGTATAACAAGGGTTGACACGCTTACTCCAGAACACGACTAACGTCTGCACAGTCTCAAGCTAGCATCTTAAAAAGACACATTACGACTCAATGAATGAATAATGTTCATTCCCATCACCCAACAATTCAACTTATCAAACAAGAACCAAGGTGTTATTTATGAATTTAAGTTAATCCTTGTTCAATGAATGACCTAGTTCATAAAATTTGATTGCTGATGTAATGTACATCTCCCCCCCCCCCACACTTGAGTGTGACTGTGTCCTCACAGTCGTTAATCAGACATATCTTAGTGAAAGGGAAATAAAATAAGAGGGTCAGCACGACTTACCGGATGTGTGTGCAGAAAATACGCAG
Organism: Allium sativum; assembly: GCA_030737875.1. Lineage (NCBI taxonomy): Eukaryota > Viridiplantae > Streptophyta > Magnoliopsida > Asparagales > Amaryllidaceae > Allium > Allium sativum. The sequence goes on from CM060922.1 coordinate 593,863,511, forward strand.
TCATCGAATAGATGAACCGGTCCACAATGGACCAATGGATCAGCCTCATTAAGCTTATGAGACACAGCTGAAGCACAGAAAACCAAACCATAAAGGATTGTATATTACGTGATAGATTTGGAAAAACAAATTTCGTTTTATCAAAAGTTTGAGTTGCTAGTTTTAAAAGCTTGAGCTTACAATTGATCCTGAAATCGAATTGAATTTTTATAGCAACAAAAGAGAGGTCATCGAGCTGGGGTTCAACAAAAGTTTTAAAAACAAAGTTTGACTTGTTCAGATGATGTATAAATTGAGAGACATGTGCATCGTTCTCACCCCCACACTTGTTTTGGGAAATATTGTTCGGTTTTGCTTTAATATTTGAAATTTTATTAACTAAAGGTTCATTCGTAAACCTAAAGTCAAAACCGAGCAAATGAATTTTCAGTAAATTTCGAAATCGTGTTTTCTCAAAAATAGTGTCATTCCAGAAAGAGTTCATATACTGCATAAATTTATCATTGAAAAACAAGTGATTATAGTGAGGTTCAGTTGAAACGATCAAGTAGCAAGGAGTTTCAACAGTTTCAGAAAAATCGTTATTGTGCTTGAGATCACATTCAGCAGTTTCGTTGTTTTCAACCACAAGAATTTCAAAGTTTTCAAATTTTTCATTTTCAGTTTCAAACCCAACAACATTATCGTCAATCAGTTCAAGAAGTTTTCGCTCATCAAAGTCGTCCTCACCTAAACAGTTGTTAACAACTTCATCATTTTTGTCATGTTAGCAATCTAAAGTTGCTAAATTTTCAGAATTTGAGAGAGGAAGATCAAATTGAAGGTTGACGTCTTTGTTTTTAAGAGAATTTAAATTCAAATCAATCGCAGAGCTTTCACTTGAATTGTTGCACATGTATAAATTACACAATTCATTTATTTCTTCATTTTGTTGTATGCTCATTTCAAGTAAAAATTCAACATGTGTTTCAAGAATAGAGGGTTGATCATCATTTCGAAAATTTGATTATGTACAATTGGGATTATCCTGAAAATTTTGAAAAGTTGGTGGTGTACAGTCCAAATTACTTGTACAATAGTTGTTATTAAAATATCCATATGAATTTGGTGTAAAAGTATATGGATTATATTGATTTTCACAACTATCGTAAAATCCGTAGGAATAATGGAATTGAGACATTTTCAAGAAAGCTCTTTTAAAAAATATGTTAAAATTAACAACATCGGATTATATGAATACAAGTCTAGGCCAGGTCCGGACAGGGGTTATCAGTGTGCCACGAATCACCGTAGAAACACAATTGAAGGTTTAAGAACCTGTTTGAGTTCGAGACTCTACCGTTCCTTAGACACCTCAGAGAGTATCAATCCTAATTGTCAATTTAACGAATATTTTGTCCTATGAGCTTTTGGGGAATCCTCGGTTCGATTTCAAAAATAACCTTTTCAATTAATCCCACGTTCGTTTTAAAATTTTAAACCACACATCAACATGCAAAATATTCAGTCACAGAATGAACAGTCTCAGAACCGTCACAGAACAGGAAATTGCGGAAATAAATAAAAAAAACAAATTTTTTTTACAAGCAAGCCGATGCCCTGCAGAAGAGTTTTACAAGCAATGTCTATATATATATTTTTTATTTTGCAGCAGCGGTCCCTGTAGAGATAGAAAATACTCACCTTGATCGGCAGTCCGTCCAGTGCAATTGGGTAGCGCTAGCGCGTTCACACCCCACTTGGTGTGCAACCGCTCCAACCCTTCAGATTCTACTAATTGGTTGATTGTTTGACCTTTGAAATCCTTGTTCGTTTGCTTCAACTCTGTTCTTGCTTTTGATCCTGAAATTTTTTTTTTCGAAAGAAAACAAATAAACAAACGAAAAGAAAAAGAAATGAAAAAAAAAAACTACGAACTAACCTAAAATTAAAAAAAAAATATAAAGAAAAATAACAAAGTGACTAACTAAATAAATAAATAAAAACTAAAATAAAAATAAAAACTAAAAGCTCACAAAAATAAAAACAAGAAAGTTGGCTCAATTAATAGGCTCGCACCATTCAAGTTGAACAATTCAATCCGCGTGAGTCTACCAATCATTCAAGCTTTCAGCCTGTCGTAATCTACTAAAGTCCACACTGAATATAACAACAATTCTAATACCCAAAAGCCTAAATCAATTCACACAGTTCACCAGCTTGATTTACACGCATGCACCAATACTACCCTAAATATCCCACTAGAAAGGTCAAGACCCAACTCAATATAATTCCAAAAGAGTAAAAACAATACGTCACTTATTTCCTTCCTTTTGCAGCAAAAAGGAAACCCACAACAAAAATCACAAATTCAAAACAGAAATCGAAATTAAAAATCAAAATCGAAATCGTTGGTTGATCGCTGGTTGGGGGTTACGTTCGGATAGGGGCGACTAAAGTGGATGGTGTCTGCTGTCGGTCTTGGAGGAAGGGGTCTCGTCGATCAAAGGGGGCGGCTTGGGGGTACTGTTGAGGTCGCCGGTATGGTGGTTGCTTTCAGGCGACGTTTGTGAAGCCTGGGGTTGGCTAGTTAGAGGAGGCGAGGGGTATTTGAATTGGATCCGCAACTTTGTGATTGCGGGTTTTCGTTTTTCGGATCTGGGTGGTGAGAGGACGTTGGGTTTGTGGATGCAGAAGTACTGCTTGGTGAATGAAGGTGGGATGTAGGGAGGTGGTACTGTTGTTGGTTCGGGGGATTTGATCACAGAGGAAGTATGATTAAGTGGCAAGTTGCAAGATGCTTTGTGATGGATTGGTGAGGATGTTGAGTTGCACGTCGGATTGTTGTGGATTTTGTAGGGTTCACCGATCTGGGAGGAAGGCTTCGGCAACGTTGATTGCTTGGGTTTATGAATGACGGATTTGGTTTGGATTGACAGGACTGTGCGTAGTGGTGAAGGGGTTTTGGGAGCTGCAAACTAGGATGGACTGATTGAAGAACAATGGTGATCGGTGTTCGACGTGAAGTCGGGTTACTGACTTGAGAGGAATGAAAATGTGGACAGGGGAGGCTTTGTGAGGTTGATAATTTGCAGTGGCTATTGCGAGGGGTTGAGGAACTTTGGGAAGAAAGGGATGATATGCGAAGGTGAAAACTATAGAAAGAAATCTAGAAAGGAATTTTTTTTTTTAGAATTGTCAAAAGGAGAGAGAATCGTAGAAATTGGCAAGTAATCGAACAGAAATGTGCAAGACTTTTGCAGTGGAGATCAGAAGATTGTATTTTTGTAAAAAAAAATTTTTTTAGAAAAGTGGAAAGAAATCAGAAAATAAATGGCAAGGAATCAAACACAATTGTGGCAATTTGAATTGGTGAAATCAGGTGTTAAAGGAAATGAATAAAAAAAGAGGAAGAATTGTAAGAGAGAGAGCGGAGATTGAGGAAAGAAAATCACAAAACTGTGGATGGAAGGGTGAATGGCAGCGAAAACAAAAAAGGAAAGAAACCTTTGTAAAAAAATTTATTGTAAAGAAAGGAAACAAATTGCAAAGAAAATTTGAAAGAGATTTTTTTTTATATAGAAATTTGTAAAGAGGAGAAAAATAGAAAAATTGGATAGAAATCAATGAAAGAAAGGAATGAAGCCTGTATTGAAAACGGAAAGGAAATTGAAACAAAAGGAAAGATTTTTTTTTCTTTTTTTTTCTTCTATATTTAACAGAAAACAAAAGGAACGACTAATTTTTTTTATATATAAAAAAACAAAACAAAAGGAAATAAAATCAACTAAATTGGGCAAGTTATTTTTTTTTCTCTTGATTTCAAAGATTAGCGTATCAATGTTTTAATACCCAATCTAACAATCAAGATTTTTTTCTATATATCAAAGAAAATGCAAGGAAGATAACAAATAAAACTAGCACAAATCGATAAACAAATTATTTTTGTGTTTTTTTTTATATACAGAAAAATTAAAGAGAAAATAAAATAAAAATTAAAAATATAACCCGAAGGATTATTAATAAAAATTAGTTTGGTCCCCGGCAACGGCGCCAAAATTTGTTTGCGAACAAATTATGCAGTTGTAAACAACTGTAAAATCCGTTTGGCTTTCCTAAACAACAAGGATTGTTGTAGAGGGTGTCGAACTCTGGGACCAAATTATTTTATTAATAAATCCAATCAAGTTATCCCTAACTTTTGATTGGTTGAAAAACAAAGAAAATAGCAGAAATTAAATAAAAAGAGAGTTTTAACAATAAGTGAAAGCAATTAGGGGATAATGACATAGATCAGATTCATAATCATCAATAGCCAAAAGATTAACCAGATCTAATACATGTTTCTGTCACAAACATGAATCATCGATAATAGGTTTTTAGAAACAAATATGTAAATAACGACAAGCATAGCCTATGCAGGAGCTCAGCTCTACAACCATAGGCTATCAGGACAGATTCACTATTTTATTTCTAAAACCCTAAATATTAAATCTAAATCTGATAAGTGTTAGACCGGACTCGAATGTACCCTGTGAAGGAGCACAGCTCTTAAACGACACAGGGTATGAAGGTTCAGATCTAACCCTTAATTCAGATCCAGATCTACATGTATACAGTCCTCATCTTTTGGCTATGTGATTCATATTGAATCATACTATCAGCGTCATCACCCCCTAATCAAAGGGGATTAGCTAGACATAGCTAAAGAAGAAGAGAAACAGAAATTAAATAACAAGAACATAAATAAAACTAAAACTAAATAGAAAAGAGGAAGAAGAATGATTTTATTCCAAGAAGAGAATTACAGAATAAAACCCAATGTGTTCCTTACAAGACTAAGATACAATGTATTTATAGCTGATATGACAAAGGCTAGCTAGCTAATTACATAATGTGGGACTAAAGAAATAACCCAAATAACACATAAGCCAGTGTGAACGCAGCTTTAGAGTGAGTGGTCTAGCAAATAGGCTAGTGTGAACGTAACATGAGTAAGAGGCCTTCCAAATGAGCTAATGTGAATGCAGTTTGAGTCTTTATTGAGCCAAATCTTCTTAACTGAAATATAATTGCAACCGTTCTTCAAGCTTTAGACTCTTCAAGCTTTAGCAATTTTAAACATCACTCTTTTTAAGCAAATTCTTCATGCTTTATCCATCAAATGCTCTAAACCATGCTTCTTGTCAATAATCTGAAAATACAGCTATAAATACAAAGTATCAATTATTTTAAAGGGAAAATAAGATAAATAAGCGGATAAAATATACACATTTACGTGTATATCATCCGACGTCGAGTGAGATGTCTCTTTGGTGCTTATCTGTCATTGGTTTTGCTCTTCGGGGTTCGTGCTTGGGAGGTGTTGAGCTCGATTAGGATGGTCTACGCTTGATAATTGGTTGTTATGGATGTACTGTTTGTTTCTTCTCTAATTCTCTAGGAAAGGCTATCACTGTAGGTTGTGGAGGAGATGGGTTTAGGTTTCTTCTCTGTTGATGTGTTGGTAGATTAGATGATTGATCTGCCTATTTTTCATATACTTTACTAAGGATGTTGTTAGCTGTTTTACCGCTCATTAAGACTGTTGTCTGACTCAAGATTTTATGTTTCTCTCTTATTACTTTGGGTTGTTCATCCATTTGTGGATGGGAAGACGAGGTAGCATATAGAAGGTAGTAGATCTTAATGAGGACGATGCTGCTAAGAGACGACGGGATGGTGGCTTACGTATTATTTTCTATAATATGTATATGATGTTTTCCGCTATTATTGCTGTTGTATGCTACTCTGAGTGAATCTGTAGTGAGGCTTATTGTACAGACTCTAATGTAATCCAGTGTTGTATGGATATTTCCATGATGATATGAAAATTTTAAGATTCTGCTCAATTATGCTTCACTATTATATCTTATTGTATATGTTCAACTATATTTTATACCCGCGCTGTGAGTTATACGATAGGTTTCGTGTGAGTTGTTCCACCCTGATGGTCGTCCCGTATCGGCCTGGCACGTCATACAGCGCACTTCCCTTGGTTTGTGCGGGAGGTACGGGGCGATCATCGCACTTGTTATCAGAGCTTTGGTTAATCGGTTTTATCCAAAGTTCGTGGGTATAATATTGTAGTATTGTATAGTAGCGCTTGAACTCCATTGCAGTTTTCTCATGTGTGGACTAATCATTCTATTTTCACATTTAGAATGAGTCGTCGATCTTCGAGATATACTTCTAGGGAAGAGCCTATTAATGGAAGGGGAGTACCCAGCTACGTTTGAGACCATGGCAGCAGCGATCATGAGGAGGGTACCCGCTGTAGAAGCAACCGTGGTAGATGTTGGGGTTCTGGTGAAGGTGCCTAGGGTGGTTGAGTTTTCTAAGATGTGTAAGGACTTCACTACTTTGGGAGGGAAGTTGTTCAAAGGGATAAAGCCGACTGAAGAGATTCAAGGGTGGCTTGATACTTGTATTCGGATATTCGAAGACTTGGGTATTGACGATGCAACTAAGAGGAAGCTTGCATCGAGGCACCCGCAAGACAGAGCTATGGATTGGTGGAACACTGTTACTTTAGAAACTCTTGAAGATAAGATCACTTGGGATCAGTTTCGAGTCAAGTTTGAGACGAAGTTCATTTCTACCACCCATAAGTCAGTTCTATTCTAAAAGTTCGTTGATCTAAAGCAGAATGGTCGACTAGTGTTGGACTATGTTTCTGATTTTGAATCTTCATCCAAGTATGATCGTTTATATATTGAGACTCCTTATCAGAAGAACAAGAAGTTCATTATGAGCTTAGATACCTATCTTGGGAAGCGGTTGGTTGATCATTTGTATTACCCTTATGAGAAGATCTTAGAGAAAGCTTTGAGGCACGAGAGTTTGTTTCCTAAAGAAGAAGTTGTTGTTGCAACCAAAGAGGAACCGAAACCACAACATGGTGGTAATAACAAAAAGAGGAAGCAACAACAGAAGAAAGGAAAGGATGGTCAGAAGAAGCAGAAAGGCGAGGTGACTTGTTTCAACTGCCAGCAGAAGGGCCATTTTTACAACGATTGTAAGAATCTGAAAGCTGAGAGGAAGTATTATAACTGTGGTAATCCTGGGCATAACAAGAAGGATTGTCCAGAACCATCAAAGTGTAAGCAGATAGTGAAGGCGTATGCTTTGGAGGATGTACCATCTTCTTCGAGAGCTCCTATGACGGAGGAGAAAGGGAAGAGTGTTGTTGTTCAAGGTACACTTTTTATCGGGGGTGTTTTAGTTCGAGTGTTGTTTGATACTGGAGCATCACAATCTTTCATTAGCAATGAGCTTGTTTGCCACTTGGTTTGGAACCTGAAATCTGTGATAGACCATTTGTTGTGACTAATCCAGTAGGGGCTTCGTCTAGTCTGTGTATGCTTTGTCGTGGCCTAGTGTTGTCATGTCATGGTTGCTCCTTTGTGTGTGATTGCTTTGTGTTGAACTTTGCCGGTTTTGGGATCATTTTGGGTATGGATTGGCTTAAGAGGTATGCAACTAAAGTGGATTACGAGAAGCTCGAGGTGACAGTCGGGAATGTGGAAGGGCGAATGGTTGTGATTCGATGTAAGCTAGATGATGGTGTCTTCGTAAGCTTTTTGTATTCATTTGTGATTCCATGGGAAGAGTTGTCATTTGTGCTGATCGCAAGTGAGTTTGATGATGTCTTTGAAGAGGCCAAAGGATTGCCGTTGTATCGTGAGATTGAGTTCATGATCGATTTGGTCGAAGGTGCTACACTTATCGTTATGCCCCTTAGGCGGATGGCGTCTAGAGAACAGCGAAAGTTAGAGATTCAAGTAAGCAACCTTTTGGGAAAAAGATTCATTTAGAGAAGTGTGTCCAAATGGGGTGCACCAGTTGTGTTTGCAACCAAGGTTGATGGATCTTTGAGATTGTGTGTTGATTACCATGAGCTGAACAAGGTGACTAAGAAGAACAAATATCCATTGTCGAGGACAGATGACTTGCTTGATCAGCTTCACAAAGCTAAGGTGTTTTCCCAAATGGATTTAGCAACGGGATCTCACCAATTGAGAGTGGAAAAGGATAGTGTGCCGAAGACAGCTTTTAAGACACCATCCGGTTTATTTGGGTGGCTAGCGATGTCATTTGGATTGACTAACGCATTAGCGTATTTCGTGGATAATATGAATAGGGTGTTCAAAGATCAGTTGAGCAGGTGCGTGCTTGTGTTCATGGATGATATTCTGGTTTCCTCTCGGAATGAGGAAGAGCATAAGACTCACTTGCTAGTTGTTTTGGAAATCTTGCGAAAGCATCAGCTAAGAGCTAGGTTTTTGAAGTGTTACTTCTGGAAGAATGAAGTGAGGTTTAGGCCATGTTGTTTCTGGAAATGGAATAGCGGTGGATCTTGCTAAAGTGGCAGCAATCTAGGACTAGGATAGACCTAAGAATACGACAGACGTTAGGAGTTTCCTTGGGTTGGCGGGATATTATCATCGGTTTGTCAAGGACTTCCCCAAGATAGCTACACCATTAACAGGATTGACAAAGAAGAATCAAGTGTTCACATGGGATGTAAAGTGTGAGAAAGCTTTTGGAATCCTAAAAGAGAGACTGACGAGTGCTCCTGTTTTGACTATTCCAAGCATGAATAAGGAAATGGTGGTATACACCAATGCATGTGGTATTGGGCTAGGAGTTGTGCTAATGCAAAAAGGATAGAGTTGTGGCATATGCGAGTCGACAGCTGAAGCCGCATGAAAGTAATTATCCGACTCATGATTTGAAGTTGGCAGCAATCGTGTTTACTTTGAAGATATGGAGACATTACCCGTTGGGAGTTCAACTCGAGTTGTTTACGGATCACAAGTCGTTAAAGTCCCTTTTCTCTCAGAAGGATTTGAATCTTCGACAGCAACAGTGGTTAGAGTTTTTGGCATCCTACAATTTTGGTATTGCCTATACTCTTGGTAAAGGTAACACAGTGACAGATGCGTTATGTCGAAGACATGAAAGTTTGGGAGCTATATTTTCAGTATGGAAGCACCTCGAGTACTTGGCAGGATTTGATTTCAGGCCTATGTACGAGTTTGAGCCTGAAATGTTGGCAAGCTTATCAATAAGACCTACTCTCATCGAAAGGATCGGCGAAAATCAAAAGCATGATGTGAAGCTTGACGAGATCATCCAGAAGCTGGAAGCGAGGGCGGAGCCAGAAAAGGATAACGATTTCGAGGTTGATCGAGATGGATAGCTTTGGAAGAAAAAACGATTGGATATTGATAGATTGAGGGGTGAGGTTATGAGGGAATGTCATCACTCTAAGTTGACGATTCATCCTGGTGGTAATAAGATGTATTAGAACATGAAGCGAGCTTATTATTGGGAAGTAATGAAGAGATATGTTGGAAATTTCATTTTCAAATGCATGAACTGTAAGTTGGTGAAAGCTGAACAGAAGAAGCAAGTGGATTGCTTTAGCCGTTTGAAGTTCCTACATGGAAATGGGAGAAAGTATTGATGGATTACCTTGAACCAGGGCAGAAAATGGGTCATAGTGGATCGCTAGACCAAAAGCGCAAGGTTTATTCTTGTCAGATCGACTAGGACATCATCGAAGTTGGCTGAGCTATATAATAAATGGATAGTTCGATTCCATGGTAACCCAAATAGCATAATGAGTGATCGAGATCTATTGTTCACAAGTGGATTTTGGAAGAGTTTGCAAGAGACTTCGGAAACCAAGTTATGTTTGAGTACAGCTTATCATCCGCAGACTGATGGTCGAACCGAGCGAGTGAATCGAGTGTTGGAGGATTTCCTTAGAGAATGTGTATTTGATTTTGGGGAATCATGGGAAGACCATCTACATTTGGTTGAGTTTGCGTATAACAACAGTTACCAGTTGAGCATTGGTATGCACTACAACAAAATATGAAATTTATAACGCCATTTAATAACACGTTATGTTGAACTGTTATTATTTACATTTAATTGTTTACTTTCCAAGTCATTTTCTTTTGACCATACCTTGTAGCGCTCACATTTTCTAACCCCTCATTTTGTCTTCCTCCAACTTCATGAATTCTTTTCCCACTCCCTCCAAAATAATTTCGCCTCCCTCCAACAAGGAGCGGTTCATTCCTTCACGTTTACGAACCCTTAATTTTCGATTTCGATTTTGGTAAGCCGTGTTCTCCATATCCCCACTGGTGGATTTCGACATCTTCTTTAACCTACCAATCGACTCTATTGTTTAGGGTATTCTCATTTTGTTTTTTTGGTTTTTTAATTCCATCACATCATTCTGCATTTTATCTTTTTAGGCACTTCTACATGCTTGTGTTGCTTGCTCTTTGAAACCGTCAGTTGATTGGATAGCCACATCAGATCTTCATATTATATTACTCAGGTGCCCTGAAGATGCAGTTCCCTTAGGAATCTTACTATAAGAAAAATCCCAAGGTCTGACTTGATCTTTGTTTCAAAATATATTATACTACTTTGGCATCCATGTCCTTAAATGTTTGGGGAATAAAAGTGATAGATGCTGAGACATGATCTTCTGACATGTTAGGTTTTTTTTTTCATATTAGTCTGTTTGTTACATTGATGCACACTTACCATTATTTGTGATTCTCAAAGCCCCGAATTTGACCACAGGCTTGAAATTTGAAACATGTTGACTAATATTTCTCATCAGGTTACTGATTTGTTTATCAATTTTGATCTCATCGCTCTTGCTCCTTCCACACTAAACCAGCTAGATTATTAGATTATTAGGTGTTAAGTGATTTGATTAGGGTATTAAATCAAATCTTCTGGGATATGTTGGAGAATATAGCTCAGGATTAATTTAACGTATGGTTAATGAACAGACGAATTATGATATATTGATTGATTATTTGATGTTTATTACTTAATTTGCATTTGAACTTATCTGTTAACACGATTAGGTGGACTCTATATTTTTTAGCATTGAGAAAAAATCACATGGTACGAGGTGTTTCTTTAAAGTACTCTGATAACAAACTCATTAGCAGAGCATTCAGGCAATTGGTGGATTTACTTTAATTAGTGTTCAGAGTTATCTCATTACAACCAATGAAATCCTTTTTGGCATCAAATAAAATATTGCATGTTAACATTTGAGCAATCATGCTTCCTTGAGCGAGGATCCTATACAACTGTATCTATAGATAAATTGATGTTATAAGTGTTACATTTTAGAAGAGCCACAGTTACCCTGAATATTTTATGCACATATATTTGGAACTAGAATACCATTTTTTACTCAAGGGCATATAATGATCTTCCTCTTTATGATATACTTAACGAGATCCAGAAAGGCCACAACCACATGGCGATGGTTGTTAAGCACAGAAAGGAGACTGATGCTAATTTGGAAAAGCAAAAAACTGGTAGTATCTAAAAAACAAAATATTTATCAGTAGCTTAACATTTTATTTTATTTTGAATAACATAACAAGTCTTACATTGCATTTGCCGGGAATGGCAATATGACCGAGCCAAGAAGTCCATTGTTAAGGAACAACTGGTAGAAAAGCAAAGAAGTTTGAATACAAATAAAGAAATCAGACCGTGGAAGGCATGATAACATACTCTTTTTCTTTGAATCTCTTCCGAGTTATTCTTTAGATGAAGAAGTTGTAGGAATCATAAAAATGGAAGATGTTATGGAGAAATTGCTACAGGTAGATTTTGATTTCATTTCCATTATGTTTACGGCTAACACATTCTTATAATTCTTAGTACCATGATATTAGTGAACATGTGTTTTCCTGCAGGAAGAAATACTGGATGAAACTGATGACTACGTGGATGTTCACAACAAGTTAGTTTTCATATTGGATGAGCCACATGGTGAATTTACATATTTTAAGACTCAATATTGCAGTTTTATTTTAAAGGATCAGGATAAATATGGTTCCTCAGGCAGTGTCAGCATCAAGATCGCCAAAAGAATTTCCATTAGTTTATTTCCAGAAAAGGACTCCTGCGGCATCTCCACTTTCGCATCACATTCATAATTCTATATCGTAGTCGTCTGCTTCTTCACATTCTCAGTATCATGGTTCAGTGCAAACGAACTCAGCTATTAATGGAGAACCGATAGCGGACTCGCCTAATAATAATACATCTCTTGATCACAATTCAATTCCCTCAAATCAAGTACGTATTTAGCGTAATCTTTTTTATGGATGCTTAATGTTTATCTTTGCTCTTTATCCTATTTTTCATTTATAATAAAACCTGAATGTGGTTTCTATACAGTGTATTATAGCAATAATCATAGTAACCTGGGATTTCATACTGGAATCTCAATATGGGGTTGGTGGTCTATCCTTTACTCTTATTGCTGACAAAATTATACGCATCATGTGGGGGTGGTGAGATGACACAAAGTAACCATAGATTATAGGGATGAACCTCAAATTTTGTGGGGTTGGGAATGAATAACCAAATCTATCATTTCTTCTTTGTTCTAAGTATCTTAATCATCGACGATGTATGTTTACTGTGTTATAAAGAAATTATTTTGTAATCACGGAATAGTTCTTGCCGCTCTATTGTTTCCTAGGATTGCTTAGCAAGCAGAATTTTATGAGATGAACTTAATCTTTAAGCATATAAATTACAAAGATTGGTCATCTTCTGTTGTGCTTCTCTTGGGGTATACTTTTATTTTCTCATAGTTTTCCTGGAACATCCTTATGCCTTTAACAATGATAGATTGTTGCATCCTTATGCCTTTAAACAAACTCGAAACAATATTGCATCATTTACAAGTATAGTAACATGATTTTTATTCAAGTAGGATGCCAGAAAATCATATGAGAGGAATCATAATGCTGAAGAATGAGGAACATAAGTTGGCTTGTTTGAAACATCAACAGCGGTACTTGTAATTTGAATCTGCGGAGAAGTTAAGGTTATTTCTGATCTGTAATTAACTAGAAAGATAGTTTGGTTTGTTGTCGTCGCTCCGCAGCCATAAATGATTTTTCTATGAGTATAATGTTGATCTCATCTAAATACTGGGTTTTATTTCATATAAACATTTTAATAAAAAAAATCTGAAATACCTTGATCAAATCCCATAAATTGAATTGACTAACATTTTCCTTTGTAAATAATTTGATTGATATGTTCAATAGCTGTTATTAATATCAAATGAATAATATTAATCCACCAGGTATATTCTTAATCAAAATCCACTGAATAATTGATCAAAATTTGCAGTGATTTTAGCGTCTTTGATTGAAGTTTGTGCTCTGGCACAAAAAGAAAATAGGCACTCCAAATTTATGAAATAAATGGTTATATATGACCTTTTTATTGCACAATATTTAGTCATCACGTCAACTAAGATTACATTTAGCAAATATAGTGATAAAATTTGATTACTTGATTGGTAAAATTTGTCGGTGAATAATAGGAATTATATTTTAAATAAAAAATTGAATTTTTTTAATGAAAAAGTAGCAAGGAAAGCACTTACAGTTTATCAAATCAATAAATCGTGCGCCATCAACAAGTTAATAGGGGACATTACAGTCGTTGATAACAATGATTTAAAGCACATAAGGTCATTATGTACATCATCAGTAGGTGGTCTATGCAATGTAAAACATAATATACCCTATTCTATGTCAAGCCATATTTTATTTACCATATGTATTTGTACAAATAATTTAATAAATTGACGAGCTTTGCATTCAAAAGAGCATAATATACCAAACCAATGGTTGTCCTAAAAACAATATATGAATTTGTGGAGCATTACAAGCATGTCCTAATGGAGTGCAAACTAGAGCAGTTACCGAGGTAGAATTTTGAGTACCCATAAGAAAGAGTGAAAGGATGAGTAAAATATAGAAGTCCGACCATATTATGTTGCTTCTTTTCGAAGGCAGATGTGGAGCGTTGACGGTACGCTGAGTGGGACACGAATAAGCATAATAAAGCATGCCGTGTATTTTAAAGCAAATGTGTTGCATGAAGACCGCAATATTACAATGATGGTAAAAAAATGTAACAACCGTCGATGAGTATAGTTGGAGATGAATTAAATCGCGCAGATATCAGTCTTTTGAATATACTTAAAAAAGACTTCTTCCGTACCACACGTTTTGATGAAAATAGCCTAAATAATGAGAGCGTGAATATAATACGTTCTCCACAGAAGAAGAAAATTACACTTTCAATAAATCAATTGATTATAACTTTTGAAACTTTAACCTTGAAATCAACAGCTATTTCCTATTGTGTTCTTATGATAAAGTCCTCCTTCATCTCTGCAGTAACTTTTCAACATACCTTCCAATCCAAAAATCGAACCAAAATCGTAAATATTATAACTATATTAGTTGATTTAATTACTGTGTATATGAGAAATCAAAATAAATTTGTTCACAACTAGGTAAGAAAATTTGTCAAATTTTTGTATATGGTTATGTATTGCTTTAAATAGTTCTTATGTCTACAATTTGACATTACTGACATAGAAATAAAAGCAATGCTTAGCATAGGTTGAAATGATGCAATGTTATGAATAATAGCGTTTATATTTGTGTACATCAATGCTGTAGCAAAAGGATGGGTTACAATTAATTGCAGCCGTAATGAAGCACATACTTTTACAGTCCTAGGTTCATATTGAAACGTGAAGTTAATAACAGTAGTGCATTAAATTATTTAAATAATGAAGTCTGCATATTTATATCATAGGTAAGCTGAACTTGATCATATCATACTTCCAAACATCTTTTGGAAAATGCAACTTCAGTTCTAACTTATTGTTTTCTAGGCTTAGAAACATGAACCTTTAAGAAGAAGGCTTATACTTCCAGCGAAGTAGCTAAGGAGAAAATCATTGGCAGAATGGTCTGACTGCAAACCTCATCTTATTGAGATAACGTCTGCAAACCATCATATATCTTCTTGTTGATGTCCAAAATACGAACTACCAAGGAACCGTTAATATCAACTACTATATCTTTTTCTGTATTTAACTATCAACTTTCAGCTATCCGTGAAATTATGTATGCTTATTCATCATTTTACTCTTACTCATAAATGACACGTTTTTCAACTTTTATTATTATCGTTGGACCTCATTTACTAATTTTTAATATTAAGTTTAAACTGTAACCATTTCAATCATGGATGTTTTTTCTTAATCATGTAACTTACAATTAGGAAAAAATACGTTGTTACAGCTGTTTGTACGAAGATTACATCTATGGGTTCTTGGAACTACCTACGTTGTGCTCTCTGCAAAGTATCTGCTCATTGGGAAGGTTCTCAATATGTTTTCACAAAGTGTCATGAACCTGTAGACGTTCTAATATTCAGGCATGCACTTTGCACTCCTGTTACTGTTATATAGAATGCATGAAAATTTAACACATGCTTTGCTTTGTTTATGGTATCGTATTACTGATGAAATACTTTGTGCGACTAAGTCGACAGCCGTTACTACATTTGACAAAGAGGCTGAAGCTCTTTTTGGTTTAGGTGTCTACGAAATGATGGAAATATCAAAGATGGTTAGTACATGCATAATTTTTAATTGCAACCACTTCTCTATGATGTATTAAAAAGTATTTGTCTATTCCAACATACTCCGAACATCATATACTTACGATGGGGTGTACATGAGGTACTTAAGAGGAGGGAAAATGCGGAAAAACCAATTTGGGATCAAATCAAAAGTGCAGTGACCCATGTTCATGATATCAATGTATAAGGTATAAACGACAATTGTAACAATTGATCAGGTACAAGTAAGAATTATGGTCTACACTGGGATGGCGAAAGCAAGTAGCACACTATGTGCTCTGCAAAAGGATGGACTACAGATGCATTTCAATCAAAAAGACAGAGAATTACTTCTAGGTAACTAATAAAATGCACAATAATTGTTCTGATAACAGTACATCAGTTGGTCTAGGCAAAGATTAATAAGCCACATGATTCAGACTTTATTTGTTTGCAGTAAGAATATTACTTATCATATGTTCATTAGTCACATATTAAGGTGTTTGTTTACAATTAGAAGTTTTTTGTTTAGTATATTTTACGAATTAATCAGCATTGAGTATGTTAATAAATATGTAAGAGTTTCTAAAATAGAAATTTTCAAAACTAATACCAGACAGATAAATTTCTGTTGTAGGGATCAATTACTTCCTGGTAACTAATAAAAGGCACAATAATAGTAAGGATCTTGAGCATTAGAGTCCAGTATTGGTTTTGAAAGTTTTCTTTTCTTTTAAGGATCAATTTCGCTTGTAGATTGATCAGAAAAATTGGGTGCTTAGATAGTCTTGTTTACACAACTAAACGATGTGAACAAACTAGGCTTTTCAACGACACGTAAAGCCTCAACTCTAGAATTTTGAGATGGTGGGCGAAAAAATAATGTCATCCTTGTCCATGCTTGGAGAAGTAGTGCAGGTACACTGTTAAAGCCACTTAAAATCCATGTTATAACGCATAGTGTTATTAAATACTAGTTGTTTCAACTTAACGCACAGTGTTATTAAAATCCAGATACTCTTTTGACTTATATGAACTATGTTTCTGTTTGGTCGATTGGAATTTGATGGGAAAGATGTATGTTCGGGTTCAAAATTATACTGCGAAATCCTCCTCTTTTGCATGTTTGTATAACAAAGCTGATGCTTCCACCCTGTTTAAAATGAAATATAAATTAGTTAATAACTGTTCTTTTATCGGTATTGCTATAGAAAACTTACTCTGATAATGCAGCCATCTACTTTTGTATAGAAAATATCAGTATAATTTTATTTCTTACCATCCTGGATGAACAACAAATCTTCTAGTACCAAAAGCCCAATTAACCTGATAGCACAATCACAAATGTTTATATTTATATAAAATCAACACAAAAATTCCAATATCTTTAGCTTCGAAGCATGAAATTAATGATAACTATGAAGTTTTAGCGGCTTCAATACAGACTAGCTGAAACTTTCATTTGGGGATAATCAACTAGATGAAACTGTGTTAAAAGAAGATTTAGCGGCTTCAGCGCAGACTACCTGAAACTTTCATTTAGAGATAATCAACTAGCTGAAACTTTTATAAGAATAGGTCAAATAAAAGATCGTTGCATTACAAAAGTCGATTTTCTTCAGTGCCGATAATTGTTGATAACTTTTTGTTAGACAAATGAGCAGGCAGTCGGTTGGCAACTGAGTAGACTGTTCACTTAAATTTCTCTGGCGTGAAACAATTAGTAGCTTGGAAAATTAAGATATATTCGGTTTATTTTATTTTGTTCTTATAATATTAGTTATTGTTATCTTTATTAATTTGGCAATTTTTTTTGTAATGTGAGATTACAATTATGCATTATGAAAGCATCGTCACGTGATCCACATAGTTCTTATATTTTATAGGCCGACAAAGGGTGATAAGGCAAATGAAAATAAGACGGAGGTGCTAAGTTGTTTGGGCTGTTTTGTCTACCAGGTTTGGGGTGTTTTGTCTTTTGTGTACTATGTCTTGTCTTGTCTTTTGTGTGTTAACCGAACAAATATGAACTATGTTTTGTATTTTGTGTACTCAAGTTGACATCAATGTGAATTGAAAACATATGTATTGAATTTGTTAACTCATGGATTGAATTTTTTTTGTTAGTTGATACTTTGTTTGCTGTTATTATATTTTGTGCGTTCATCTTTAACATGTTATGAAGATTCATTTTGGTTGCTATTATTAAAATGTATGAGTTGTAAAAGGATTTTGCAGTACTATAACATGTTAATTTAATAGCATCATATAGAGGTTATCGAAGATATACGTTATAGCAGTAAAACTGTGTTATTAATAATCTATAACATGTTATAAATATAGCGACATATATTTGCTATTGCATACCTCTGTTATAGCGGCAATCTTGTGTTATAAATATACTCCCTTTCAATGTGATTCAGATGTATTATAGTGGTGAGCATGAGCTATTGTAATAAAATAACATAGCAGTTAGAAATCGCTATAAAACCATGTCTTTTATAACGACAAATTAAGCATTATAAATATTCAGCAGTTTTTAATAACATGTCGATATACAACAGTTATCAAACCGCTATAGTTCTTATTCATAACGGCTGAGGGCCGCTATAAAATACCAATTCTCTTGTAGTGATGGCACCATACGAGGCGTTGTATGGTTGACCGTGTTATTCTTCGGCATGTTGGTTAGAGACTAGAGATAAGCTGATACTTGGGCTTGAGATGATAAGAGAGACATCAGATTGTATTGAGATCGTTCGGCAACGAATGAAGGCAGCTCATGATCGTCAGAAGAGTGACATCGATAAATGTTGAAAGGATTTGGAGTTTAACGTTCGTGATATGGTTTTCATGAAGATTTCCCCATTGAAGAATGTTGTTTGGTTCGGAAGTACAGAAAAGTTGGCTTTGAGATTTGTTGGACAATTCCCAATAGTCGAGCGGATTGGAAAACTCGCGTATAGATTGGATTTACCAGAGAAGATGTTGGGTGTGCATAATGTTTTTCATGTGTCTAGTCTATGGAAGTGTGTGCACGATTCGAATATGGTGGTATCTCTAGATCAGTATGAAGACAAAGAAGTCGAGTCCGTAATTTCGAGACCTCGTAAGTCGCTTTGCGTTATGGGAAATGACACGAAATAGCTTAGGAGGAAGGTGGTTAAGCTAGTCAAGGTGCAATGGAGTGAGGATATTAACGATTGTACATAGGAAATGAAAGAGAGTATGAAGACGACCCATCCAGAACTCTTTGTTGGTATGACCCATTGATGTCGTGCCACCTTTGCACAGTTTAACTCGTACTATTATTAGAATTCCGCATGCTAGGTTAAGGCTATAGATGCTGGCTTGTTGGATGCTAGATTGGATGGTATATTGGTTGCACGTGGATGATAGGCATGCAAAATGGTTTTGGTTGCTCGTGCTTGCTTGGGATTTCGGGGGAGAAAACCCTAAAGGGGAGGGGAGAATATAACGACCCGCATTTTACGTATTGGAGGATCGAAAAATATTTTTGTTTTATTCTCCAAGGGTCGGATCATTTTCGTATTTTGATATGTTGTTCATGGGGATGTGGAATGTAACGACCCGCAAATCCGTACTATCTGAATTGACTAAGAACACCACACGTCCAACCCATATTGCACAGAAATACGAATCATTATTAGAAAGAAGTTAGAGGATGAGAAATAGAAAGAAAGAAATATTAGAATAGAAGAAAACAAAGAAGACAAATCTCACAGCGGAACGAATAACATATATTATATAACATAACTTTTGAAATACAAATCAGTAACTTTATATACATACCATCATCAGAGCACAACAGTTATTCCTGGAACAGTTATAAACACCTGTTTCCAGATACAACATAGTACACAGCGGAAATATGATAATCTATAGCTAACTGGTGAAGCCTCCTGCTTCCAGCTCCTCCAAATGAATCTGTAAAATCCTGACTACTTGACTGCCCGTATAAATTTGGGCACCCAAGAGTTTAGGGAAAACAAACAAAATAAACTCTGGGTCAGTCATGGGACTGGTGTGAGTAAACTTCAACCATTTGTTTAACTTTGAAAATCCTTTCGAAAGAAATGATAATCGTAAGACCGATCCACACATAAACACGGATGGATTTTACCTTACGATAACCCAAAACACTTTGATACAAAAATCCAGTGATATTATAATAATGTCTACTCAAATAAATAGAATCTAGCGGAACACTTGCATCTCACTCTCCACATACATAGTATAAAATCAAAAACCGCATGGCGCTTATTGGAGATTGGATTTCCAACATGACAAGGTATAGGACCACCTACCGATAGTGTATCTCTAGAGGCGAATACACTGGGTTCAACAAGAACGTCTTGCAACCCGGCCCACACATGACCGACCACTCATTTCACTTGAGTGTATCGAATGTATATCACCAACGGTTGGGATCAGCAACCGTTTCCCGAATGGGACAACATCGAACAGAATAAGGAATTAAATGAATCTCTAGATAGGTGATTATACACCCTAATGAGAGCGACCCACATAGCCATGTTGCCTGCCCGATTTTTGTCATTTCCCGGTTGTTGAGGCCTGAGGCTACGCTCATTGCCATTCATTTATAGCACAATCACTTTGAATGCCATATTATCAGATCCGTTAATCATCAATTGATTTGCACAAATATTCTGGATGTTACACTAAGGGAATAAATCCGTTGCAACCATATATATTTATACAGACCAACCCATTAGATCATTGGAAATACTTTGTCAGACATTCGTCCATATACGTTCGTTTTGGGACTGAATGAAACCGAAGGCACGATTTCTATTAATAGAAAAAAAACCTTGCACTTCACTCCATCTTCGATTATCTTCATATAATCTGATTCGCAACGCTACTTCCAATACAGAGTGGTTCACGGATAAAAATCCAACCGGTCTCTCCATATTGACACCGATATTGGCAAACACTTCGATAGTCGGTTATTTAACTATCGAAGAAAAACAAACATCCATTCGAAACAATCAAACAATCACTGGGCCCCTTGATTACCATTTATTAATTAAATCACCCTTTCCATTTCCTTATCAATATTTGTTAAACAAATATTTTCAATTATCATCTCGGTCTCTCACATTCTTTGGAAAACATTTCTATATCTCGCCTTCTTTTATTATCTACACTTAGAAAATATATTCTATTCGAAATTGAAACAATTTCAATTACTTATCTCCTCCCGACTACTTTAATTATACTCAGGAAATATTTACTGTTACATTTCCTAAAATTCCACCACTTGGGTTAAACGAATGTTGTGTAAAACATCATTACGACAATCCAAAATATTTTATTCAACTAACTCTTCTTCAAACACTTCTCTTCAAGACTGGATCTTGCTATTTATCAATTAAAAATGAAATCAATCAAGTTGGGGTATTATTACCTCTCAGACCTTGACTGAAAACATCCTCAACTTCAAAACGGCAAAACCACTTATCTCGAATAAACACACTATAAAACCCAACTATTCATTTTTAAAACATGTATATGGTTCACTTTCTATTTCTAATTTATAGATTTCCTTTTTTGTTTACAATATTCTATTTTTAAATTCGTTTCCTTATCGAATTCAATATATATCGATACATTGATTTCTAACTATCAAATTATCTTAAAAATATTCTAACTCCTTAAATTTCCGGAAAAATTCGCCATAACCTCCCCTGTACCGGGAGCTTCGGGATATTTCAAATAGCCTCCCATGGCCCTCATCAATCCAAAAGAAAAAGAAAACGCCAAGCGGCTTGCCGATACGGCGCATAAAATCTTATATATGAATTTAAACATGTACCTTTCTGTCAGGCACATAAATTAAAATCTTCATATACTTCATCCCATACCTGTCTAACACACGCTCACATGTTTTCAATTCAATTCTCACTATCCAATCGTTTGAATTCAGTTTCTCCCAATTATCCTTTAATTAGCTATTTTGCCTATTCCACTTCTTTGTTTGAACATAACATGTTCAAACAAAATATTTAACTTGCTCATAACCAAATTGAATTTCAATTTCAATTCTAGTTTCCTTTTCGATTTCAGATATAAATTTTCAAATCGAATTCACTTATTCAAAGCCCAATATTAATTCAAAATCTCCTTAACTAATTACTCTTCAAATTAGTAAATTCTATTCAATAAATCAAAAATCTGATTTATGTTTCAAAAATCATATTCATTTACACAACTTGAATTCGCATATATTTTACAACTCAACTCTGAAATTTTCTAAATAGAAATTCTGAATTTATTTGCTTAAAATCCTTTTATAAAAATTAAAGAAACCGTTATGGTTTTAAAATGTTTATGGCGCTGCTTTTCTGAAAATTTGATTTTGACATAACACCAAATATATACGACGAAATTTAGAATTTTCTCTTTCATTAGAAAACTATTATCAAATCGGTCCTGGCGTTTCTTGTTTCAAAGAATTCCGACTTCAATTGAGTTCTGTATACTCAATTGAAGTTCGAAACGCCAATTTACGAACTACAGCACTGCAGCGAGTTCGTTTTAATTATATTTATAAATATAAACGTGTAAACTTCGTCTATAATAAATTCAACTTCATTCTGATATATTTCAAATCAAAATTTTAAATTCAACGTAATGTTTTCGATTTTCTATAAATTGTAAGTTTCTCCTTACTCAGTAATATATTTATTTATACTTCGATTTTCTATATTCAAATTCCATTTGAATTCTATTTGAATTCTATATTCAAATTACATTTGAATTTCTATATTCAAAATTCTATTTCAAATTTCTTATTCAAATTCTATTTAAATTTCTCTTATTCAAATTCTATTCGAAAATTCTATTTTTAAATTCCTACTTGAATCCTGTACTCAAATCCCAATTCAACTCTATTTGAATTCTATATTTAAACTCCATTTCACTTCTATTTTCAAATTCTATATTTTAAATTTCATTTGAACTTTCTTTATTCAAATCCTTTTGAATTCCCTTGAGTTCAAATTCTATTTGAATTCCTTTGAATTCAAATTCTATTTTCAATCTCCATTTGAATTACTATATTCAAATCTATTTCAATTCTATATGAATTCTATATTCAAAGTCTATTTCAAATTCTATTTTTGAAATTCTATTTCAAGTTTTATTTAAATTTGTCTATATCAAATTTCTATTTGAATTTCTATAAACAAGTTCCATTTAAATTTCAAAATTCAAATTCTAAATTTGAATTTTCTTTATTCGAATTCCATTTCAATTCTCTTTGAATTTTGATATTCAAATTATCTCTTGATAACTTATTCATTTTATTTACAAACACCATTTTACAAATTTCCTTGTTTAATATTTAAACAAGTTCCCCTTTCAAATTTCTTTTTAAAACCAAAATCTCATTTTGGAAATTCTATTTATAATAACTTATAAATATAATACACAGTTTATTTCCATATTCAATTTAACTTCTACTTAAATAAATTCGAATTAGTCGAATTCAAAGCATAAATCCTTATCGATTTATTTTCGTTCAATTTATATTCTGAACATCAGAATAAATTCCATCGTTTATTTTTTTAAACGATTTTTCCCATTTCTATTTTTAAATTCACATTTGAATTTAAATATTCAAATTATCCAATGATAACTTTTCTCACTTTATTTCTATTTACAAATACCATCATTAAACACGTCTTTCTTTCAAATAAATATTATTTCTTTGGAAAAATATATTTTCCTTTCCCAAAGTCACACTTGTACTTCTATTTTCTGAATTATCCAATGATAATTCATTTCACTTCATTTATAAACTTCGTTTATAAACAAATTATTTATAACTTTGATTGTAAAGGAACTATTTGTTTTGATTTTCAAAACAAGTTTATATTTCAAATCTATTTAAAAATTCAAATTCTATTTTAGAAAAATAGAATTCCCCCTTTAAATCTCAAATAACCCTTTCAGGGTATTTTTATAAACTAACACTTAGGCCCAGTGATATTTAAACACCAAACAACCAATTATTATTTCAGGTTTTCTAACACATCATATACAACCGTATATATGCAAACAAATAAACAAACAAATAATATATTTTTGAGGAATCCAGTTGGATTCCTCCAACCTGTTTTCCTGCATCCACAGACGTTAGTCAACATAGTAATACCCATCCTGCTTCATGGCAGGATATCGTGGTATAAAAGGGGATCCACTTATATACGTGGGCGTAGGGTCATCCGCTAATGATACTGCGGGAACAATCCAATCACCAAACCAATATATATATAATAGTCAACCCTAAATAACTAATATTTTTAAATCAACCAGAAAGCATTCAAACAAGCATCAACAATTATTTTAACGAATAAAAATAATTCTAAAGAAAAAGGTGAGTGAGATTTACTCACCATGATTTTCTGTTGTCAAATGGCATGTTTGCTTCAATTAAAAATCAAATAGTATTTAGTTTCCGCATCACGTCCCATTGCTCCAATTTGCTATCAAATTAATTCCATAGTGACGCTCAAGTTGATATGTGTTTAACGAAATAGATCTTTATTCTTTTTAAACAGATATCGATTTAATTTCGATCCTATCCACAATCAAATATCTCGGGGTTCATTAATTTAAACCACGAACTGCTATTTTAACGTAACCACTGTTATTTTAACAGTGTAACACTATTCTTAACTAACTGAATATATTTTGATATTTAATTTGAACGTAAATATAAATAACCAAAATAAATTAATACAATATAATTTAAATTCAAAAACAAATAAATTTCTCTGATAATAAAATATTTTTATTATCATCTATATTCAAATACAATTAATACTGATCGTCTGAATTGTTCTGATTTAATTCTAACTTCGAATTGAATTATTTTAAATTCTCGTATTTCGATGACTATCAAAATAAATCGTATTTCGATTATTTAATCGATAACCCAATAAAATACCATTTATATTATAATATTTAAAACCATACTAAATATTTAAAATAATTCGACCAAAAATCCGGGTCGTTACATTCTTCCCCCCCCCCCCCCCTTAAAATAATTTCGTCCTCGAAATTGCTATGCTAGTAAAAATGGTACAAACTCATTACTTTTCAACAATTCACTTATGTTGAAACCCAACATTTCATCTTTCAACAAATTTAGTTCAACCAAAACCTTTGGTTTTCATTCATTTAATTCGAATGATCTACAATCAATACATTTACATCCAATCTGTATTCCATTAACCTATTCAAATTGATTCTAGTCAATTTATTTACTTCGATTCATTTAACTAGCTTAAGTTAGATTTAATTCCAAAATTCAAATTCCTGGGTTTTCCTTTCGGATCCTTCTGAAATCACATAAATATATACATTTATATTTATTTCTATTTCAAATTCAAAACATTTGAATTTTCAAACCACTTGTTTTCTTTCAAAAAAAATTTCCATCAAAACTTTTCTAAGGTAGCAATCCATCACTTAGAAACTCGAAAATGAACACTGATGATGCTGCAGTCATCATCAGAATTATTTCCCAGCCACTGAAGTGAGTTCAGTGCTTTATCACTTTTAAAATCCATTCAAAATGATTTCTATTCAAAAATCCTTTCAAAACAAAGCTATATTATTTTAATATACGTCCAAAAATATTTCAAATTTCAAAATCTGTTTGAATACAATTTTAATTCATTTCAATTGTATATCTTATTCATATACAAGTTCTATTTGGTTCTATATAATCATTTCATTTCTTATAATCTCATTTGATTATAATAATAACAACCAACACATCCATATATTATAATAATTTCAAAAATTATTCTTTCTAAATCAAAATATAATTTTGGGTAAAATAATTTCATTCACCCACTTTAAAACAATATCGTGTTCAATCTTCTGTTCAAGTGTTTAGAAATTCCTATCGACTTTGTGGCGTCCCACTATTCGATCAGAATTCATAAACAGCTCAACAGACTAGCCAACACAATATAAAACAGTTTTTTTTGTACCAATTTACAAATACGCGCTCTCATATATACACTCAACTCATTCTAGGGTACGACTGACCCTATCTCTAACGAGCACATCCCACCAAAGCCTAGGTATTCGCTCAACCTAAGCTCTGATACCAACTGTAACGACCCGCAAATCCATACTATCTGAGTTGACTAAGAACACCACACGTCCAACCCAAATTGCACAGAAATACGAATCATTATTATAAAGAAGTTAGAGGATTAGAAATAGAAAGAAAGAAATATTAGAATAGAAGAAAACAAAGAAGACAAATCTCACAGCGGAACGAATAGCATATATTATATAACATAACTTTTGAAACACAAATCAGTAACTTTATATACATACCATCATCAGAGCACAACAGTTATTCCTGGAACAGTTATAAACACATGTTTCCAGATACAACATAATACACAGCGGAAATATGATAATCTATGGCTAACTGGTGAAGCCTTCTGCTTCCAGCTCCTCCAAATGAATCTGTAAAATCCCGACTACTTGACTGCCCGTACAAATTTGGGCACCCAAGAGTTTAGGGAAAAAACAAAATAAACTCTGGGTCAGTCATGGGACTGGTGTGAGTAAACTCCAACCATTTGTTTAACTTTGAACATCCTTTCGAAAGAAATGATAATCGTAAGACCGATCCACACATAAACACGAATGGTTTTTACCTTACGATAACCCAAAACACTTTGATACAAAAATCCAGTGATATTATAATAATGCCTAATCAAATAAATAGAATCTAGCGGAACGCTTGCATCTCATGCTCCACATACATAGTATAAAATCAAAAACCACATGGCGCTTATTGGAGATTGGATTTCCAACATGACAAGGTATGGGACCAACTGTCGATAGTGTATCTCTAGAGGCGAATACAATGGGTTCAACAAGAACGTCTTGCAACCCGGCCCACACATGACTGACCACTCATTTCACTTGAGTGTATCGACTGTATATCACCAACGGTTGGGATCAGCAATCGTTTCCCGAATGGGACAGCATCGAACAGAATAAGGAATTAAATGAATCTCTAGATTGGTGATTATACACCCTAATGGGAGCGACCCACATAGCCATGCTGCCTGCCCGATTTTTGTCATTTCCCGGTTGTTGAGGCCTGAGGCTACGCTCACTTGCCATTCATTTATAGCACAATCCCTTTGAATCCCACATTGTTAGATCCGTTAATCATTAATTGATTTGCACAAATATTCTGGATGTTACGCTAAGGGAATAAATCCGTTGCAACCATATATATTTATATAGACCAACCCATTAGATCATTGGAAATACTTTGTCAGACATTCGTCCATATACGTTCGTTCTGGGACTGAACGAAACCAAAGGCACAATTTCTATTAATAGAGAAAAAAAACCTTGCACTTCACTCCATCTTCGATTATCTTCATACAATCTGATTCGCAACGCTACTGCCAATACAGAGTGGTTCACGGATAAAAATCCAACCGGTCTCTCCATATTGACACCGATATTGGCAAACACTTCAATAGTCGGTTATTTAACTATCAAAGAAAAACAAACATCCATTCAAAACAATCAAACAATCACTGGGCTCCTTGATTACCATTTATTAATTAAATCACCATTTCCATTTCCTTATCAATATCTGTTAAACAAATATTTTCAATTATCATCTCGGTCTCCTACATTCTTTCGAAAACATTTCTATATCTCGCCTTCTTTTATTTTCTACACTTAGAAAATATATTCTATTTGAAATTGAAACAATTTCAATCACTTATCTCCTCCCGACTACTTTAATTATACTCAGGAAATATTTACTGTTATATTTCCCAAAATTCCACCACTTGGGTTAAACGAATGTTGTGTAAAGCATAATTACGACAATCCAAGATATTTTATTCAACTAACTCTTCTTCAAATACTTCTCTTCGAGACTGGATCTTGCTATTTATCAATTAAAAATGAAATCAATCAAGTTGGAGTATTATTACCTCTCAGACCTTGACTGAAAACATCCTCAACTTCAAAACGGCAAAACCACTTACCTCGAATAAACACACTATAAAACCCAACTATTCATTTTTAAAACATGTATATGGTTCGCTTTCTATTTCTAATTTATAGATTTCCTTTTTTGTTTACAATATTATATTTTTAAATTTGTTTCCTTATCGAATTCAATATATATCGATACATTGATTTCTAACTATCAAATTATCTTAAAATATTCTAACTCCTTAAATTTTCGGAAAAATTCGCCATAACCTCCCCTGTAGCGGGAGCTTCGGGATATTTCAAATAGCCTCCCATGGCCCTCATCAATCCAAAAGAAAAAGCCAAGCGGCTTGCCGATACGGCGCATAAAATCTCATATATGAATTTAAACATGTACCTTTTTGTCGGGCACATAAATTAAAATCTTCACATACTTCATCCCATACCTGTCTAACACATGCTCACCTGTTTTCAATTCAATTCAACACTATCCAATCGTTTGAATTCAGTTTCGCCCATTTATCCTTTAATTAGCTATTTTGCCTATTCCACTTCTTTGTTTGAACATAACATGTTCAAACAAAATATTTAACTTGCTCATAACCAAATTGAATTTCAATTTCAATTCTAGTTTCCTTTTCGATTTCGAATATAAATTTTCAAATCGATTTCACTTATTCAAAGCCCAATATTAATTCAAAATCTCACTAACTAATTACTATTCAAATTAGTTAATTCTATTCAATAAATCAAAAATCTGATTTCTGTTTCAAAAATCATATTCATTTACACAACTTGAATTCACATATATTTTACAACTCAACTCTGAAATTTTCTAAATAGAAATTCAGAATATATTTGCTTAAAATCCTTTTATAAAAATTAAATAAACTGTTATGGTTTTTAAATGATTATGGCGCTGCTTTTCTGAAAATTTGATTTTGACATAACACCAAATATATATGACGAAATTTAGAATTTTCTCTTTCATTAGAAAACCATTATCAAATCGGTCTTGGCGTTTCTTGTTTCAAAGAATTCCGACTTCAATTGAGTTCTGTATACTTAATTGAAGTTCGAAACGCAAATTTACGAACTACAGCGCTGCGGCGAGTTCGTTTTAATTATATTTATAAATATAAACGTTTAAAATTCGTCTATAATAAATTCAACTTCATTCTGATATATTTCAAATCAAAATTTTCAATTCAACGTAATATTTTCGATTTTCTATAAATTGTAAATTTCTCCTTACTCAGTAATATATTTATTTATACTTCGATTTTCTATATTCAAATTCCATTTGAATTCTATTTTCAAATTACGTTTGAATTTCTATATTCAAAATTCTATTTCAAATTTCTTATTCAAATTCTATTTAAATTTCTCTTATTCAAATTCTATTTCTAAATTCCTACTTGAACCCTGTACTCAAATTCCAATTCAACTCTATTTGAATTCTATATTTAAACTCCATTTCACTTCTATATTCAAATTCTATATTTTAAATTTCATTTGAACTTTCTTTATTCAAATCCCTTTGAATTCCCTTGAGTTCAAATTCTATTTGAATTCCTTTGAATTCAAATTCTATTTTCAATCTCCATTTGAATTACTATATTCAAATCTATTTCAATTCTATATGAATTCTATATTCAAAGTCTATTTCAAATTCTATTTTTGAAATTCTATTTCAAGTTCTATTTAAATTTTTCTATATCAAATTTCTATTTGAATTTCTATAAACAAGTTCCATTTAAATTTCTATATTCAAATTCTAAATTTGAATTTTCTTTATTCGAATTCCATTTCAATTCTCTTTGAATTTTGATATTCAAATTATCTCTTGATAACTTATTCATTTTATTTACAAACACCATTTTACAAATTTCCTTGTTTAATATTTAAACAAGTTCCCCTTTCAATTTTTTTTTAAAACCAAAATCTCATTTTGGAAATTCTATTTATAATAACTTATAAATATAATACCCATTTTATTTCCATATTCAATTTAACTTCTACTTAAATAAATTCGAATTAATCGAATTCAAAGCATAAATCCTTATCGATTTATTTTCGTTTAATTTATATTCTGAACATCAGAATAAATTCCATCGTTTATTTCTTTAAACGATTTTTCCCATTTCTATTTTTAAATTCACATTTGAATTTAAATATTCAAATTATCCAATGATAACTTTTCTCACTTTATTTCTATTTACAAGTACCATCATTAAACACATCTTTCTTTCAAATAAACATTTCTTCTTTGGAAAAATATATTTTCCTTTCCCAAAGTCACACTTGTATTTCTATTTTCTGAATTATCCAATGATAATTCATTTCACTTCATTTATAAACTTCGTTTATAAACAAATTATTTATAACTTCGATTATAAAGGAACTACTTGTTTTGATTTTCAAAACAAGTTTATATTTCAAATCTATTTAAAAATTCAAATTCTATTTTAGAAAAATAGAATTCCCCCTTTCAGGGTATTTTTATAAATTAACACTTAGGCCCAGTGATATTTAAACACTAAACAACCAATTATTATTCCGGGTTTTCTAACACATCATATACAACCGTATATATGCAAACAAATAAACAAACAGATAATATATTTTTGAGGAATCCAGTTGGATTCCTCCAACCTGTTTTCCTGCATCCACAGACGTTAGTCAACATAGTAATACCCATTCTGCTTCGTGGCAGGATATCGCGGTATAAAAGGGGATCCACTTATATACGTGGGCGTAGGGTCATCCGCTAATGATATTGCGGGCATCTGCTAATGATACTGTGGGAACAATCCAATCACCAAACCAATATATATATATAATAGTCAACCCTAAATAACTAATATTTTTAAATCAACCAGAAAGCATTCAAACAAGCATCAACAATTATTTTAACGAATAAAAATAATTCTAAAGAAAAAGGTAAGTGAGATTTACTCACCATAATTTTCTGTTGTCAAATGGCATGTTTGCTTCAATTAAAAATCAAACAATATTTAGTTTCAGCATCACGTCCCATTGCTCCAATTTGCTATCAAATTAATTCCATAGTGACGCTCAAGTTGATATGTGTTTAACAAAATTAACTGCTTTTAAATCCTGTTTCCGAAAGAGAGAGTATT
Source organism: Allium sativum (assembly GCA_030737875.1). Taxonomy (NCBI): domain Eukaryota; kingdom Viridiplantae; phylum Streptophyta; class Magnoliopsida; order Asparagales; family Amaryllidaceae; genus Allium; species Allium sativum. Next base: position 593,894,239 of record CM060922.1, read on the forward strand.
CTATAAGTTAACGATTTAAGAAATGTATAAACTAAACCACTTATCCATTGTAGTAGGGTCATATATGAATTAACCAAAGTTGAAAATCACTACTACGTTATTAATGCATTAATTAAAAATAAATTAAAGATTTTTAATTTACCTTAATCACCATTACAATGCATCACCCCATCATCGTCTAGGCAACTCCTTTAACCACTAACACCACCAGACTTGAATCTCGACCTCCACAAACTATCAGCCCTCAAACCCAAAATGTACAGACAAGCCTCCCTCTCCATTGCATGAAATCTTACATCGACCTCACCATCAATCTCTCTCCTTTCTCTCATCGTGACCCGTGATAACTCAAACTCCATGTTCAAACTCAGATCCAAATCGATCACCACACCCCCATTCGATCGCACCCATCATCGTACCTGGTTCGCAAGCGTGAGCCTCGAGCGCTTCGGTTGTCTTCGCGCTTCCACTGGCCCACCTTGATGTCGAGTTCGAGTTGTCCCAGAACGGATTCACAGTCGATCTGAATTCGATTTTCCCTCTTTCCCTTTTCCGTTGAACGGTTGCAAATTGATTTTTCAATTTTGGTTGAACAAGAAAAAATCATCGCGGCCATTTTATAAAGGAGGATTTCACGGGTTCAATTGGTTTGTGGAAATAAAAGAGGACACGGGTTCATTTGGTTTGGGTTCTGAATGAAAAAGGAAGCGGTTTTCCCCTTTTGTTCGATTTCACTTTGAATGAATGGGAAAAGTAGCTCCGATTTGTACAGAGAAGGTTGTGGCCATTTCCAATTTGATTTCCAGAAGAACGAGAATGAATAGAAATGAACGGGAATTTATCGCGATATACATAGAAGTGGAAGGGGAAAATAGATCAACCATTTTACTTTGATTTCAGAACTTTTGGTTTGATTTTTATAGTTGCCAAAGGATCGAAATGAAGAAGTAAAGAGAGGGTGTTGCGTATAAATAGATGGAGAACTCTTCGGCACTAAGGAATAGGCCTGCGTATAGTACATGGTAGCTGTTGTAATTTAGGTTAGGCTAATTAATTCGATTTGATTTATATTTAATTTGATTCGACATAAATAGATCTTTATTCTTTTTAAACAGATATCGATTTGATTTTGATCCTATCCACAATCAAATATCTCGGGGTTCATTAATTTAAACCACGAACCGCTATTTTAACGTAACCACTGTTATTTCAATAGTGTAACACTATTCTGAACTAACTGAATATATTTTGATATTTAATTTGAACGTAAATATAAATAACCAAAATAAATTAATACAATATAATTTAAATTCAAAAACAAATAAATTTCTCTGATAATAAAATATTTTTATTATCATCTATATTCAAATACAATTAATACTGATCGTCTGAATTGTTCTGATTTAATTCTAACTTCGAATTGAATTATTTTAAATTCTCGTATTTCGATGACTATCAAAATAAATCGTATTTCGATTATTTAATCGATAACCCAAAAAAATACCATTTATATTATAAATTCAATATTTAAAACTATACTAAATATTTAAAATAATTCGACCAAAAATCCGGGTCGTTACATGGAACATGCCCATGATTTTTACTAATTTTATTTGTAACCATTTTCCCCCTGTTATTTTTGTTTAGGGCCTAACTTTTGGCTAGGATCGAATCGGGTGCTTTGATCGATTTCATTGGATTGGAAATGGTATTTCCAATTTCGTAGAATGGCCACGTTAAAGATTTGGCTTAGCAGTTTGGGAGGAATTGTTGTTTTAGTGTTGCTAGTTTTCCAGAAAGACTAATTAGTCATTAGTGGGATGATTAGTGAGGCCCATTAAGGCTAGGGACTGTTGGCTATAAATAGGAGGGTAGGGGTAGAGATAACAGTTTGGTTTCTTCATTCTCTCAATTGGTTGGGGTGCATGTGACTCTCCGACCCAACCAAATACATCTCCGCATCATTTCAATTTATAGATCTACAAGCTAGGATTGAAGATCAACATCGAGGAATGGTAGATCGCATCAATTGAGTTGACTCAGAGAGCATTCTTTGATGTTCTTCGTTGTTCGGATCATAGATTTCTTGATTTCAATCTATTTTGTAGATTTGGTGAGTAATAAGTATCTCTCACACTGATTCAAACGAGTATATGAGTTTGTTTGATCTTAATTTCATCATTTCGAGTTGTTTTCACCTGGATCTAATCGAGCTAGGTATATTTTCATTTTGGACCACACCATAGGGTCAAATCTAGCAACTTATAACGGTCCATTCATATGTTTATGCGTGTTTAGATCTAATTATTGGTTCGTTTATTGTTTTATCATGATTTGGGGAGTTTCATATGATTGTATGATTATTATTTTATGTGCTAATGTTTGTTAATGATTTATTTGTTGTGTTATTGATTTTTTGGATTAAATTGGTCAATTTGGATGAGATGAATGCATAGATGTTCGTCGTTAAGGTGGATCGGTTCGGCAAAAGGTGGATCAAGGTGATGGATCACACAAAGGGATGGGTCGGTGATGACGTGGAAAGTATGGATCAGAGCTGCATACATGGAAAATATGGATCACATGGACTGGATCATGTGGCTTGAGTGTGTAATGCAGGAGTGGCAAAGCAGTTATGGATCGATCGAAGGCATGGATCGATCAAAAATGGGTCGGTGATGGAATGAACCGGATAGGTCGAAGTCACCAATGATGGATCGGGTCGTTCGTTGGTGGTGGATCAGGCTTGATGTATTGGTCTGTTTTGGCAAGTGAGGATGCACCAAGGACTGTGTTGGATGGAGCGCAGGTTATGGATTGCTCGCGACCCATAGATGGATCGAGTCGGTGGACTTTAAAGATGAAAATGATGGATCAACTAGGATTAATAGATTGGGCGTGCGATCCATATGAATCGGTTGTGATCCAAGAAGGTGCAGTCCATATAATAGTGACCAAATGGGGTTGATTTTTGGTTCGATGATGAGCACAGCTTCGATGTGAATTTAGATGGAATTTTCAAAGCAAAGTAAAGTGTTCGTTGGTCGTGATGTGATGCAACGAAGTGTGAAGACGACATAAGATGAGTTGAGCTCGTGGATAATGGTTCCTCGAGAAGGCACTTGAGCTTATGGATAGTCGCTGATGACGACGACTAAAGTTATTAAAGGGCAAGGGATCGTCGTTAGTCGTAGGTTCTAGCGGAGTCAAAGCGGGGGTATAATGGGGGCACCTAAAGACTAGATGATTAGTCGAGTACCCTAGGCAGTCATGATGGGCCTAGATACAAGTCCCGATGGCGTATGGAGTTTTGCTAGAACCGGGGTTACCATTAGCCCTTGACGGATGGCAAGATGGGCCAATCGTACGATTAACGATGGTTTGAAGGCATGGGAGTCAGTGATAGCCAGAGTCATGGATGTTGATTGTTTTGCTTGTATCGTCTTTTATGGATTGTCCGACGTCGAGTGAGATGTCCCTTGGGTGCTTATCTGATGTTGGTTTCGACCTTCGAGGTTTGTGCTTGGGAGGTGTTGAGCTTGAATCGGATGGTCTGTGCTTGATAATTGGTTGCTATGGATGTACTGTTTGTTTCTTCTCTAATTCTTTGTGAAAGGCTATCATTGTAGGTTGTGGAGGAGATGGGTTTGGGTTTCTTCTCTGTTGATGTGTTGGTAGATTAGATGATTGATCTGCCTATTTCTTATAAACTTTATTGATGATGTTGTTAGCTGTTTTACCGCTCATTAAGACTGTTGTCTGATTCAAGGTTTTATGTTTCCCTCTTATTGCCTTGGGTTGTTCATCCATGTTGTGGATAGCAGACTAGGTAACAGGTATTAGATCTTGATGAGGACGATGCTGCTGAGCGATGACGAGCTGGTGGCTTACGTATTATCTTCTATTATACGTATATGATGTTTTCCGCTATTATTGCTATTATATGCTACTCTGAGTGAATCTGTAGTGAGGCTTATTGTACAGACTCTGATGTAATCCAGTGTTGTATGGATATTTTCATGATGATATGAAAAGTTTTGGATTCTGCTCAATTATGCTTCACTATTATATTCTGTTGTATATGTTTTACTATATTTTATCCCTGCGTCGTGAGTTCTACGACAAGTTTCGTGTGAGTTGTTCTACCCTGATGATCATCCTGTATTGGCCGGGCACGTCATACAACGCATTTCTCCTTGGTTTTTGCGGGAGTACGGGGCAGTCGTCACATGGTTAAGAAACCTTTTGGTATTAATACCGTTACATACATTTAATTACTAAAAAGTATAGGTTCTTGCATTAACAAATATTACAATGCTATTCTAAAATATTTCCTTCACTCCACTGTTGGGCCACCTAAATGTATCATGCAACCGAGAAATATAATATTTGATTGTTGAATGTAAGAAGATTGAATACAATTCTATGCACATTACTTTATCTATATTGGGCTGTATACTTGGGTCGACTTATTAATATCTTATATACTACATTATATAATAGTCGCTACTATCTCAATATAAATACAATGTTCATAATTCAAATAATACTTTTCAATTGTCGCTACCATTTATCTTATGGGGGTATCAGAGCTTTTTACAGTTCTTAACATTAATTCTTTATCTCATCAGAGTTTCTAAATTCATCACCTAAGATTGTGCCTCTCAACTCACCAGCGGCTAATCAATCTTGGCAACCAAAATTGAGTCATCATTTGATCGTGAGCCATCTTGAAGTGGTAGATCATTTTTTTACATCATCCTCCACCACCTCGGTTGCTTCTTCGACCATCAGTCTCAACCATCAGAAACTGTCCAAGAATCTGTAGAAGATTCTTCACCAAATTCGGTTTCTTCTGTTCCTGTTTCCTACAGTTTTGGTCATCCTTCTTTACTTTTTGATCAGATATCTCGTCAAAATGGTTGAAGGAGACATCATCGTATCTCCAACATCATCAATTGCAAGAATAACAAGTCTGTCAACCACTGATAACACCCAAGAACTCATCAAAGCAATAATCAAACCACAAAGCCAACTCATCTCCATACAACGCGATGAGTCAAATTATCTACTGTGGAAATTACATATTGAGACTGCTGTGAAGGGGTATGGGATTGAAGATTACATCTATGGAACAAAAATGGTTCTATTGAAATTTACTAGAGACAATGAAGAAAAACTTATTCTGAACCAAGAATACTTATTTGATTCAAGCCAAGAAATTCTGGTGAGTGCATGGCTTATGTCGTCGATAGGACCAAGTTTAATGCCTCAACTAATTGGGTGCATGACATCTTATGAAGTCTACACAGCCTTAGAAAGAGCATTTACGTCTCAATCTGCAGCCATAGTTATGTACAAAAAAACAACTTCAAACCATCAGAAAAGGAGGTCAAGGCATGAATGGATATATCATGAAGATAAAAAAATATGTACGATCAATTAGCCTGTGCTGGCAAGAAATTGATGAATCATAACAAGTGGTGTACATCCTAAGTGGACTTGATCACAAATATGAAGCGGTTGTAGCATTCATAACATATGTTGAACCCACACCATCAATTCAAAGTGTGTACTCGACTCTTTTATCCCATGAAGGAAGGATATTACAAAATTAAGAAACCAACTCATACTATTGAGTTAACTACTCTGCTAACACTAGATTCAAGAATCAAGAGAAGGGAAACAATACAAGAAATCAAAATAGCAATAACTATCCGAGAGGTGCTTTTTCTGGAAGAGGCAAAGGTAGAACTGGGAGATGGAATCCCAACAACATGCCAAAATGCCAAATATGTGACAAGATTAGTCTCACAGCCAACAAATGCTATTTTAGATTCGACAACAATTTTAATGTGAATCAACAAATAAACAATAACAGGAATAATCAGCCAAATGCCAACCTAATCAGTAGTCAAAGTGAAAAACAAAAGCACTCAAGAAGGCACATCAGACACAACTAAGCTTGAAGACATACAAATAAGGCCTGGTATCCATATTCAAGACCCACTCATCACGTGACAAATAATCTTAACAACCTTAATCTTGGGAATAGAGAGTGCAAAGGTACATAATCATTACTTATGGGTAAGGGAAAGTCAATTTTTATCACATGTATTGGTCATGCAAGTATATAAGATGCTAAACAACTCTATTTAAATAATCTTCTAAGAGCACCAAACATAAAGAAAATTTTAATAAGTGTGTCACAGTGTGCTAGAGACAATAATATGTTTTTTGAATTCTACCTCAAATGTTGTCTTGTCAACGACATTCTAACTCTGTAACGTGTGTGAACTAAACAAAAGTAAAGACAATACAACTTTTGACATGTGTCATTGTAAACTTGATCATCCAAGTCTGAAAATTGCAAGACAAGTTTTAAATGATAATAAAATTATTGCTACTGTCCCAACTCATATATGCGCTCATACCGTCAAATGAGAAAGAGCCACAAGCTTCCCTTTCCCAACAATGAATTTAATTACAGTGCCCCAATAGAACTTGTAGCCACTGATCTATGGGGACCAGCACCCAGTGACACCGATAATGGTTATAAATATTACATTTCTTTTATTGATTCTTACTCTAGATATATGTAGATATATTTTCCGAAGTCTAAATCTAAAACAATTAATGCTATTATACAGTTTATAAATTGTGTTGAGAAACAACTAAATCAATGTCAAAACACTACAAACTAATGGAGGAAAAGATTTTTTACCTCTGAAAAACTGCTTAAAAAAGAAAGGCATTGTACATAGATTAACTTGTCCATACACATTTGAAAAAAATAGTCTCATAGAGAGGAAACATAGACATATAGTTGAATTTGAATTAATACTGCTTGCAAAAAGCATCATTGGCGCTCAAATTTTGGCTTAATGATTTTGCCATAGTAGTGTATCTAATAAACAAGCTACCATCAAAGGTGCTATAATTTAAAAGTCATACAGTGGTTTTAGTGAAAGTTAGACCAGACTTTAGTAACTTAAATGTAACACCCCACCTCCGCCAGGGTCACTCACAAAGGGAATGCACTAGCTTTGGTGGAGTATTATCTAGATAAACATGCACAGAAATATTACAAGACAGAACATATAAAACAGCGGAAGAAAAACCAAATTTCATTACCTCATAAAATTATAAGGTCTAAAGCCTTTTTACGTCAAAATGCCTTTAAAAGCCATTACATTGGAAACCTGTCTTGCAATAGTTAAAGAAGCATAAAACCACGGTCATAAAATATTCCCCAAGTAAAATGGTAAGGCAGCCATAGCCAAGAAAAATCCAAGCCATACATGATGACCTTGAAGCAGAAGAAGTCCAAGCTAAATAACAGTATTTCCTCCCGGAAAACCTGCGGGGGGGGGGGGGGGGGGGACGGAAGACAAAGAGGCAAAAGAAAACGGGGTCAGTCATAAAGACTGGTAAGTCCTATCTACTTCCAGCATAAAAATAGGTAAAGGTAACATGACATGCATAAACTGAGAGTAAACAAAAGGATGATGGCAAGATAGACAAGCTAAACTAAGGTAACTGGATGAACTACTGTATAGAGATAAACTACGGTCACTATGCATCAAGTATAACTTCCCAAGGTTCTATCGAGTATAACACCCAAGGTTCTATCAAGTAATACACCCAAGGTTCTATCAAGTATGTTTGCCCTGCACCTTCCGTACTAGTATCCCAACCCGTGTCATGTGTTAGCTACAAAATGCCCCTCACCCAATGTCATGAAATGGTCCATGCCAACCTAATGTAGGTTTTCCCAGCTCGTATGTTTCTTTCCATGTATATGTTTAGTCCTTTGTCGTAAATCCTACGGGCTTCCTCACGTAGTTCTATACTACTTCAACGTAGTTCCATTATCCTTGAAATCGTCTGGACTGTCACCCTTGATCTAGCTGTATTTTCTTACCATGAATTCTCGAATGTTCGGCTAGGATTTATGCCACCTAGGACCACTAGGGATTACGCTACCTACTAAACGTTTTCGTAACTCGGTTTGGGTTTAAGCCACCTAGGACCACTAGGGATTACGTTTCCCGTCAACCACGCCCCTTTTTCCCACGTATGTATCGTGAATCGTTTTTCCATGTCTAGATGCACATGTATCTCAATGTGCCATCCGAGTCCCGTGCCAGGGCTAATCAAGAAATACAGGACTCGGTCGGGAGATTTAGGTTTTCTGCCGATCCAGATATCAAGGTCTATTTTTCTACCAGTGGTTATGTTCCCACGTGACCCTTACCTCAACTACTGAAAGGCAATCCAAGAAAATCATGCACGAGAACTATACTCCGGCCACCTATGCCCCACTTTCCTATTGGCCCTCCTCACCCATAACTAGATAGCAAGTATATGGTCTGTTGGGAGTTCTCTGCCTTTCCGCATACGTACACGATTGACTAAAGATGGTAGGTAGTCGACGACGTGCTATCACAGGGCTAAACTAGATATCGCCGACTCCACGCTAATCCATCCCAGTCTTTAGGTTACTCCCACAACAACCAAGGCATACCCTTGGTTCTTCTACCGCAGACTTTAACCTCTGTGAGCCCAGGAGGATCATCTGCAACCTCACAGAGGGATACCAAGAGTACCCTCACGTCCCTGAAGCTACCGCTTCGTCACCCAGTTTGCTGGAGCCTTTATCTAAGTCAGATAAACATTCGCTCCTCCTCGTATGTTCGTTTTAAACGATGACCTACCGTATCAGGTTAGTCATCTATCTGTGAACTGGTCCAATTTTCTTGACTAAGAATTATTACTTAGTTATCCTTAACTAAGGTTTATCACTTAGTTTCCCTTCCCGTTATCCTTATTAACTACGATTTTCCACCTAGTCCCCTGAACTAGGGTTTTGTCTGATGGGTTAAGTGTTGTCATTCGAGTTCATGACTTACCCCTCCTACGAATCATGTCAAAATTGGCTAAGTATTCAAGTTCAAGGCTTAGCCCTACAAACCATGTATCAAGTTGGTTAAGTATATCAAGACGTTCATGACTTAACCCTAGATTATCGTGTCAGATTGGTTAAGTATGGATTAACTTAATCCTATCAAATTTACCATGTCAGATTGGTTAAGTATAGGTTGTCTTAACCTCATCAAATTACCGAGTAAAATTGGTTAAGTGTAGGTTAACTTAACCCCATTAAATTATCGAGTCGGATTGGTTAAGTATATTTTAGAGGTTCATGACTTAACCCTATCAAATCATCAAGTCGGATTGGTTAAGTGTAAGTTAACTTAACCCTATCAAATTACCGAGTCGGATTGGTTAAGTGTAGGTTAACTTAACCCCATCCACTAGTTGTATTTATAATGGTAAAGTATCATTCTTGTGGGTTTACTTAACTCTACCACGCATCGCGTTATCCCAGTCGGGTGTTATCAACCCATTTAGGTTAAACTAACCCATCTGCTAATCATGTTATATGTTAAGTGTCTTTAAGAAATCAAGTCCGGTCTTACTTAACCTACCCATTCATGTCATATCGGTTAAGTGCCATTAGTCAAACTTACTTAACCTTATCATGTGGCATTAAGTAAATTAATGCACTCCAACCTCTCACATTAGACTTTGTTGTGGTTACTGATTACGCCGGGCGGGTCCGGGCAGCTTTACACCACAACCTAGTCTAACCTCGGGTTTTGAGCGCGATATGACCAACTTCTCACATTGGGTCCTATTGTCTGTAGCTACTGGATTTGCCGGGCGGTTCCGGGCAGATTTATGCTACAAACTCAACCCAACCTCGAGTTGGCCACTTTCATGTTTTCCTACTTATCATGTTCATGTCAAATTTAGGCTACGACAAAGTCCACGTCTTACACTTGTGCCCATTGTCCCATTGCTTAATTCATGTTAAATTTCATAGCCCATATCACGTTTGCCTAAACTACCCAAAGCGTATTCCCAACGCAAGTGAAAGCGAGTCAAGATAGTAGGAATAATATGACAACATATTGGCCTCAAATCATGTATGATAGCATAAAGGGATTGGCCCCAAACATGTATGATAGCATAAAAGGATTGGCCTCAAGCATGTATAATAGCATAAAGGGATTGGCCTCTAACATGTATGATAGCATAACAATTGGTTTATCATCATAGGCATGTAAATGGTCATGAGAGGTTTAGGTTCTTTTACATGCATAAGCCCCAAGTCAAGTTCATATGAATGTTCCACAAGCCAAATGGTTCTAAGGGTTCATGCCAACATTCCATAAGTAAAAATTCAATCTTGCATGATAAACTAAGTCAAACACAACATGAGTGGCATGATTTAATTACTAAGAAATAGCCCAAAGTCATAGGTTCAAGAGAGAGGCAAGACTAGATTCACATAAACTAGCTTACTTAGGTTTCATCTCATTTTATTCCATGTCAACATTAGAACTACCGTTTAGATCTAAAAGTAGCTAGAACTTACAAAGCGTGGCTAGAGATTTATGAGCAAGCAGTTGTCGTAGAACGGTGTAGGAATGATGCTCTACTTCCTTGATTTGATGTAGAAAGTTTGCTCCTTTGACTTGAATCAAGTTTGCATGCTTAGGCCTTTGAAGATGAAGATGGAGGCCATGATCAAGAGACATTTGGGCAGCACTTTGTTGTTAGGATGGTTTTTAGTGATTTAGGTTAGGTCTTAGGGTGTTTTTATAGAAGTAGGAGCTAGTTTAGGCCATAGGATCAACCCTAGAATAGATCTGAGCCACTGAAAATCGTCACAGGCCAACTAACCAGACCACACAAGCAAGCAGGTGCACCAGGGTAACCTGGCCCGACCAGGGAGGTCGACCCCCAGGTCGACACCCAGGTCGACTAGGCAGTCGACCTGGTCCCTGGGGGGTCGACTCCCCAGTCGACCTGGGGTTGGGCGGGAAATTTTCCCGCCTAGTCTTGTTTGGGCCAAATTTGAATTTTGAAAGTCTGTTTTCGTTTCTGATTTTTCGTGAAACTTCTAGAGGCCATATCTCGGTCATACAGACTCCGATTTACGAAATTTCAAACTCGTTTCCAACCAGAATTCCGAGACGAACGCAACGGCGCAACCCGTTTCGCTTGATTCTTAATTTATAATTTAATTCTGCCCCGATTTCTTGTTTTAACATGTTATAAAATTCGGGTTGTTACATTCTCCCCACCTTAAAGGATTTCGTCCCTGAAATCTCTAAGTTAGGAAGAACGTATCCTACCATCCATCATCCATCGACTCAAAACATCATCCACAAGCAACCATTGTCCTTAAAAGATTTCTAATGCCATATGAACATATGCAGAAAGTGTGTGTATATGTTCCTTATCTAATGCAAATGATCAGGCCTAATTGATCTTCTAAATGCAAAATATGCTTAGTGCCATGAATCCACATGTATGCAAATAGTCCTAGTCACATAAACACTATATGTGTGCACAACCATTCATCCATATGCAATATTCACATGATAACACATTCAAATTCATCCATAAACAAGTATAAACATGTATACATATGAAATATGAAATGTGACTGAGCCGACCTAGTGCCTAATATGTATTCGCGCATCCACGAGCAACCACTTGCAACCATATCAATCATAACATGTTTTAAAATACATGTTTACATCCACAGGGTTCTACCTAAGGTCCTCAAGATGGGACCGAGAAGATAAGCAAGATAAACTCCTTCTGGATTACAAGAAATCCCTTTCTAAACCCAACCCATATCCTATAAAGCCCAAAAGGTTTAGTCAACCTAATGGACACCTTCAAACTCTGACATGTATTATTAACCGATGAATCATACCCCCTATGGAGTATGCAACAGAAATAAGATCGAGAATAGGACCGAGAGGATATGCATAAAGGATAGCATGCGGGTAAGCTCTACAGGAAAATAGGGATCAAGAATATACTCTTAAAAAGAGATATGATGCGCGTATCTTGTCTTCAATCTTCTAAGTCGCATTTCCTTGAGCTAAATTCCATTGTGCTTTGGCTGTCTTGAACTTCATGATTTCATGGCCTCTTAACTCCTATTTCCAAATATGAGCTGGAACTCACTTCATTGTCGCCTCTCGTTCCACTTTTACTTATTCTCCCTCTAGTATACTTGGCTCAACCATATCCGTGCACTCATGGTTTCATGTAAGCTCTCCAAAATTCACTAGTGAATCATGGATCTCGTTTACTCGCTCTACGGCATTCCACGCAGTAGAACTTATCTCTCGAAAACAAACAGATGCCAACCATGTTACCAAGTGTACTTACTAGAGTGATTTCCATAACTCATGCACAAGCGAAATGAACCATCCGCCTTAGTGGCGAACTCTACTCGAACGGATTACTAACAAATGCATCAAGAGCTTCTAGGCAACCAATCATGACAGAACCCTAAAGGTTACACGAGACTTCGAGGGTATTACCGAGGCAGGTCAAGAGCCTAACTACCCTCCTTTCAGAACAGAGAATGACACCCTTACTAGATAATCACTCCATTCCTAGAATTCAGCCTATAGCTTAAAAGCATAAGCATTATTCCCAAAAGTCATAGGCGTCCTCCAATCCAAACAAGTCATGAATAAATGGACCGATTCCTCAACAAGATTTGAGAAAAAATGGGATCCTCTACTATGCTAGTACGAAGGTGCAGAGACTCAACTATCGAAGCAGACTTAAATGATGCGGTGATCAAAACAAAGTCCTGACGGGATGATAGAGAAGAAAAGCTAAACCTTTCACAAAAATGTTACCATCCTTCTTAGGTACGCTAACAGGGAGAGCATACGATTGCCCTCTCAATGATCTTGTCCTCGTCTCATAGTACTTGACTATCTTTCCATTTTTATCCTACTAGAGATACTCTCTCTTGTCATGGGTTTTGTCATTCACCCTTTTTCTCCTTTGTGGATTGATCCATATCAACCAGTTGCTTGTCCTTAAGCTTGTATCCTTTATCCTTGTTCTTACTATCCTTTCTTATAACGCGGTAACAAGTCTCTCGAGAACTGCCTCCATCGTACCGAAAACACTGACGTAGTTAGAAAAAAGGTTAGTCGCAGTTCAAACCACTGTGACTACAGGTGGCGGAAAGAGAGGAAAAGAGATTCAATCAAGGAAACAAAGGATAATGCTAATGGCCTTTGGGGAATAGCCTTTTTTTTTAAAAACAAAACTTTCCATGAAAAATGCTTCTTTGTAAACGGTTTTCAAATGGTTTTCAGAAGGTTTTAAAACTTCTGCCCAGTCTGGTAACCTTCTGCTCTGATACCAAATGTAACACCCCACCTCCGCCAGGGTCACTCACAAAGGGAATGCACTAGCTTTGGTGGAGTATTATCTAGGTAAACATGCATAGAAATATTACAAGACAGAACATATAAAAAACCGGAAGAAAAACCAAATTTCATTACCTCATAAAATTATAAGGTCTTAAGCCTTTTTACATCAAAATGCCTTTAAAAGCCATTACATTGGAAACATGTCTTGCAATGGTTAAAGAAGCATAAAACAACGGTCATAAAATATTCCCCAAGTAAAACGGTAAGGCAGCCATAACAAAGAAAAATCCAAGCCATACATGATGACCTTGAAGCAGAAGAAATCCAAGCTAAATAATAGTATTTCCTCGCTGAAAACCTTGGGGGGGGGGGGGGACGGAAGACAAAGAGGCGAAAGAAAACGGGGTCAGTCATAAAGACTGGTAAGTCCTATCTACTTCCAGCATAAAAACAGGTAAAGGTAACATGACATGCATAAACTGAGAGTAAACATAAGGATGATGACAAGATAGACAAGCTAAACTAAGGTAACTGGATGAACTACTGTATAGAGATAAACTACGGTCACTATGCATCAAGTATAACTTCCCAAGGTTCTATCGAGTATAACACCCAAGGTTCTATCAAGTAATACACCCAAGGTTCTATCAAGTATGTTTGCCCTGCACCTTCCGTACTAGTATCCCAACCCGTGTCATGTGTTAGCTACAAAATGTCCCTCACCCAATGTCATGAAATGGTCCATGCCAACCTAATGTAGGTTTTCCCAGCTCGTATGTTTCTTTCCATGTATATGTTTAGTCCTTTGCCGTAAATCCTACGGGCTTCCTCACGTAGTTCTATACTACTTCAACGTAGTTCCATTATCCTTGAAATCGTCTGGACTGTCACCCTTGATCTAGCTGTACTTTCTTACCATGAATTCTCGAATGTTCGGCTAGGATTTATGCCACCTAGGACCACTAGGGATTACGCTACCTACTAAACGTTTTCGTAACTCGGTTTGGGTTTAAGCCACCTAGGACCACTACGGATTACGCTTCCCGTAAAACCACGCCCCTTTTTCCCACGTATGTATCGTGAATCGTTTTTCCATGTCTAGATGCACATGTATCTCAATGTGCCATCCGAGTCCCGTGCCAGGGCTAATCAAGAAATACAGGACTCGGTCGGGAGATTTAGGTTATCTGCCGATGTAGATATCAAGGTCTGTTTTTCTACCAGTGGTTATGGTCCCACGTGACCCCTCCCTCAACTACTGAAAGGCAATCCAAGAAAATCATGCACGAGAACTATACTCCGGCCACCTATGCCCCACTTTCCTATTGGCCCTCCTCACCCATAACTAGATAGCAAGTATATGGTCTATTGGGAGTTCTCTGCCTTTCCGCATACGTACACGATTGACTAAAGATGGTAGGTAGTCGACGACGTGCTATCACAGGGCTAAACTAGATATCGCCGACTCCACGCAAATTCATCCCCGTCTTTAGGTTGCTCGCACTGCAACCAAGGCATACCCTTGGTTCTTCTACCGCAGACCTTAACCTCTGTGAGCCCAGGAGGATCATCTGCAACCTCACAGAGGGATACCAAGAGTACCCTCACGTCCCCTGAAGCTACCGCTTCGTCACCCAGTTCGCTGGAGCCTTTATCTAAGTCAGATAAACATTCGCTCCTCCTTGTGTATTCGTTTTAAACGATGACCTACCGTATCAGGTTACTCATCTATCTGTGAACTGGTCCAATTGTCTTGACTAAGAATTATTACTTAGTTATCCTTAACTAAGGTTTATCACTTAGTTTCCCTTCCCGTTATCCTTATTAACTACGATTTTCCACCTAGTCCCCTGAACTAGGGTTTTGTCTGATGGGTAAAGTGTTGTCATTCGAGTTCATGACTTACCCCTCCTACGAATCATGTCAAAATTGGCTAAGTATTCAAGTTCAAGGCTTAGCCCTACAAACCATGTATCAAGTTGGTTAAGTATATCAAGACGTTCATGACTTAACCCAAGATTATCGTGTCAGATTGGTTAAGTATGGATTAACTTAATCCTATCAAATTTACCATGTCAGATTGGTTAAGTATAGGTTGTCTTAACCTCATCAAATTACCGAGTAAAATTGGTTAAGTGTAGGTTAACTTAACCCCATTAAATTATCGAGTCGGATTGGTTAAGTATATTTAAGAGGTTCGTGACTTAACCCTATCAAATCATCAAGTCGGATTGGTTAAGTGTAAGTTAACTTAACCCTATCAAATTACCGAGTCGGATTGGTTAAGTGTAGGTTAACTTAACCCCATCCACTAGTCGTATTTATAATGGTTAAGTATCATTCTTGTGGGTTTACTTAACTCTACCACGCATCGCGTTATCCCAGTCGGGTGTTATCAACCCATTCAGGTTAAACTAACCCATCCACTAATCATGTTATACGTTAAGTGTCTTTAAGAAATCAAGTCCGGTCTTACTTAACCTACCCATTCAGGTCATATCGGTTAAGTGCCATTAGTCAAACTAACTTACCCTTATCATGTGGCATTAAGTAAATTAATGCGCTCCAACCTCTCACATTAGACTTTGTTGTGGTTACTGGTTACGTCGGGCGGGTCCGGGCAGCTTTACACCACAACCTAGTCTAACCTCGGGTTTTGAGCGCGATATGACCAACTTCTCACATTGGGTCCTATTGTCTGTAGCTACTGGATTTGTCGGGCGGTTCCGGGCAGATTTATGCTACAAACTCAACCCAACCTCGAGTTGGCCACTTTCATGTTTTCCTACTTATCATGTTCATGTCAAATTTAGGCTACGACAAAGTCCACGTCTTACACTTGTGCCCATTGTCCCATTGCTTAATTCATGTTAAATTTCATAGCCCATATCACGTTTGCCTAAACTACGCAAGGTGTATTCCCAACGCAAGTGAAAGCGAGTCAACATAGTAGGAATAATATGACAACATATTGGCCTCAAATCATGTATGATAGCATAAAGGGATTGGCCCCAAACATGTATGATAGCATAAAAGGATTGGCCTCAAGCATGTATAATAGCATAAAGGGATTGGCCTCTAACATGTATGATAGCATAACAATTGGTTTATCATCATAGGCATGTAAATGGTCATGAGAGGTTTAGGTTCTTTTACATGCATAAGCCCCAAGTCAAGTTCATATGAATGTTCCACAAGCTAAATGGTTCTAAGGGTTCATGCCAACATTCCATAAGTAAAAATTCAATCTTGCATGATAAACTAAGTCAAACACAACATGAGTGGCATGATTTAATCACTAAGAAATAGCCCAAAGTCATAGGTTCAAGAGAGAGGCAAGACTAGATTCACATAAACTAGCTTACTTAGGTTTCATCTCATTTTATTCCATGTCAACATTAGAACTACCGTTTAGACTAAAAGTAGCTAGAACTTACAAAGCGTGGCTAGAGATTTATGAGCAAGCAGTTGTCGTAGAACGGTGTAGGAATGATGCTCTACTTCCTTGATTTGATGTAGAAAGCTTGCTCCTTTGACTTGAATCAAGTTTGCATGCTTAGGCCTTTGAAGATGAAGATGGGGGCCATGATCAAGAGACATTTGGGCAGAACTTTGTTGTTAGGATGGTTTTTAGTGATTTAGGTTAGGTCTTAAGGTATTTTTATAGAAGTAGGAGCTAGTTTAGGCCATAGGATCAACCCTAGAATAGATCTAAGCCACTGAAAATCGTCACAGGCCAACTAACCAGACCACACAAGCAAGCAGGTGCACCAGGGTAACCTGGCCCGACCAGGGAGGTCGACCCCCAGGTCGACACCCAGGCCGACTGGGCAGTCGACCTGGTCCCTGGGTGGTCGACTCCCCAGTCGACCTGGGGTTGGGCGGGAAATTTTCCCGCCCGGTCTTGTTTGGGCCAAATTCGAATTTTGAAAGTCTGTTTTCGTTTCTGATTTTTCGTGAAACTTCTAGAGGCCATATCTCGGTCATACAGACTCCGATTTACGAAATTTCAGACTCGTTTCCAACCAGAATTCCGAGACGAACTCAACGGCGCAACCCGTTTCGCTTGATTCTTAATTTATAATTTAATTCTGCCCTGATTTCTTGTTTTAACATGTTATAAAATTTGGGTTGTTACATTAAAGATGTTTGGATGCATATGCTTCCCTCACTTAAGGCCATTTAATAAGCACAATTTAGATTATCTATTTTCACCTGGCACTTTTCTTTGGTACTCTACTAATCATAAGGGATACAAGTGTCTTGACGACAGTGAAAAACATAAATATCTAAACATGTCACATTCAATGAAAAAGTATTTCCCTTTTGTAATTCTGAGTATAAAGCGACTAGAATAATTCTTAACCCAAAACTCTCTATTCAACCTATTCCAATTAATATGGATGATGTTTTATATGTGACATATTCAAGTAATGACATAACATACACACACATGCATCAAGTGTTACCACCACACCTCAACACTTAAGACCAGATCAAGAGTGCAATAGGTCAACTGAAAACAAAGATATTACACCCTTACAAAAATCCAACACTGTAAATCATGGTTCTACAACATTAGATGTACAAGAACAGGGGACAAGAGATAATAATAATCAAGTTCAAAACATGCATAATATAATGACTAGAGCCAAAAGTGGTATCTTTAAACCAAAAGTTTACTATACATATTTAAAATCTGAAGAACCATCCACTTATTACCAAGAAGTGCTTGATGATAAGTGGAGGACAACAATGAGAGAAGAGCTAAATGCTCTACTCAAAAATCAGACTTAGTGTCCTATTCCACACTTAAGGATAAAAATATCATTGGGTACAAGTGGAGATATAAAATAAAAAAGAATGCAAATGATACAGTGTCTAAATACAAGACACGATTAGTAAGGGTATTCACAATAGTGTGAAATTGATTTCAATGAAACATTCTCACCTGTTGTGAAACCAACATCAATTAGTATTATACTAGCAATTGCCTTGTACAAGGACTGTACCATCAAACAATTAGACGTAAATAATGCTTTTCTAAATGGTGTTTTGCAGGAAAAAGTTTATATGGAGCAAACCTAAGGCTTCAAAGAAAAAGGAAAAGAAGAATTTGTGTGCGAATTAAATAAAGCTATCCATGGTCTCAAACATGCATCGAGTGTGTGGTTTGACAAACTCAAGTTAAACTTGTGCAACCTTGGATACATCCCCATAAAGTATGACAACTCTATATTTTTCAAGTTTACCTCTAACACTGTTACCTACATATTAATTTATGTTGATGATTTTATAATTACAAGCAACAGTGAGGATGAAATCAAATGCATCACTGAATGTTTAAATGAATTTTCTATCAAGGACTTGGGTAACCTGTCTTACTATCTGAGAATCGAAGTAATGAAAACTGCTAACAATGAACTACACTTATATAAAAGAAAGTCCATCTCTGAGATTCTCCAAAAGTCAAAAATGGACAAATCCAACTCTCTTTCTACACCAATGGAAACCAACCTACATCTTAGCAAAGAAAAAGGAGTGCCAATACTTAATGCAAAGCAATACAGAAGTATTGTTGGTGCACTATAGTATGTGACAATTACAAGACCTGACAGCAATGTAAATAAAGCAAGCAATTCATGAAAAGACCTTTGAGTGAACACTAGAAAACACTCGAAAGATTTCTAAGATATTTCAAAGGCACAATAAATCAGAAACTTTTTAAGAAACCAAGCAACAGACTTAACATTTATGGACATTGTGATGCTGACTGGGCTAACAACTATGATGACATGAAGTCTACTACAAGGCAAAATATATATTATAGGAGAAAACCCTATTTCGTGGTGTAAAAAAAAACAAAGCACTGTCTCAAGGTCTGGTACTTAAGTAGAATATAGAAGCATAGCTAATACTACAGCCGAAATAATGTAGGTGCAATCATTATTAAGTGAACTAAAGGTTCAACCAACAACAAAGCAACTATATGGTGTGACATTCATAGTGCCATTGCACTAATTACCAGTCCAGCAAACACTCGAGAACCAAATTCATGGAATTAGACATATACTTCATCGGAGAATGGTGCTAAAAAGAAAGCTAATCGTAAATCACGTACCTTTAACTTACCAAGTTCTTAGGAAGCCCTTGTCAAAGGCAAGATTTGAGATGCTTCGAAACAAGCTCTACATAGCTAAAATTACTAGATCCAACTCTCCAGCAAGGTCAAGTCAAGCTATAATTGCCTCATCAGAGCCTCCAGATCTACGATCTTGTCATAGTCGAAACAACTATGATAGGTCTATCACCTACGGCGATAGATCTGCCACAAAAATCAATGAAGACTTCAAATTCAACAAATCAGAAGAGTACTGAGGGATTGGAGAATTTCTTAACCTAATGGCCTCTTCTTAGCAAGCATTTTTTGTTTTCTTACAAACCCTAACCTCTCGGTTATGTTTGGGGAGAGGGGGCAAGAAGACCGAATACAATTCTATGTACATTACTTTATCTATATTGGGCTTTATAATTCGACTGACTTATTAATAGCACATATATTACATTATATAACATCCACTACTATCTCAATGTAAAGACAATGTTCATAATTCAAATAATACTTTACAGTTCATTGCCATTTATCTTATACTAAGTCAACACATGCTCCAGATATCAGTGGATCAAGTGTAGTATGAAAGGGCTTTGCTATGTAAATCATTTGTTAATATAAGGAAAATCGTATGGAGTAACAATGCTTGGATTTTCGAGTGGTATACCAACTAATTTATGTACAACTTAGGTTATTTAGAATTCAAAGTTTTGTTAGAATCGTAATAAATGGTAATGAAATCTCTATTTCAAGTTAACGAATTCAAAGACATTTTGATTTGGTTTAATGAATGCTATAACTAGTTTCACACTAATTATTATCTATATCCAATTTTTCTATTAATCCAAATTCATAATTATATATATAATTATATGTTTAATGCATTTAATGTCGTAACATGCTAAGCTTCAAGGAAATAATAATTCTACCGTCTTAATTATTTGTTATACGTTGTTTCAATGAAATCTTTTATTCATGCTTCTGTTAAATTTGGTGATACAAAATCACAAATTGTTTGGAACAAATTTGCAAAAAATGGAAAGTAAATATTTTTATAATGAGAATGCATTGATTGCATTTGATGAGATGGTAGAGAAATAAATAAAGGGATTAATTTCTTCCATCTATGCTAAGGAAACAGATTGATTTACTTTCTATGTTTGCACATTTGTTGCTATGGTAATTTTCTTCCATTATATTATTACCATATGTTGGTAATGTAATTAATGACTCACATGGATTTGCACTGGCTATATATTGAGGGGTAGACTTTAGTGTAAACCCATCCTGGCATGGAGCCAGTGATCCCCAATGGTGTCTCTTCTAGTTAGACCTAATTTGAGGTTTGGATATGTAAACTCTTATTTTGTAATCTCTTGTAATTCTCTCATGTGGAATAAAATCTCTCTCTTTTGGACTGGACGTAAACTATCTCGACGATAGTGGAACCAATATAAATATTGTGTGTCTCTTTGTTTCTCTGTTATAGTTATTTACTATTTTGTTGATGTAATAGAATAATTGGTATCAGATTAGATTGATGTTCAATTGGCAAATCTAGATCCTGCTTATTGTGCTTCTGCATTAGTGCAATTTTTTGCATAACAGATTGGTACCAGAGCAATTTTTTCATAACAGTTTGGTATCGGAGCTCAGTTCATCGCATATCTTGGAGTGATTTTGGATTGAAGATTGTAGATGTCGGAGATGATGTTTCTTTCATGGATGGCTATTATGGAGTAGGAGATTTTGAGAATTTGGAATGAAAAACCTAGTCCACAGCAAGGTGGAGAGGTTGGTTTTGATCACTGATGAGGATCCGTTGAGGATCATGTTATCGATTGTTGTCTTCACGTTGATAATACTCGAGGGATCCATGTAGATGAATAGGGATTAAGTGGTAGGCGTATATCGATAAAAAGAAGGTGTGATTGAGCCTGGAATTGAAGAGAAGACATGATAGTTTTATCTCGTAGCCGTTAAAATCGAGATGGTGTTAATTGATAAAAGAAGGTTGAAAGTGAGAGCTAAGTTGGCTGGTTTTGAGTGGAGGAAATGTTGTGATTTGATATCAAGGTGGAGTGTTGAAATGTGTGATACACAAATCACAACAATTTTGGGCAACAAATAATCTATGAAGATTTTGTGGAAGATTCGTTGTTATATTTGTGGGATATTTGGAATTGAAGGCTATAATTATTTGGTGCTTATCCAAATAGTTTTTTAACATATATGAAGATAATTCGGGTGCCAAATTTACTTGGCTACGAAGCAATTCATTCTATAAAAGGCCTAGTGAACATATTTATTAGGTGTGGGTGAGATCCACGAAGAGTGATCATTATAGCTATTCCAAATTGAGTGTTCTCCTTCAAATTATTTAGCCATTAGATATTCTCTACCTATTTTTCAATAATGTTATTGGTTCAAGTTGTAATTGTTTGTAACGATATTTGAGATCAATTGTAAACAACTTTTTTATTAGTGAATCAATAAAGAGGATGGTTAGGTGGAATACAGTGTGCACATATTTCCGATATTTTTTGTGTTGCTTTTTTTTTCAATCAAATTCATCTTCAAGTGATTAGGTGACAAAGATCCTGTTTTTCGGGCGTTTTGTCAAACTTCTGTTGCGCACAAAACCCCAACAACTTGATATCAGAGCAATTTTTTCATAACAGCTTCGACATGAATTGCTCTCATTCTACAAGAGGAGAATGTTCTTATAAAATACCTTCTCATTCTTTGAAAAATCTATCATGTGAAAAATCCAAATCTAGCCCAAAACAAGGATATACATGTATAAGAAAATATTCCATTCTTCGACATTCTATGTAGGAAAAATGTTCTTCTAAGATGACTTTAATTATGTCACCATCATTCATGCCTTCATCCTCTACTTTCAAATTTGGATGATAAAAGATCTTTAATTGTTGAATTTCATATAAATGGAAATCCTTCGGAATAATTTTTGATCAATTTATATAGGAAATAACTTAATTCACAAAATGGTGGACATCATATTTTATGATAAAATATCTATAAATTGATCAAAACCATTGAATTTTGATGATAAAAGATCTATAATTATTGAATTTCTTTATTTAATATTTTATACTTCTCTATTTCCTATAAATACCTCATACCTTTCTCTCATTTATTCACACCTAAACTATTCTCTTCTTCTTCCAATTAAGCTTCATTAATGGCTATGAAAATCTCTTAAATAAAAGAAAAAATAAATGAAGAAATGTTATCAGAAGAAAAAGAAGAGTTATATTAGCAAGCCACTTCAAAACCATCATCAAACCACTGCTCTTCACTATCTATTAGCCTTCACCTCCTTCACTATGATCAAGAGGCTGAACCCACTTCATTCAAGGTCAGGCCGAACACAAAATAGGAAGAAAGGAAGAGTTCGAGAACTTCAAGGAAGAATCACGCAAGGTCGAGCAGCCTCCATGCAATCATAGCCAAGCTGTAGTGAATTCTAAGAACTTGTATAACAAATAAAGGAGAGAAACTTAACTTTAACATGACAATAATTATTCATATCTTGTGGTAATCTTTAATGAAATACATGCTTGCTATGATAAATGTATAATTGGTAATATGTTTGTTGAATGGATGATTTAATAAGTCACATTAAATACTTGTCAATAAACAATAAAATCCACTTTCCTTTCACGAATGAAATGGTATAATGGATGACTAAATCTCTTAAAATTGGTTTTATATGCTGTAAAAAAGAACAATAAACACCTAAAATGTTTATATGAATTCTGAAAATAATATGTAATTCAAACAAATTTTAGTCTGTCGCGTAATGTTAGTCCACAATTACGTGCCTTGAAAAGTTACAACTTTGTATACGACAAAATATGAATCCAAATTCTTTGATTTTTTTTTAAACTTTCATAAACATATCTTTCCAACGAATCTAAAAGATCAAGAACTCATTGAAAAGATTTGAAATATGACCAAAAGAAATTTTGAAAATCATCGCGGTTTAGCAGTTCGAAATCCTGAAAATGAACTTCTTTGAAAATGAGATTTTTAATTCAGTAATAATATGGAGTAAATATTATAAATTATATAAAATATTTTAGAAGTAATTTATGTTGTATAAATGATTTTTTTCAATTATATAAAAGTCATTTTGATCAGTTAAGCTAGAATAGCACTTTCCACGGCATTTTTCAATTGATTTAATCTTGGAACTTATAAGCCGACCAGTAAACACGATTACCTTGGATGGTCGAATCATGGAAACTGATATCGAGTGAAATGAGTGTATTAAACCGCAGATCTGAACGATCTTAAATTAAGTATATTTGGATTTAAGTTAAATTTAAAATTAAATTAATAAATTAGTAATGATGAGTATTATATTTGGTCATATTTATCAAAATAAGTGAATTCTTGAAATTTCAGTTTTTGATCTAATTTCGTCAAAATATGAATTTACGATAAAAATTTAGAAGTTTGAAAATCTAAAAACGCATTTTTCAATGGTTCAAGGTAAAACTCTAAGATGGTCACAGTTTTCAGTTCGTTAAAATCGGAGTTTAATTGCTTCGAAATTACAATTTACAAATGTGAAAACGTGCAAACGAACGGTGTTTGTATGTGTATTTTTCATTTTTCCCTCCACTCTTTGCTAATGCTCTATGTTTCAATGTTGGGTTGTGAATTCTTATTGGATTTACAGTCCAATGGATGGTGAGATTTTGAAGAAATTTCTCCGATGAGAAAGTTTTCAGATAAATAACATAATTTTTCCTCCTTCTCATATCTTTCTTTTTCTACCTCATCCATATCCTCTGTGAAAATTTTCTGCAATTTCCATGGCATCTCTCTCCATGTAAATTCCTAAATCAAAACAAAATTTCAAATCCCCTAAAAAAACCTAACCCTATATCTTCTTGCTTCCTCATCACTTGGGAACCTTAAGTCTTTTAAAAAATCCTAGATTTCTTCTTCCCTCCTCCTTTTCTCTCCAAGGTTGCCATCAGCCCTGACTTGAAACCACTACCCGAGGCATCTTAACCACTGAAGCCCCTGCCGCACCTACAGGCCGCACCACCACACAGCTATGGCCGAGCCCAAATCCACAAAAACCCTGATTCCCTTCTCCTCTTTTCTATTTTCCGCTTTTTTGATATTTTTGCTCCTTATTGTCGCTGCCATTACTTTCCCTCGTAAACCCTAAATTCACCTTTTTTCAAATTCTGTGAAATCATTTTAGCTACAATTTTAGTGTTTATCACTTTTTCAAATTTTTTGTTTTACTATGTCAAAATTACGAATCTTTCAAAGCAATTTTCCAACCCAAATTTTCTGATTTGAGAATATCCTTTCGTGTTTTGTTCTTATCTCCTTAGAAAATAAACGAAATACAATTTTTTATTTAAATGGTCAAGAAAAGAATTTCAAAAAATCTGCTACTGATGACTTGATCAAATTCGATGGTTAACACGTTTAAAATTCAGTTTTAAAATGCTCAAAATTTTGTTCTATCTTTATATATTGTACAAAATCTAAACCCATCTCAACTAACCAAAAGCCCTAGTGCTCTCTTCTTCTAAATTCTTGCTATCTTCTCTTTGCCACTAAAGATGAGAATATCTCGCTCACGACTAGCATTTGGATATGTGAATGAAATGTCATCTAAAAGCCACTAAACTATTTGCAATAGGCTATGTAGTTATGATATGATAGAAATTGACACACAATCCCATTATAGTGTTATGTTTGTTGATATGTGACATTCGTTTTTTTATGTATATTATATGTTCTCTTTTGACATGTATGACATGTAATATATGACACGACACACGAATTGTGAGATTTGTGATATGATTATCTGAATGTGTTGATATATAAACCTGATATGTTATGTTTATTTTGTTGTTCTCACACTTCAAGTTCCCTATAGACTAAGGAAAATAACCATAGGTTGAAATGATATGTACCTAAATCACTATAGCTTTAGGTATTAAATTGGGATACATGTCGAAATGCTATCTACCCGAAAATTTAATTAAACGGGTTGAAATGATACATACCTGATCCACTTGACCATGGGATATAAAATTATATGCAGACACTGTTGTTCAATAAAAATTATTTTATGAAATTTTAATTATGTATTAATTTTGATAAACTAATTTTTAAATTTAATTTAAATTAAATTTATATTGAAATATTTAACTTGAATTCCTGAGTTAAAGTTAAAATTGATTCAATGAAAGAACTTAATATGATTTTTAAATTGAATTTGTTGTTTAAAAATAATTAAAAATTTAATTAAAATTTAGAGTTTAAAGTTAAGATTCAATTTAATCCAAATAAACTATTCTAATATAAAATAACTTAATTTAGTATAATAATTCAATCTAAAAAAATTCAATTTAAAATTATTTATTTATTTAGTTTTAAAGGTTTATTTTAAAGAATAATTTAATTAACATAATATAAAGATTTAGTTTAATATAGTAACTTCAATATATCTAATTAAAAGAAAAAATTAATTTCAAGATTTAATTTGTTGAATTAACAAATGAAAGGATTTGGTTTAAACTAAAGATTTAATTGATATAAGATTTGATTTGTTAAATTAATAAAATTTGAAGTTAAAGAATTTGATTTAATAATTTTACATGATAATTGAACTTTGACGATTATTTTGAACAATATAATGAAAGGAAATGAATTTATAAATTAAGTTTTAAACTGAATTGAAATAATGGTTTAGAATTGTAATTCCGGTTCTAAACTAATAAATCAGAAAATTATTCTAACTAAATTCAAGTTGGTTTGAATGGGAATTTGAAATCTAAAATGAATGATAAATCAAATGATAAAATATAGACATTTGTTTTGATTGGATTATTACATTGAAATTATTTTAGATTATTATTATTTATATCAAACTATTTACTTAAATCAGCATGGCGGCTACTTGTTTCTGCGATTCTTTTCAACGCCTCCTTTCTAATCTCCACGTTTCCACCTGGTCTCCCCAGCTCTAACCCATTTCCTTTCACCACCCTCGTCTAGCACATCCTTCAACCCCGCCCCTTTCTCTTATGGAAAAGAATCAAAAAAACAAGCCTCGTTTTGTAAGTATCATCACCAGATCTGGATGCATTTTCAACTAATTGGGTCAAGCTGGAGCTTCAATTCCTATATCTTCTGTTGTCGACCTCCTAACCTACTTCACTTGTCGCGTGATATTGCAAATTTGGATTCTTTTTTGCCAATAACTGAGATTGTTAATCCTCTACTTCACCAGTCACCGAGTTTCTCAATTCTGGCTATCATGAAGTTGTTCGTTGGTCTGATGCTTCTACTAGCCTTGTTTCGAATGTTTCGACTGCGAAAGCTAATACCACTACATTGGTGGGTACCACGACAATCTCAGATAATGACTCTCATATACTTGTTGGAGTTGATAAGAATGTGTCCTTCAGATTATGACAGAAGGAAACATGGATAATGTGATGGCAAATGAAAGTAATGTGTTTGTCTCCCCAATTTCTCCTCCTAAACCAAACACATTACCCCCTCTTCATGCTTCCCAAGTGTTTGCCTTAATGCCGCTTTAGAACCTGAATTTCCTGCACCAAAACAATCAAAAAATGTATCACAAGTACCCCCTTATGCCTCATTTTTCATCTCGCTTCCATGCTGTGCTAGTGCTTACCTTCCTCATGAATTTGTATCCTCCCTTGATAATCCATTTCCTCGCTTAAGATTATGGAAGAAGTTATCAATCTTTGGAAAGACTACCTTATGGTTTTTTTTCCTAGACTCGCATGTTCCATATCTTGATGTTCAGGATCATTGCTGAAAAGCTTGGAAGTTAATGGGTGGGTTACAAGTTAATTTCGTGAATGGTATAGTCTATTTCAGATTTTCAAATGCGGATGAACGAATGAGAGTCTTGGAATCTGATCCAACGATTATAGGAGGCAAGCTGTTTATTATAACATCTTGGAACACATCTATTGAGAGTGCTGGAGAGAGTACAATCTATTCCAGTTTCGATAATTTTCATGAAGATCCCATCTGTTCTTCAGACGCTACCTGGATTGAACTGGCTAGCTAGTGGAATTGCTAAATTTAAGTGTTTTGATGCCAATACGGAGGCTAGGAAGAACTTGTTTTTGCTAAAGCACTGATTGAAATTATGCCAACTAACCCTCTCTCAACCAAGGTCAAAGTTTCTCTTGATGGATTTGATACCTTAGTTGAAGTCCAATATTCTTGGCAACTTGAGAATTGTACTACCTGCCATTCCTTTAGTCATATGTCTAATACATGTAAGCTCCTGGTTGGTAATCCCATTTGGGCTAGATCCCCACTTCGGAGGCCACCTCCACATAATTGGTTTGCGAAAACAAAGATGTAGTGGATGTTAATAAAGTGCAATCTTCTAGTCCTAGGGAGCGGGAGAAGGAAGAGGATAAAGAAATTACGTGGAATGTTCATAGGAAATCTTGGCATCATACTCGCTCAGCGGTGCGCTATGATCCATTCGGAAAGGTTTTTTACCTTTTTATTTATAATGAAGATGTTGGTGGTGATGTCAGATGCTTAACTTATTTTGAAGAAGGGAATGATTTAAAGCTTTATGTTAATGGTGTATATGGAGAATTCAATAAATCCATCCTGCAAGTCGATGATTGGGATAGAAGTATATTTATGATAAGAACTACTTTGGCTATGTGCCTAATCTCCCTGCTTACTTTTCCAGTTTGATGCATGACAAAGGTCCAGGGTATTCTTCTACCCGCAGTTTATTTGTTAGGGATTGCGGAATGGATCATTAAGGAAAAACTAACACTAGAGGGGGAGGGGTGAATAGTATTTTTGAGAATTTAATTAAAATCTAAAACTTATATGATCTACTATATGAATCAAACACCACAGAAACAATCACAGACACAGAATCAAACACAAACACAAAGATAAACAAAAATAAAATAGTGAAAAGACACTTCCTTTCAATTTTGAAAAAGTGACAGTTGTATGTCGACGTAGACATATATGTATGTCGACATATCACAACGTAAATTTGAATTTTAAACAATTTTCAAGTGTTTTGATATATATATATAATTCTGGAAATTCTTGAATTAAAACATAGTGTTAAAATAAGTATTATAAAGTGGAAAATCATGTGAAAACATAAATATAAGATTTATGAGCATATTTATAAAATTATAGAGTTTAAAACTGTATAAATATAAAGTATATACAATATATAAAACTTTAGTTAAAAATCAAAAAGTAAAATAGAGAAGGTAAAGTAGTGAAGATAGAGATTAAAGATGGAAATTGAAAATAGATTTTGAAATCAGAAATTGAATATCAGAAATTGAAATAGAATTTGAATTTGAACCTGGAGTGTTATTCAGAGTTTTACATAAACTAGACTCTATTACTATATTTGTCTTGAACTCTTAAATACTCATGAGTCTTGAATCATCTCTGAATTCTGAATCTCTAATATCTTTAAACTATACAGTCTTCAATAATAAATCCTGCATATGTATATATGTATATATATATATATTTAGATAAAAGTGTTAGTGTATATTTTATAATCAGCTAATATTGAAATAAAGTTGTTGTCATCAAAACTCCATTCTCCAACAAACTCCCCCCTTTTTGATGATGACAACCTTAGTTTATAAAACATCACATTTGTACATACCTGTTAATGATGATTCTTCTAATACTCTGTTGGCTCGCTTTTTGACCAAGCCACCCAGGATCATTCGTAAGAAGAAAGCAAGAAACCACGTTCCCCAAGAATATGCAGGAACGGATCGCACTCTATCGACTCGCCCACGAAGGATCGCGTCTCGACGGATCGCCCACCGAGGATCGCGTCTCGATGGATCGCCCCCATCTCATCAGCGAACGGCACATCCAGGCGATCCGATCCAAACTTATATTGTTGCCCAGAGCGAACCGATCCGATCCCTTGGTGCATGGCGAACCTTCTGACCCGTTCAAGCGCGAGCTAGTCTTCAGCGATCCGAATCGCACGGATCTGGCGACACGTGTCCCTAACCGTCATCTGGACCAATTCTTCCCATCTGCACGATCCGATTTTCAAGCAGATCGCGACACCTGTCCACAACGGCTAATTTGACCATTTCCTCAACGGTGGCGATGCGATCCGATGTTCTCGGGATCTGTGCCACGTGTTATCACGACCCGCCTGACAAAATCATCTATAAATAGCCCAGAGCTTGGCATTTTTTGGGATCTTTTGGCAATATTGAGTACTGAATCCGCCATTGTTGTCAAACTACTGAAATATTGAGAGAAATCATTATTGTATTAGCTTTTAAAGCATAATTAATAACATATAAAGTGGACGTAGGCTCATTAACGCCGAACCACTATAAATTCTGAGTGTTATTTTCTTTTTTCTCGTTCTTCATTTGAAATTCTCTAGCGTTCATAACAATTTGGGTGTTAGGTCCAAGTTTCGATCTAACATTTTTGGTGCTTTCACTGAGAAACTCAGTCCTAAAGTTTCACTATTCGCTTCTTTGAGGGTTCCAGCGATTCGGATATCATGGCTGGAAAAAGATCTAAAGCTTCACAGACCAACGAAACGATTGAGGAGAGTGTGCACGAACTGGGCAACGAAGAAACTCTGGATCGCGGAGCGCAGGGGGCGAACCGATCCGACGAAGACACCACGTTCCGAGTCGATGAAAACGAGATGATCCGTGCCACTGAAGGGGTTGTTACTCGATCCCGAGGTAACACCTCGCAGCCTCCGCGTACCACGACCACGAGTCGATCTCAGGGGGGTGCAGCGAATCGCCATCCACGAACCGCAACTATCCGAACTGATGGTCAGACTACAACTCGACCTGGAAAAGAACCTATGACCCACTCCTATCGTCCCGGAACCTCTGCTCGAACCGGTTCGAGCTCTTTGCGCATAAGAGAGAGTGATGATGACCACTATGATTCTGCTGCTCCTGTCACTGAGGGGGATCTCTCTCGCTTCGCCGAAATGTAGGATAGGTTGTATGATGAGTTGGCTGCCCAAAGGCAGGAAAGTTCCATCCTACGGCAAAATTTGACGGCTATGGATAGAAGACTTGATGAGCTAGCAAGGCAAAGAACATCGCCGGTTCGTCCACTCACCCGAGTATATTCTTCTTCGTATGAAGAATCGCCGAGACCTCCGCGGCGACCGTATGAGAGAGCCGAAAACATAGAACAGCTTCGGTTCGGAACCCTGCCCTCACAGGAAGAAGAAGAGCTAGGGGCGGGACCCTCAAACCATAATGTGAATGGTCAAGCGACGGCTCTCAGGACTCGAGATGTGAACAGTCCTGTGCATAACAGACCACCTCACCCCCGTCGCCGCACGCATACTCATGATAACAGGGGGCAGCGAAGCCCTATCCGAGCCCCGGATTTTGTGACTGCTCCCCTAAGAGAGATCAGAGAGCCTCGCCGAGCCAGAGGTACTGACCCTGAACCTCCTTTGACCAGTGCAAATGTTGCAGCCATGGTCCACCAGATTCTGGCAGACAGCCGTGGACAGCGGAATGAAGATTGGGGGATCGACCGCAGTCACACCCGTTTCACCGATGATATTTCGGATGCGACTTTTCCAAGGCGTTTCAATATGCCACAAATGAACCGATATGCGGGAAGATCTGATCCTATCCAGCACCTAATGAGATACTCTTGGTCGATGACCGCCGCCGCAGCTTCTGACGCTGTTAAGTGCAAAGCGTTTCCCATATTCCTGGAGGACGTGGCTTTGTTATGGTTTACCCGCCTGCCGGCGAGATCGATTTCTAGCTTCAGGGAGCTGAGCGAGAAGTTCGTAGAACAATTCCGTATCTACGCACAGAAGACAAAAAGTGTGATCGATTTATTCCTTGTCAAGCAGCGACCAGGTGAGAGTTTAAAGGTTTACCTGGATCGTTTCAATTTGGCCGCTACTGAGGTTAAAGATCCTCATGAACCGACCGTTGTCGCAGCACTGATTGACGGAGTAGATAAGGACACTGAATTCGGGAGGTACCTGGCAGGCAAACCGCCTCACACTAGGGAGTTATTCTACGAGAAAGCCAACGTACATTTACGCCGGGAAGAGGTGTATGCTAACCGAAAGGCTAAAACAACTGATAAGGAGGAAATTCAGAGCAACGTCGCCATCAAACAGACGGGAGACAGCTCGGGGAAAGTTGAACTTAACATCGGAAATCAAAATCGGGGTGGATGCCAGCCAGGTAACAACAATAATAATGGTAACGGCAATAACCGGAAGAGGAACCGAGGGAACGACTCCCAGAGAAGGACTCGTCCCAGGGCCTTTGAAAGTTATACACCAATAAGTGATACTCTGGAAAATATCTTCATGGATGCATACGAAGTCCTCCAGAATAAGAGGCCACCTCCTAGAGAGTCGACAGAGAAAGAGCGTGAAACAGGGAAGTTTTGTCTCTTTCATCAAATCCACGGCCATTCGACGAATGAATGTCGTCACCTGAGGGATGTAGTCGAAAGGCTGCTTCGAGAAGGAAAGCTAGATGAATACAGAGTAACGCCCAGGGACAGGGGGCAAGCAGTGCAGGCCCCGAATCAGAATCAAAATCAACTTGCTGCCAGGCCGACTGCTCAGCAAAAAGGAAAGAATATTGTTATCAATACCGTGATCGGAGGACTTTATCTTGCTGGGCACAGTTCCAAAGCATTGGATCAAAACGTCAATGAGGCCAAACAACACCTCGAGGTAGGGGAATGTAGCAACCCCGAGGACAGTACCCCGGTGAAGCAGCAGAAGATGATGACCGATGATGTTATTTTCCGAGAACGAGAGAGCATCGGAGTCCATGCTCCAACTGAAGATCCACTTGTAATTACAGTACCCATTGGGCCAGCCACTATTCATAAGGTTCTGGTGGACAATGGGAGTTCCGTTAATATTCTTTTCAAAAAGGCCTTTGACCAGATGAATCTCGAAATAAAAGACTTGAAACCCTGCCAAGGATGGATCCGTGGGTTCAACGGAGCATCCACCGCTCCAATGGGTTATGTAGAGTTGCCAGTTACACTTGGGGAAGGAGAACGCCAGAGAGTGAGAATCCTTCCCTTTGTGGTTTTGGATGTTGAATCGCCATACAATGCCTTCTTGGGCCGACCGGCCCTCGCAAAGTTCAGAGCCTGTATAGCCCCCTGGGGCTTGTTATTGAAATTCCCCACAGAAGCTGGCATTGGTATCGTCAGAGGGGATCAAGTTGCCGCACGAGTGTGTTATGTTGCCGAACTAAAGTTACTTCGCAATGGAGGGGATATCGAAACTAAAGGCACCTCTCCCCCTTCGGGGGCGGAGACCTTATAGCAACCAAAGAGGATAATCGTTGGAGAGTCGCCCAGAGAGATGCCCGAGGATATAGATCCCAGAGAGGATCAGGAACCCGGGGGCAGAATGGCGACTCCCAACGAGACAACTGTGGATGTACCGATCGATGACAGTGATCCGGAGAAGGTCCTTAAGATTGGATCCCAGTTAAGTCCGAATCTTGCTAAAGAATTGTCGGATTTCTTAAAAAACAATTTGGATGTATTTGCTTGGACCCACGTGGACATGTGGGGGATATCCCTATCAATCATGAGCCATTCCTTGAGCATTAACCCAAAACATCCTCCAGTAAAGCAAAAAAGGCGAATGCTGGGCCCAGAGAGGTCCGCTGCCTTGAAAGAAGAGGTTGGAAAGCTAAAGAGTAATGGATTTATCAGAGATTCGACCTACCCGGACTGGATTTCGAATCCAGTCCTGGTAAAGAAGGCCAACGGGAAGTGGCGAACGTGTATTGACTTCTCGGATTTGAACAAAGCCTGTCAAAAAGATAGTTTCCCGTTACCTCGGATTGACCAGTTGGTAGACTCGACGGCAGGGTCACGAGCTTCTCTCATTTATGGATGCTTATTCAGGATACAACCAGATTCCGATGCATGTTCCAGATCAAGAACACACTAGTTTTATCACGGATCTGGGATTATATTGTTATGTGGTAATGCCCTTTGGTTTGAAGAACGCAGGCGCTACATATCAACGTTTGGTCAACAGAATGTTTTATAACCAGATCGGGAAAACAATGGAAGTATACGTCGACGACATGTTGGTTAAGTCCAAGCAATCTTCTCAACACACTACTGACTTGGCGGAGATGTTCGGCATTCTTCGAAAATATGGAATGAAACCTAATCCAACCAAATGTTCATTCGGTGTTGCTTCTGGAAAATTCTTGGGATTCATTGTCAGTTCCCGTGGTATCGAGATTAATCCAGACCAGATCGCGGCAATCAGGAACATTCAGGAACCTAGGCAAATTAGGGATGTGCAAAGCCTTGCCGGAAAAGTGGCCGCACTAAGCAGATTTATCTCCAGGGCTACGGATAAGTGCATCCCATTCTTCGAATTAATAAAGCGAGGAAAACGCCACTTTAAATGGACACCTGACTGCGTAGAAGCATTTCAGAATTTGCTCAGGCACTTAGAGAAACCTCCGATTTTATCTAAGCCAATAGATCACGAGGATTTATTCATGTATTTGGCAGTGTCATCCCATGCGATCAGCTCAGCATTGGTAAGGGAAGAGGATAAGGTCCAAAGACCTGTGTATTATGTGAGCAAAAAATTGACAGCAGCAGAGCGTAATTATCCGCGGATAGAAAAGTTGGCGTATAGTTTACTGATTGCCTCTACAAAACTTCGGCACTATTTTCAGGCACATCCTATCACCATATACACTGATCATCCACTCAAGCAAGTTTTACAGAGACCGGAGGCATCTGGAAGGTTACTCAAATGGAATATTGAGTTAAGTCAATTTGATTTGAACTTTCAGCCCAGACGGTCAATTCGGGGGCAAGTGATAGCTGACTTCATAGCAGAGTTCACTGTCCCTGAGGAAGATATAGCAAACGAGGAAGTTGATCCTTCAAAGTTACTTTTCGATCCTAATGCCTGGAGATTGTATACTGATGGTGCTAGGAACGACGAAAGATCCGGCGCTGGAATAGTGCTTGAAACCCCCGAGAAACGATTGATAACCTATGCAATCCGAATGGAGTTTCGTGGCACTAACAACGATTCCGAATATGAAGCTCTGATAGCTGGATTAAAGATTGCAAAGGAACTGGAAGTCACAAAGCTGAACATCTTCCGCGACTCCAAGTTAGTTGTGAATCAAGTCACTGGAAGATTCCAAGCTAAAAGTGCAAGATTGATTTTATACCTAAAGAAAGTGAAAGAACTGCTGAATGATTTTGATCACTACAACATATCTCATATTCCGCGGTCAGAGAATCAACAGGCAGACAAGTTGGCAAAGATGGCTAGTTCTAACGATCCTGAAGTGACTGGACTAGCCCCCGTTGAAGTACTTCGGTCCCCTAGCATAGATCAGATGGAAATCGATCTAGTACTAGAGACGGAACCAGAAAGGGAGTCCTGGATGACCCCTCTAAAGAATTTCCTGATGAATGGAACGCTTCCGACCAAGAAAAGCGAGAGGCGTAAAGTGATCCGTAAAGCCGCACGATACGTTCTGCAAGGCGGAGTTCTTTATAGACAAGGGTTTTCAATGCCCCTCCTTCGGTGTATAGCCCACGATGACATCAAACGTATGCTGCAAGAAGTCCACGAAGGCGAATGTGGCGACCACATTGGAGGGCAAACTTTGGCAAAAAAGGTATTGCGGCATGGTTATTTCTGGCCTACCATAAACAAGGATGCAGTAAGATATGCACGACGATGTGATGCGTGCCAGAGATTTTCAAAGATACCTAGAGCACCTCCAAGTCAGTTAAAAACAATGATGGGTCCATGGCCTTTCGCTATGTGGGGAATTGATATCATAGGAAGTCTCCCCATAGCAAGGGGCGGAGCGAAGTTCGCTATTGTGGCCGTAGATTATTTCACTAAGTGGGTCGAGGCTGAACCACTAACTACAATCACAACCAAACGAGTGATCAACTTCATCGTGAGAAACATCATCTGTCGATTTGGGATTCCAAAGATTGTAATAACAGACAACGGAACTCAGTTCGATAGTGCTGAATTCAGAAACTTCTGCCAAAAATATCACATCGAGAATCGGTACGCCTCTGTGGCGCACCCACAATCGAACGGGCAAGTCGAAGCGGCAAATAAAGTAATTAAGTCCATTCTGAAAAGAAGAATGAAGCGGGCTAGAGCCATGTGGGCTGATGAATTGCCCTTGGCACTATGGGCCTACAGGACAACATATAAATCGGCAACAGGACATACCCCGTTCTCCCTTGCTTTTGGAACGGAAGCAGTCATCCCGGTTGAGATAAAGGTACCTTCTCATCGAGTGACCTATTATGATCCAATGACCAATAATGAATTGCTCCTTGAGTCCCTGGATATGATCGAAGAGAAGAGGGATGAAGCAGACCTGCATGCCCTTAGATGCAAACAATAGGTCGCCCGATATTACAACAAAAAGGTCCGAGCCCGAACCTGGGAACCCGGAGACTTGGTTCTGAAACGTGTCTTTCCACCCCCAACTCATATGGGAGCAAAGTGGGAAGGACCGTACTCTATTCTGAGCAAGCTTGATAATGGAACCTTCAAGCTGGCAACCGTAGATGGAAAGGAAATCCCCAGAGTGTGGAATGCCCAACATTTATGGCCATATTTAACATGAGAGTTTCAAATTTATTCTTTTGCTTTGTTAAAAAATTATGTACAGGGCATGACTTGCCTAGAATAGTCTGATTCCTTAAAGCAAGAGATTATAAAGTGGACGTA
The DNA here is from genome assembly GCA_030737875.1 of Allium sativum. Lineage (NCBI taxonomy): Eukaryota > Viridiplantae > Streptophyta > Magnoliopsida > Asparagales > Amaryllidaceae > Allium > Allium sativum. The sequence goes on from CM060922.1 coordinate 593,930,462, forward strand.
GGTCATGATTCGACCGAACCACTATAAAAATACTGTGTGTCATTTGCCTTTATTACATCTTTATTTATTTGCCTGTTTATTTTTATGAAAATCAATGTGAATAATGCAGGTACCCGAAGTCCGGTGCCAACCGTTCCTCCCGTAGACTAATCGGAGGAACCCAAAGCTTTGGCAAAGGCTCCAACTACTTGTCCGACTAGCTTTAACCCATGGAGCATGGGTTAAAGTATACACCTAGGATGAGCTTGATGAGAATGCATGATTTCAAACTGCTTGACCCGTGACTCTAACTCTCCAGAGTAGAGAGAGAGTATAAAGGACACGAAAATCGACATCCACGAATAACGGCGGTGTACCATGATCGGAGCTGCCTAAGCATAAACTCTAACTCTCCAGAGAGAGAGAGAGAGAGTATAAAGGCATCTCCGATTGAGCGCTGAGAAAGAGCTCCTTTCCCGCTGAAGGATCGGGGAGCGAGTGAATCGCTGAGCTCGAACTCTAACTCTCCAGAGAGAGAGAGTATAAAGGCGTCTCCGATTGAGCGCTGAGAAATAGCTCCTTCCCCGCTGAAGGATCGGGGAGCGAATGAATCGCCGAGCGCAAAACTCTAACTCTCTAGAGAGAGAAACAGTATAAAAGCGTCTCCGATTGAGAACTGAGAAAGAACTTATTCCCTACTAAAGGAACAAGGGCTGACTGAACTACTGTTATCCCATGAAATCTCCTATGCCCCCATATTCAGAAATAGGGGGCAAAGTTGCCGACAGTACTAATCAATCCCTAGTAAACCCCAGTCAGATGCTACAGTAACAACTGATTGGGGGGCACCACGCACTCGTATACATGCACTAAACTCTGATACAACAGTGTAACATAGCATGAAAATTCTTCGGCCTTTTTGATTGACTGATTTGTAGTTATTATTAGTTAGCTAATGACTAAACATGGAAAGTTTATTTGAATACAGGTACACAATGATGCAAGGAGAGATAAACCCTTATTTATATACTGCGAATCAACAAAGTGAAAAACAACCTAGAAACAAAAGTGAGGACCAGTCTCACAATTACACTTCCTGGCCAGTGGAAAACCTAAATACAAAATATCAGCAAACAACAAACATCCTATTTACGCTTTGACCTCTTCTCTTGCTTCTGCCTCTCCAGCCTCTCCTTGTCGGCTTCAGATGGAACCCCTTTTTTCCTCTTCTGCTTGTCTATGAGGGGAACATCCGACTCCTCTGAAGTCTCCTCTTCCACCTCTTTCCTCTTGCTTCTTCCAGAGAGGGAAGCCGGGAAGTCATCGGGGTTTGCGAAATGAAGCTGCCGGCTGACGGACTTGGGCTGGATTTTCACAATCATCCCAGTTTTGGGATCGAATTCTGCAAGAGGGACTACGTCCAAGGCCTCATCTCCCACCTTCTTTGAAGCCAACTCTTTCTCCTGTCTGGCTTTTCGGCTGGCCAAGGTTTCCTCGTCATCATCATCGGCCTTTTTGGTGCCGGTAATGTCCTCTTCGTCATCCACATGACGACCATCCATGTCTTTCAAAGCTTCGATAGTCTCAGCATCTGTGGGTACATCATTGCTAGGGGCCGGGATGTTTCTTTCTGCTGTGGTGACCTCAGCCTGTCTTGATAGATCAGCACCGGCACCCTGTGAGACAGCCTCCTTTTCCGCTTCCTTTTCCTTTTCAGCACCCATGTCGACGGGCTCGCCACCTGTATAATGAGGAGCACACATTACTAATTCAATTAGTTGTTCTACCAGACAACGACAATTCGCAATTGCTTTAGCAAATTGCGGGGAAAAGAGAGAGATACCTTCATCAGATGCTCCCTCTTGAGTAGTTCCAGAGGCTCCAACAACCACGGGAGTTAGGCCCAAAGGGATTAGCGGATCATCAGGATGGTACTCCTCAACTCCGGAGGTTTTAGGCTTCGCGGCGGAACTGGAACCTTCGTCAATTTTGCTTTTACCTTTAGCCAAGGTTCTCTCCTTTTCCATTTCCGCCAGGATTAGGCGACGACCCTCTGCCAGGTCCTCAGGCTCATTGTCTCTTAGGATGCTCTTCATCAATTCATCCTCATCGATCTCTTCGACCCCCAATATGTATTTTTCGCCCTCCACGATGGCATCCCATAAATTGGCCAAAGTAACATGGTAATCTGGGATCCACGAGATGTTACGAGTTTTGAGAACCTGACCAAGGAAATCGAAAATCATCTCTTCAAACCCCTCAATCTCCTTCTCTCTTGCAAGGAGCTTGTTATTAGAAGCAATGGCCAATTCAATGGCACTTTCAACGTTCTTTTCGGCAAGGGCTGCCCTTCTCTCCGCGTCTGAGACCTGGTCGTACAAAATCACCTTTTCTGCTTTAGACAGAGCCAAACTCTCTTTTAAACTCGCTTTTTCTGCCTCCCAAGCTGCCTTCTCAGTTTCAAAATGGCCTTGCGCTGTTTTCAACTCGATGTTGGCCATTTTCAGATCTTCGACCTCCTTCTTTAAGGCCATTTTCTCTTGGCTATCGGAGTCCAGTTCTGAATGAAAGCGCTGCTTGGCATTCTCTAATTCAGTCTTATAATTTTCAGCGTCCCTCCGTGCTAAAGCAAGCTGGGCCTGAGCATCTTCTAGGTCCTTCTCCAATTTTGTCCTAGCCCTTTCGTTATTTTCAAGTTTTGCTTTAGATCTATGAGCTTCTATTTCAAGTTTTCGGATGACTTCCGAAAGGTTAACTGCGTGTTTTTTCATCATCTCATATTGCCTGGCAACATGGCGGATGTGTCCGACAACTTCGCTATCCCAGTTCTTGGGGACCGGTTCCAAGGCTGGAACAAATGTCATCCGGTCAAAGAATATGTCTGGGAATTGTTCCCGAAGCTTTTCCAACCTGCCTTGAATCTCGGAACCATGCATGTAATCCCGTGACCATGGGGGAGCCAACTCTGGCTGACTAGAAAGAACAACATCACTTCTCTCCTTTTTAGACTCTTTGGATAAATCCTTGCCCCTATCTTTAGATTCGTGATGCCTCTTGGATGACCGGCTGTGAGAAGGAGCACTCTTTGGAGGAGTTAACTCTTTAGGAAGCTTCTTTCCCCCTGTAGGAACTGCTGGGAGACTGGAAGGTTTGGTAGAGGTCGATTTTGGGGGAGATCGAGGTTGCAAGGAACTCGGCCTATGAGAAGGACCGCGAGAGCGCTCAGTATCCGGGCGAAGGCTGGGTGTGCCCTCACGAAGAGAACGATACGAATAAGATTTCCTGCGGGATATCGTTCCTGTAAAAAAGAGAGAAGAGCATATTAAAACTTTGAATACCCACGAGATAAGAGTGCAGGGTCAGACAGCGTGTGTGATGTGTGCATCCCATATAATTCCCCCTAACAGACCCGGGCCTGGAGACAGGCTCATCTGACCAGTTTCTCGTCCCCTAGTTGAAGCAATCGCCTCTTCGGAAGCAGAGAAGAAAGGCTCCTCTCCGAAGTCTTTTTCTGTATATACAATATCAGGTAGAGGGATTTTATTCAGCTCGTCAAATAACTGCTCTTCTGTCAAGTCATCGGGAGCAACGGTTTCAATTGGAGCAGAAATAGGAATTTCCTTGGACACGTCATCGCGGACCTCATCCCCTCTGTATATGTTCAGGTCCTCATCGTCTTGGATGACTATCGGAGAAGGGCTCTTGCGAAACTTAGTTGTTTCTGCCGCTTGCGAAGTTCCCTCTCCTTCCGTTGGGGGCACATACTTATAAGGTTTGCCGCCGGTCCCTAGTCCAAATCTTCTGTCCAGAAGGCGATGCTTATGAAGATTGTCATCGGTAATGCATTTTTTAATCCTTAAAAAGTCGGATCTGCTTTGATGAAGAATAGATAACCGATGGTTGTATAACGGACCCTCCGTCTTCGGGAAGATGTGATCTGTTTAAGACAAAGGAAAAAGCGGAAGAATGTTAATACTTAGACTCCTTGAGCAAGATATTCGACTAGGTGATCAAAGTTTACTTGATTTGAGCCATCTTCGTGAGCATCCAGCCTGTTTCCTTATATAAAACCAGTCGGACTTAGGATCCCCAATGTTGCTGTATCCGTCGTACAGAACTTTCCTATTCGCAACCGATTCAAAGAAAGAGAAATTTGGAGTTGCCGAAGAGCGGTGCTTGAAAAGGAAGAAGAACACCAGATCTCTGAATTTAAGTTCGGCATGCAGGATCTCCGCATATGCACCGTATAAAGAGTATAGAGATGCGTAGGCGTTTGGATGAAGCTGCATCGGAGCAATACCTAGTCGTCTTAAAGTTTCGATGGCGATCGGAGGAAACGGAGGAATAGCTCCTACTAGACACATTGTTCGACTGATCGCCATATACCCTTCCGGTGCCAGGTGGGGTCTATCTTCACTTCCAAGCGTTAAGACATCGTCCCAAGGAATTTCGTGTCTTAAGCAGATTATTTTAAGTTTTATCTCATCAAGCTTGGATGCTAAAGAATCAGAAAACTTATCTATCCCGAGTGCGCCTGGGATCTCGTCAGGAGCTCGCTCATCAGTCTCAGAATCGTTGCTGGATGAAGTACTTTCTGTCGGATCTGATTCTGTGGCTTCGTACTCAGAACCAGAATCTTCACCTCCCGGATTGATTGGAGGAATTTCAGGGTTGTACTGTTCAGGAATCTCAGATTCCGCTTCTGTCACGGATCTTGAAGAGGAGTGATCATTCGACATTGCTGCTAGGACGAGAAAATATGAACAATAAGTTTAACACTACCCGTCCCCCGTGTGTGCAAGTACTGGTGTGTGTACTCGTGTGTGCATTAAAAATAAAGCGTGAAAACAATCAAGATCATCAAAACATTAGTCGTCGTATGCAGTCAAAGTATGAGGTCATTTAGTCCAGAAAGTCCAGCGTCAAGGCTCTATCCTAACTGTTCAGAGTTTTATGGTGACAAGGCATTGATTAAAGTCTGAAATTTCTTCGTATCGTCAGCTATGGGTCGGATCGCAAAGCACAGGGATCGCCCCTTTCGACTCGCAAGGCAGAAGGATCGCCCCTTTCGGATCGCAGGGCAGAGGAATCGCCCCCTATCGAATCGCCGGGTGAAGGGATCGCTCCTTCACAAACCGTTGCGATCCCCACGATACGTTCCTTTGCTGCCACCACGATCTTTCGTCTCGCCACTCGCTTTCGTCTTCTCTCCTTGCCCATGATCCGAACCGGCCTCCCCTCTTCTTCTTCGTCTTTTGGTTTCCGTCTCTTCTTCTCACCCTCGAACTCCAAGCTTCACGCCCATCAGCCATGGTGTCTCGATGAATTCTCCAAAGATCGCAAATTTCCATCGTTTTTTTCCACAAATTGTTCGAAAAAGTTCGTGAAACAGTAGCGTTAACGAGTAAGGATGTCTTCCGTGGAATTACCTTTCTAAAAAATTGGGAAAGTGATCGGATATTTGAAGGTTCGAAATACTGGGGTTCGTTCCTCGAAGGAGCAGGCGAAACGATTCGGCAGAATGAAAGAAGAAGGAGAATGAAGAGGGGAGGGTCGGCTTATATAGGCAAAGAGGGCGACCGTTTGTCTCCCTTTCTTTGTCCTATTCGGTCCACGAAACACCACCCAGGCCACGATCCAAAGCTTGTGTCGCATAGAAGCCCACGGACCGCCTCAAACGATGGCCCACCAAGCTCGAAGCCCGACACTGCTCGAAGAAAAGTCTGCTGCGTCTCGCACAAAAGCCTAGATACTCAGCTCGAGACGAGCACGTGACCACTCGGACCGTGGCGCTCTATGGCGATCCGATTCATGCATACGTTGACTTGAACCGATGTGACTGTTGATTTGCGTCCTTTCAAGAAAAGGCAGATCAGAATCTTCGAAGCATGTTCCATCATCGATAAAACATACTTCGAGGGGGCAAAATGTTGGCTCGCTTTTTGACCAAGCCACCCAGGATCATTCGTAAGAAGAAAGCAAGAAACCACGTTCCCCAAGAATATGCAGGAACGGATCGCACTCTATCGACTCGCCCACGAAGGATCGCGTCTCGACGGATCGCCCACCGAGGATCGCGTCTCGACGGATCGCCCCCATCTCATCAGCGAACGGCACATCCAGGCGATCCGATCCAAACTTATATTGTTGCCCAGAGCGAACCGATCCGATCCCTTGGTGCATGGCGAACCTTCTGACCCGTTCAAGCGCGAGCTAGTCTTCAGCGATCCGAATCGCACGGATCTGGCGACACGTGTCCCTAACCGTCATCTGGACCAATTCTTCCCATCTTCACGATCCGATTTTCAAGCAGATCGCGACACCTGTCCACAACGGCTAATTTGACCATTTCCTCAACGGTGGCGATGCGATCCGATGTTCTCGGGATCTGTGCCACGTGTTATCACGACCCGCCTGACAAAATCAACTATAAATAGCCCAGAGCTTGGCATTTTTCTGGATCTTTTGGCAATATTGAGTACTGAATCCGCCATTGTTGTCAAACTACTGAAATATTGAGAGAAATCATTGTTGTATTAGCTTTTAAAGCATAATTAATAACATATAAAGTGGACGTAGGCTCATTAACGCCGAACCACTATAAATTCTGAGTGTTATTTTCTTTTTTCTCGTTCTTCATTTGAAATCCTCTAGCGTTCATAACAATTTGGGTGTTAGGTCCAAGTTTCGATCTAACATACTCCCCATGTCCATTTGAATCCTATGAACTAATTCTATATTTTATAATTTCTCCCCCTTTTGCATTATCAAAAAGAAATTCGAAAACTACTCCCTCTAAATCCTATAACTATCTAAATAATTCTTGTAGTAAAGTACTAATATACATGACTCCTCATAAATTTATGCTTATTATACTATACATATAGTAGACTATACTAAACTAAGTTATGCTCCTCCTAAATCTATGCTATAAACGATCCTTATGACTATGTAATACTCCCTAAATTGAATAACCTTATATTTCCCTATAATATATGATTCTAAACTTAAAATATTATAACTCCCCCTAATACTAGTCTAATAAACTAAATAAAAGGATAATAAATTAACCAAAACCAATCAATTCAAACAAGCAAATCAATCCAAACAAGCAATTTAAACAAATAATCAATTCAAATAAACAATCTACACAACCAAAATAATATATATTAATTTAGAAACATTTCTTGAATCTTCAACTAATCCTATAAACTAAAAAACTGCCCCTTAATCTAATACAAGACTAAACATATCCTAAACTCTAATTCCCTTGAAACTATAATAAGACTTTAATCTAGACTAAGAAATAACTCCGATAAGATATCTTAAAATTAATATAATTTAACTAATGAAAATTTTAAATCAAACAACCAACAAATTCAAGTTTTGTTGTCACAAAACATGAATTCAACTAATTCAAACGTAAAGCCAAACATTTCTTGTAACTTCTATTTATCCTAAAAAACTTATAAAACTCCTATCAACCAAAAATACATAAGTATATTTCTAACATACCACTAACAAAATTCAACCATGTCAAACAAGTCAATCAAGTTATTTATGTCAAACAAATCAGATAAGTTAATCTAGTCTAAGTAAATATGTTATCTATTAATAAACTTATATATTTCTAAGATAATAATTCCCTATATAGTATACTTGTTATGAGGAGTGAAAAGTTAATATGTAATGCAGTGTGTGAAGTATGTTGATTATAATGTAGTATGGAATGTATGTCATATGCAAAACAATATGAAATGAAATGCAACTTATGATGTGAATAATCTTGATTTGAAATGCAATTGTAATTTATAATGATGAATGGTATGAAATAGGATGTATAATGATAGCATGCAGAATGATTTGGTGATGATATCTATTTTGGTAAAATATATTCAAAGTACTATCTAATTATTATAAATTATTTGAATCAAACAAAGATAATGTTAATTCTGGACTTAGGTTAATTATATTAATGAAAGTGATTAAAAGAATAATAAAGATAAGAGTTTAATTAAAATATATTCATGATAAGTAGTAAAATATTCATAAAATTATGGAGTTAAATAATATATTAGTAAGGTAAATATAGTAAAAATTGAAGATCTTTTTAAAGAGAATATAATATTTGTACCATATAAAGTAAGTTATCATATATTCATAAGTACATATAAAAACTAATTTAAAAAGAACTTAAAATTTAATATATTATGAGATATACATCAATATTTTGATACAAATAAATTTTAAATTTAAACTTTAGGAATCAAAATATATTAAATAATTGTTTATATGTTAAAATTTTGAAAGAAATCTATAGTTATAATAAAATTATTTTAATGAAATCTGATAATATAAAGTAAACTATAGAACTATAACTTCCTATATTTAAATTATATATTTAATACATAAAAATCATATATTATATATACCAAAATATTAAGTTAAATATACAAGATTTTATAAATCTTAATAAAATAAAATAAAATCAAAATTAGTATTAAGTTACAAATTTTATTTGTGGTAAGATAACCCAAAATTGTTATGAAATCATATGAAAAAATAGATGTTAAACTATGTATGTTTAAACTACATATAAGAAATATATAAACTTATATTTTATAACTTTGAACTGGAGAGAAGTTTGAAAGTTTAAGCTTTTGAAACTCAAATTTTGAATTTCGTTTTACAAGCCTTTATGTCGACATACATGCATAAATTTCAAAGAACATACGGTTTTGTGACTTTGGTTTTAAATTATCGATTTATATTTCAGGTTTAACTATTTCCTGAAATAATATTAATCCTAACAAACATCCATAATTTATTTTATTATTATATTTATTATTTAAAATTTCGAATTTCAAAATTCAAATTTCAAATTTGAATTTTAAATTTCAAGTTTGAATTTTAAAGTTTAAATTTCAAATTCAAAGCAAAGTAAACAAAACAAAGCAAACAAAACATCCATTAAAAAAATTTAAAACTAATTAAGGCGTACTCGATTTTTAGATCCATTTCCTCAACATTCTATGAACTGAATTGCTGTGAAACACATATTTGAATTTCCGATTTCAGACTCTTCAAGATGGATAAACTATCAACATCTCCGGAATTTGATGATAAGATCTGCTCCACTGTGACAAACTTGTTTTTCTGATCAGCATAGTATATTCATTTGCTAAACTTGAAGATTGTACGAGAAAGATATTGATGGTTTAATAGTTTATCCATCTTGGAGCCAAAACTTCGAATTTAAATTTGAATTTGAATGAATGGACGCTTCAACCACTATAAACAGGCCCAAAAGTCATGTCTCTTCATAACCACTTTTCTTCTTCTTCTTCTTCATGTTTTTCTATTTTCAATCAATCTTGCAAGAGCCATAACTTCTTCATTTCTTAACGGAATTGGACAAAATCAACGGCAAATCGAAGAGAAATTCAAGGACTACGATCTAGTAACAGTTTGGGTATGAATTTTGATCAGTGTTGGGGTACAGCAAGTCGAAACAGTAAGAGGAAAATAAAAAATACCGTACATAATTTTCTGTTTTGAATCACCAACTTCAAACTGCCATATCTCACTCAGTTTTGATCGAAATTTGTTGATATATCCATCATAACGACTGCGAGAATGAGAATTACGATCTGGAAAAGGATTTGGACAAAATAGTCTAACCTTTGGATGCAATTTAAAGATAATCGTCGACAGTTTTGATTTCCTTATCTCTTTTATTCACCAAAACTTCATTTGATCATTTCTTGGTCAATTCTTGACGGATTCATATGAAACCAGCGGCATTACGAAGCAAATGAAGTGAGGTACAGTATGAAGATAAGTTGTAGATGAAAATGCAAAATTGTAAATTGATCAGGTACCCATTTCTTTGTTGATTTACATTATATATATATATATATATATATATCCATTTCTTCCCCTTGATGTCCTTTCACCAATCGTCATTAGTCTTTTCCTCTTTTTGATTTCTACCATGTGTTCATAAGATTTTGAATTCTCAACAGCCATATAACACACCGTTTCGTAATTTAAATTTTCAGCAGCCACATCACCCATCTTTCAGAGTTTGAATATACAATGGCCATGTAACACATCTTTTCCTGTAAAGCAACATAACTTTTCAAATAATTCAAATTACTTTTCAAATAATCAAATGACTTTTCAAAATAACCAACTACAATTTTAAATAATAATATCATGATGGTTTTGAAACCTATCCATATATCAAAATTTTTAAAATTCAAAATTTTCAATTTCAAAAATCAAATCGTAGTAACTTGGTTTTTCAATAAAATTGAATGCAGACTTATCTAATACTAATGTAATACATAAATTTAAACTAGCGTTATAAATCATTTCAAAATTTGCCATTTAAAATTTTTCAAAAACCAAATTATGAACTTTTTGAAAGACCAGGCTCGAATACCAATTGTTAGGGATTGCGGAATGGATCGTTAAGACAAAACTAACACTAGAGGGGGGTGAATAGTGTTTTTGAGAATTTTAATAAAATCTAAAACTTATATGATCTACTATATGAATCAAACACCACAGAAACAATCACAACACAGAATCAAACACAAACATGAAGATAAAAAAAATGCAGAAAAGAAAAGAACACATCAGATTTTATATTGGTTCAGAATTGCTCCTACGTCCAGTTCCATACAACTTTGGATTGCGCAGAGTTTCATTACTATATCAATATCCAAGTACAACCTCCTTAATTTCATGGCTACAAGGGTAACACCGATTCCACACACTTGATCACGTATTATCTCCTTGATTTCACGGCTATAAGGGTTACACCGCTTTCGTTCCTTGATTTCACGGCTGTAAGGAAAACACCGATTACCCAAACACTTCCCAAAAAATTACAATAGCCCTATAACTCTTCAATAGCACTTCGATTCAGATAGTATTGAGAAGACAGAGAGAAGACAAGAAGTTTTATGTAAATAGAATTGAATTCGGTAGAGTATATGTGTAGAAATCATAAAAATGAGAAAATATAATGGTGTAAAGAAAGGAGATTAAGATGGGGAAGAAGAATGATGAAAAAAATTCGAAATCAGCCCTTATTTACAAGATTTGAAAGGTTGCAATGCTTCTGGAACGTTACAAATAGTGAAAAGACACTCCCTTTCAATTTTGAAAAAGTGACAGTTATATGTCGACATAAACATATATGTCTGTGGACATATCACTATGTAAATTTAAATTTTGAGCAATTTTCAAGTGTTTTGATATATATATATATATATATATATATATATAATTTTGGAAATTCTTGAATTAAAACATAGTGTTATAAATAAGTATTATAAAGTGGAAATTCATATGAAAACATAAATATAAGATTTATGAACATATTTATAAATTATAGAGTTTAAAACTATATAAATATAAAGTATACATAATGTAAAAAACTTATAAACTATAAAATTTAAGTTAAAATCAAAAAGTAAAATAAAGAACGCAAAGTAGAGAAGATAGAGATTAAAGATAGATTTTGAAATCAGAAATTGAAAAACAGAATTTGAATTTGAATTTGAACCTGAAGTTCTATTCATAGTCTTACATAAACTAGACTTTATTACTATATTTATCTTGAACTCTTGAAATCTTGAATACTCATGAGTCTTGAATCATCTCTGAATTTTGAATCTCTAATATCTTTAAAATGTAGTCTTCAGTAATAATTCATGTATATAAATCCTGCATATGTGTGTGTGTATATTAGACAAAAGTGTTAGTATATATTTTATAATCAATTAATATCGAAATAAGGTTGTTGTCATCAAAACTCCATTCTCCAACATCTTTTTCCTCTTCCTACACCTCTCGGTCGGGAGATTCTACTTCTCCTACAATGTAGTTGAAGTTCTTAGTAACTGAGGCCTTCTACTTCGCTCCTATTTTATTATGTACAGTGAGCTGGACACTTCAATCCGGCTTCTAGTAGTTGTAGCACTCTGCTTGTAACGATTCGCATTTCGCTCGGACCTAATCGATCATAAAATCGACCAAGACCGTTCAAAACCTGAATACGCTAACTTTAGGCATACAACATATTAGAACAAATAACAGAAGACTTTTATAAACATTATAATAATGTTACATCAGAGTACAGAATATATCAGAGTACATCGAATAAAATACATCGGAAGATAATTTACAATGAATTTAATACAGTGCAGCGAAAACAATAAACTGATACAGCGGAAGTCTGTCAATGCTCTGGACACAGCTTTAAACGTCGATTCAGAATCCTGCTCAAAATATCTGCAAAATAAGCTACTCGACTGCCCGTGTGGAAAAGAAGGCACCCGAGTTTGCAAAGTGAAACAAACTACGGGTCAGTCATGGGACTAGTATGACAAATCTTTCCTAACTTATCTAACAATATGGCTAATCACAGGACCACGCCGCTAACGCGGAACGGGTATACTCCATTGGATTGCCAGTGCATAAATTAAATAAATTTTAAAACAACGCAATGCTTTTTAGAAAAATGAAATCATTATAAGACTCAAGTCTCATCACACAATGCAACGCAAACCGGAGGATAGAGTTTTACCTTATAATGATCAAACATGCTTGATACGTAGAAAATAATATTTTAATATTATTATTAGTGTCTAATCGGTTTTAAAATACTTCAAAGTAAATGTATCAATCCTAGACGGCATAGTACCCCATCCTACTATATCACCGTATATAGGTTTACAATCAAAACCATAATGTCGTATTGGAAATTGAGTTTCCATCAAGAGTCAAGGCTAGGGACGATCTCCTTACCGATTCGACACTCTAGCAATGTCTCAGGATCACACCTACGGACAACCCTTGGATCCTGCAGGACCGGTCCACAAATACTTTAGTGGATTAGTTATGCCTGAACACAAGCTTCCCGGTCTTATTGAACCTATAAATTGGTCACTATCAACCAATATAACTGAGGCCTTGTAATTCATCATCCACATAAGTAAAATATCAGGGCTTGTAAAACCCTGATACCGCTTCTAGCTAGAAAGAAACGTGTGCACTCCCTGCCTCTTGTCCCGTTTCTGACTCTTACCGAGGTGTGAGGCTCGCGAGGTAACGCTATACACAAAGTTATGCCGAAATAGGCTATGCTTTGATCATCAACCACAAGGCTCTGCTTTTCAACAAAAGCCTTGATCATCTGCATCTTGGCATGCCACATTGACAATTCACGTCATGCGATCAATAACTATCAGTATATAACCTCTGAGCTCGTGCGTCTCAGAGAAGGGTGTTAAGCAAGAGAATAAACTCTCCGCCACCAAACCGATATATATATTAAATAGAAATCAATTTACATGGAATGAAATCCAATGTTAGACACACATCCATTTACAAGTCCGTTATGGGTCTGAACGAAACCGGAGACACCTTATTCCTCGTCCCGTATGTCCAATACGGAAGAGAGGTTCTCGCATATCCGGACAATCAACAAGTACGTCTGGACAACTACCACTTTAACCCTTTTCTAGAAGCAACCCAGTTTAGGGCATCAGTGGTCGCCCATTCAATGTGAAGATCGCCGGTCTTCAATCACCGTCTTCAATATCTTCGACTTTTAATCATCGTAGTAATTATTCAGAATGGGTTAAACCCGATCTTTCCAAATAACTCGCGTATTTTATAATCAGAAATCAAGTACTATAAAGACACATTATACGCCTCATTCCAATTCAGAATATTCTTTTAATAAAATATTCATATCATTAGCGAAAAGTTCCCCTCAATTTTATCAAAGATACATTCTTTTAAATTAATTCTTTAATCTTCTTTTTAAAGATCCATTAAAACTCCGATTTGATTTTAATATCAAAAATCATTACTTTGTGGTGATTCAACTTTTAAGAACTTAATCTTGTCTTTAACTGGGTTAAAGAACCAATGTCATTTAAAACACAGTTCACGATAAATCCAAAATCAACTTCCATTAAATATGAAGTTTTCACAGAAATCAAATCAATATATAATCGATATAAATTTCCGTATCAGACTAATAATATAAATGGAATAACGACAAAGCCTTTTAAATTCCATATATAGTAACAATCCTCTTTTATAGAAGTCTATCTCGATTATTATCAAATCGAATTTCCACTCAATTCCAATTTAATATATTAAATTGGAAAACTTGACTTTGGAAAATTCCTTTTAAATCTTAATAAAAAGATTTATAAATTCTAAATCATATTTTTACTGTTAATTGGGCTAAAGAACAAATGTCTTTTAAAACCCAGTTCACAATAAGCCTAATTCACATATCATTTTATTTCAATCGCAAAATAAAATTGGAAACTCTAATAATCTTAATTAAAAGATTTATTCTTTTCATAGGGGGTTTAAGAATAGTATTATTTATGACACCATCCACAACAACCCAAAATCTAATTCTTTTATTTAATTCTAATTAAATATTAATTAATTGCAAGGATTCATTAAATCTTAATTTAAAAGATTTATTCTAGTTAATATCTAGTTCATTTCGATAAAAATATATATTTATCTTTGTGCCCATCCAAAAACGGACATAGAAATCATCATTTTATTCTTCGTTGATTATTATTTTAAAATATTCGTTATTTAAAAATATTCTTTATATAAAAAGATCCTTTATGTAAAAATATTCTTTATATTACAATGTTCTTTATTTTAAAATATTCTTTATAAAAAAAAAAGTTCTAAATCAGAATGCGACTCAATCATTTACCATATAATTTCGGTTATATGGATTTCATACGTCGCATGTATACGGCAATAATGATAAATAATCATTAAACAATCCATTCACATCCAGAGTGAAATTTACAACTATGTGAGCATTAAAATGAATAAATAACGCTCATCGCAGCCTGTCAATCCATCGATGATATACTAGTGTATGTAAAATATCATCTCAATAACCGTGTGGGGTTTTCAGACAACAACAATTCATCTAAATACATAATTGGTTAATGAACTTAACTAATGTTAATTCTGCTAACATACTGATGATAATGAACAAAAAAATTGTTATTATATTCCTAAGGCCAAATAAAAATGTATTTTACTCGCATAATTTCCCCTACATGTTTCTAATGTCTAATAAAATGTAATTTATTTACATGGCATTGTTGCTGATGAAAAATAATTTTCCTTTTCCTTTATTTGTATGCAATTTCTATTTTAAATTTTAACAAATAAAAGAAATATTTTTATTGGTATATGGTTTCAATGTATTACATGACACATAAAAATGTTTATTTTAAATTGCATACAAATCCTTATGTATACATTAACATATAAAAATGTCTCTTTAATTCGTACACAAATCCTAATGTATAATTTGACAATACAAATGTCACTTTAATTTGCATACGAATTCTATTGTATAATTTAACAATAAAATGTCACTTTAATTTACATACAAATTTTAATGTATGTTTTGACAATACAAATAATTCTTTATTTAATATACAAATTCTAATGTATATTTTGCAAATAAAGATGATTCTTATATTTGCATATAAATTATATTTCAACAAAATATATAAAAAGTGATACATCCATTTTGTTGACAATTCTATTTTAACAAAATGAATATTTTTGTTGTAACACAAACCTATTTAACAAAAATGCTATTTGTGTTTAACTCTTTTATTTAACAAAAAATGTATTTTTTTGTTTCAACCATCTTATTTTAACAAAATGTACATTTTTGTTTCAACTAATATATTTTGACAAAAATGTTCTTTTCATCTCAGCTATTTGATTTCAACAGATATGATGTATTTGTTTCAACCAATCTTTTTTTGATAAAAATGTATATTTTGACAAAAATGTATATTTCTAATTCAACTATTCTAATTTATCAAAAATATTCATTTTTGTTTCAACAATTCTAATTTGACAAAAATGTTCATTTTTGTTCCAACAATTATATTTTGACAAAAATGCCAATTTTGTTTCAATTATTACATTTGACAAAAGTGACCAATTTGGTTTCAACTATTATATTCGATAAAAGTGACAAATTTGGTTTCAACTATTATAATTCGATAAAAGTGACAAATTTGGTTTCAACTATTATAATTCGATAGAAGTGACAAATTTGGTTTCAACTATTATAATTCGATAAAAGTGACAAATTTGGTTTCAAGTATTATAATTCGATAAAAGTGACAAATTTGGTTTCAACTTTTATAATTCGATAAAAGTGACAAATTTGGTTTCAACTTTTATAATTCGATAAAATTGGTTCTTTCATTTTTGTTTTGTTGACAAAAATGTAATTCGTGCTTTGACACAAATCTACTTTACGAAAGTGTCATTTTTGTTTTTATTATTTTATTTCAACAAAAATGTTCATTTTTATTTTAACAATTTTATTTAAACAAAAATTATATATTTTTGTTTCACTCATTTTATTACAACAAAAATGATCTACATGTATCAATAATTTGGTTTCAACCAAAAATGGTATTTTTGTTATAACTCAAATCTCCTTAACAAAAATGTTATTTTTGTTTTTTACTCTTGTCTTATTAATAAAAATGTAATTTTTTGTTGTTCAATCTTTTTACTGAAAACTAAACTACATTAAAAATGTAAATTTTGATGTTCAATCTTTTTATTGAAAACAATGAACAATAAAATATGATCTTTCATGTTACTTCTTTTTTTTATTTAAACAAAGTGAAAATATAAATATGATCTTTAATATCTAATCTTTTCATTGCAACAAAATTACGGTAGAAATATGTTCTTTAATAAGAAATCTTTTATTGTGACCGAAATAACAATAAAAACATATCTTCCTATTTTACTCTTTTTATTGTAACTAAAATGACAATAAAAAAATATCTTTTCATTCTACTCTTTTAATTTTGTTGAACAAAGTGGCAACAAAAAATGAAATCTTTTATTATAATCATTTTATTGTAATCTTTTTAATATAATCTTTTTATTGAAAACTAAGTGACAATAAAAATGTAATCTTTTTATTGAAAACTTTAGTTCAACAAAATGATAAAAGTTGATATTTCATTTTTGTTGAAAATTCTAGTTCAACAAAATGATAAAAATTGATATTTCATTTTTGTGTTGTTGACGATTCTAATTAAACACAAATGACAATTATATTTTGTCAATTTTAATTAAACACAAATGACATTTTTTTGTCAATTCTAATTTATCACAAATGACAATTATATTTTTTTCAATTCTAATTTAACACAAGTGACAATTATATTTTGTCAATTCTAATTTAACACAAATGACAATTATATTTTGTCAATTCTAATTTAACACAAATATTCCATCAAATCAACAGATCAATAAACAACATCAAACAATTTAAATCAAATGACGTACATGCAAGAATTTCTAAAGCACGATAATAATTAATTTATTTTTAATTATTTAAATAAGAATCTCACATTGGTTTTTGAATTCTCCAAAATTGTAGATCGCTTCGTTTCTGCTTTGGTCTGTTCCATGATCTAGATCTTGAATTTACGATTTCAATGCTTTCGGTTTCATCAAATTCTGATTAGATTTGAATAAGATATCACTATTTAACCATTTAAATAATTTAATTACAAAATTAATTATATAATTAGGGTTTTAATTACCCTTAACCAAAATTTAGCTGTGCCCTTCTTCTTCATTCACGCTCCAGAAAACACGCTGTTCGAACCCATCCACCTACCGTAAAAGCTCCTGAACGCACCCTCCCTCGAAGCACCAGACCAGAATCCAAGAACACCACACCGAAGCCTGCGCCAACCTCTGCTCGCGCCCAGACGTGGGCCCCACTCGCACCTTACCACAGCCCCGAAACCCGCTCTAAAACCCGCCACTTCCTACTCCAATTCCGGCCTCCCCAGTACCCAAAACCCAATCTCGACCGTCTATATTATAGCCCTCGTCGAGCTCTTCAATCTTATGTTTGGAGTTTTGAAAATCATTGAGAAATTGAGGAGATAGAAGGGGAAAAAGATGGTAGCGCCATGGCCATCGATTAGTTAGAACAGCAGCTGTAGTTTCTAAAATTAGGGTTTAGTTAATATTAGGGTTATTTATATAATAAAATAATATTTAAATTCCTTATTTTCTTAGTTAAAGCCCGTTAAGTCTTAGTAACTCTAATTTCAGCCCAACGAGAGTTGTCCCCAACCAAATACCCCCGTTCCGGACGCAATGGGCTAGGTCTCGTCAGCCCATTTAATCGTCTCAGCCCACTTTTCTTTAATTTAGAATGTAAAACATTTAATTATTTAATTTAAGCGTACATTTTAATTCACCGGGGCCACATACTGACTCTAAAAATTACAGAAAAAATATTTCTAGTTATGTTTTGACGATACGGTCCTAACAAAATTAATATCATCGAATTTGGAGACCGTTTGAAAAATGGTCATTTTCTGGTCGATCCAAATTGACTGAAATGGACAAAACACGTTTTAATTTGTCACGCTCACATATTAATTCTAAAAATTATGAAAATTGGAATCTAGCAATAATTTGACATTCTGGATCCAACAAAAGTGGTTTCGTCGAAAACGGAGGTCGCTTGCAAAATGGTTATTTATACGGGCTATATATATTAAATTCTACAGCGACTATTCTGAATATTCAACTGACCATAACTTTTCATTCCCGCTATGAAATTTCAATTTTTCAGATTCGATGGAAAGATATTATTAAACAGATTCTAATTTTTCAGTTAAAGTTCAAATTCAAATTTTCAAACTGCCGCGCTATTTCTAACTCCTTTTAAAATTAAAATAAATATATTCATTCTAACTTCGATTTAAATAAATTTTTAATCGTTATTATTTAAAATAAATTATTTTAACTATTTAAAATTAAATAAAATAGCCAAAATAAAAATCTTAAATTGGTTTTGATTTTCAGGGTTGTTACACTGCTTCACTCTTGTTTTCCATGTACAGTGTACTGGACACTTCAATCAATCATTTTCATTAATTGTTAAAATGAAAGTGGTTGCGGTCAATATAAAAACCGGCTTAGCTTTGCTAAAAAAAAATCTTTACTATTTGTTTTCATAACTATTCAATTTAAATTATCTTATATATTAAACTTTTATAAATATTTTTCATAAAACTATTTTATATTAAATTTAATTTATATATATTAATTATTTTAAATTTATCTATTTTATATTCAATTTATTATTTTAAAAATAAAGTTTATTTCCAATCTAAGCGATTAAGTTTGCATTGCTTTAAGATAAAGATTTAGACTAATAATGATATTTGTGATATAGATTCTAAAATCAGGATTTGAATTTGATAATGAACTATTTGATAATATGTGATCTGAAATTCAAAACTCAAATCAACACTTAACTGTTTTGAACAAATGATTATAAAGAAACCAGTAATTTAAGTTAAATTGATTTATGACATTGAAACATGATTTTTTTTAAATTTTCAAGCAAGCGGCTAGGTTTTCTCCATCCATGGCGGCTAGGGTTACTCCATCCATCCCTTCGACGGATCCTACATATTCGATGAACGCCAATTAGGTTCCTCTTGACAAACCTTTGAACGATGGCTTCACAAAGGTTATACACCGAAAGCATCGTAACTAGCTCACTAGAAGCCGTTCAAAGCCAAGTGTAGCAAATAATTCAAAGGCGGAAAACACAAAAGGGGATAAATTCTCTGATAATAATCGTGCAACCCCCTTTCATGCGAAAGGAAAGGAAGTCTTAATTAAAATTGCATCAATGCTGGGAAAACCTATCAAACTCGATCAAGTGACGAAAGGGATGATCCGAATATCATTTGCAAGTATCTTAATTGAAATTGTATCGAATTTCCAATTTCCTAATAAAAGTGTGCTACTATTGACACCCCAGTTTCCTCTCCTGGCCACCTTAAAATTTTTAATAAACATGACTATTTTTTACACACTTCTGGCCACCACAATCTATTCATTCACTCAGCCGTCAATCACCGAGAGTAATTCAAAATTTTGAGTAGACACAACCGAACAGAAATATACAAATTGCTCAACCTATTTCATTAGCATTCGGTGGTAAGGATTCGAAAAACAATCACATTCACAGTTGTACACAACCGACCAAATCATCTAGAAGTGCAAATCCACTATTTGATTACCAACTACCAAATATAAATTGAAACAACGGTTGTAAACAACCACCGAAAGCACAAAAATGTTCCATTGGAAAAAAATTAGGGTTTATAGTTTAAATCAACCAAACTATGCAAATTAGTGTTTTAATTGAAGATTGCTTACTCAAAATTGACCCCTTTGAACCCCCGATGCTGACGATCTTCTTGGAGACGCCGCTTGTTTGACCAGAGCTTGGCTTCTTCATGGAAGACATCGGATTTCCTGTAATTGAAGAAGAGTGCGTTTGGATGGTGCTGATGGCTTCATTTTTTCGTTACTAAATTATACAGTGGCCAGCAGTGGTTAATTGTAAATGACGGGGTGTTTTTAGTTGCGGTGACCAGTAGTCTAAAATAGGGTGTGAATAGCAGCACACTAATAAAATACCTATTTTGGATGAAAATAATAACCTCCCATGGCAGTCGGTGGTGTACGAATGGCAACTAAACACATGCAGCAATTGCAAGTGTTTTGGACATAAAGAATTGCATTGCAAGTATGCACAATTATGAAGACAAAAAAAAACCAACGTCAACTCAAATCAAGCAAATGAAATGCAAGTAGATACGGGTGAGAACAGTTCAAGTGTTGACAAGAATATTAAGTGTGTTTTACACTGGTACCCCGTATCTCATTTCAGTATGTATTACTTGAAGTAGTTGTAGGCCTATCCCACTATCAGTTACATCAATTTTATTAGTCTGTTACACTACTAAAGCCCAAGCAGCTATATCAGCTACACTATATATAAGTGTACATCTCCTCATTTGTAAAAATCAAGTTAGCAATAATAAAAAACTCTCAAATACATTTTCTGTTTCTCGAATATGGTATCAGAGCTGTTTTGCTAAACAGCAATTGTAATTGATCCTTTATTCAACCGCTGTAGATCTATCAGTAGATAGATTATCCATTAGAAAATTATCATCACTTGGAAACCTCTCATCCAAAATTTGTAATCTCTTCATTTGAGAGTTGCGGCTGTAATACAGAAATCAGTGTCTCGCTAGTGTTAGTGGCTGCATCTATTTCTACATTACAGCTTGGTGGTAAAGAATTTCAGAAACTCAAGATTCGATCATAAAATCCAATTCTATTGCAATCAAAATTCGTCCAAGAAAGTTATTTTGACATCGTATTAGCAATCTGGTTGCTTTAATCTGTAAAAACAAGATTAAAAGCCATCCAAGAAAGCTAATCAGTCAGTTTAAAAGCAGCAAATCACCATTCCGATTGCTTTTGAGGACAAATTGAAGAATAATTCAGATTCTTCAATTCAAGAATTAGAGTTCAAAAATCCTTACCTTTTGTTCATGGGACAATCTCTATTTCCTGCACTCTGAAATAATGGTTGAAGGAGATGGGTCAACTTCACCAAAATCTTCTGCTAGATCCAATCAGACAAGTGCTGAAAGCACTGAGGATCTCATCAAATCTATCATAAAGTATCAAAGCCAGATCATCTCTATTCAAACTTGATGAATCAAATTATGTCATGTAGAAGCTGCAAGTGGAAACTGCAGCAAAAGGTTATGGGTTAGAAGACTTTCTTTATGGAACAAGACCTATTCCTGCAAAATATACCAGAGACAGTAGTAATGCTTTGGTAAACAACCAAGAATTTATTGTTTATCAAAGACAAGACAATCTTGTTAGTGCCTGATTAATGTCCTCGGTAAGTGCTTCACTTATGCCACAATTAATAGGTGTTAAAACTGCTCATGATGTTTGGACAGCTTTGGAAAGATCTTTCACCAGTCAATCATCGGCAAGAGTCTTACATTTCAAGAAACAATTACATTCTATAAAGAAAAATACCTCTAGCATGAATGAATATCTTATGAAGGTGAAAAACTTATGTGATCAGCTTGCATGTACTGGAAATAAAATTGAAGAAAAGGAACAGATCTTATACATTGTAGGTGGTCTTGAAGAAGAATATGAAGTTGTGATAGCATTTATCACATCTATTGAACCTACACCCTCACTACAAAACGTTTATTCTATGTTACTTGCCCATGAAGGAAGAATGTTGCAAAAGAAAGAAGGAGCAGATTTTAATGTCAATTACACTACAACTGGCAAAGCTAAAACTCAAGCTAATAATCAAAGAAGTCAGAATACTTCCAAAGAGGAGGCTCATCCAACCGAGGAAGAGGCAGAGCTGGGAGATGGAATCCTAATAATAGGCCTAAATGTCAGATTTGTGAAAAAATTGGACATACAACCAACAAATGGTACTTCAAATTTGATAACAGTGTTAATACAAATCACCAAGGCAATGACAATAACCGGGGAGGTAATCCAAATGCAAATATGATCAACAGTCAATCAGATAACAAAGGCAGTCAAGAAACAACATCAAACATTGCAACTACTGATGACATTCAAGATGAAGCATGTTATCCAGATTCAGAAGCCACACATCATGTAACAAACAGCCTAAGTAATCTAAATCTTGGAAACCGTGAATACAAAGGTACACAGTCTCTAATTATGAGTAATGGTAATTCTACATTTATATCACACAATGGACATGCTGGTATTAAGGATACCAAACTACTTTACTTAAGTAATTTATTATGTGCTCCACACATAAGAAAAAACTTAATCAGTGTGTTATAGTGTGCAAAAGACAATCAGGTGTCTTTTGAATTTTACCCAAAGCACTGTATAGTTAGGGACATGCTGACTAGGACCATTTTGTCGTAGGTAGAGAACAAAATGGGTTGTACAAGTTTGACTCAGGGAACATCAAAAACTTTGAATTAAAGAGTAATCTCTGTAATATAATTGAGTTAGACAAAAACAATGAATGTACAACTTTTGATATGTGGCATTTTAAACTTGGTCATCCAAGTTGCAAAATTATGAAAGAGATTGTTAAGAGTAATGGCATTTCTATTGATATTCCTGATAATTACATATGCACATACTGTCAAATGGGGAAAAGTAATAAGTTGCCCTTTTCAGACTCTGAAACTAAATACTTAAATCCCTTAGAACTGGTGGTTGTTGACCTGTGGGGTCCAGCACCAATTAATATTGATTACGGGTTTAAGTACTATATCTCCTTTATTGATGCTTTTTCAAGATATGTTTGGATAAAAAAATTTAATCTAAGTGTTACAATATATAGCTAATGCTGAAAATCAACTTAGTCATTAAGTTAAAATTGTTCAGAGTGATGGTGGTAAGGAATTTCTTCCATTGAGAAATTATTTTATCAATAAAGGTATGACACACAGATTAACCTGTCCACGCACTTCTGAAAAAAATGGTCTTATTGAAAGAAAGCACAAACATATTGTTGAAACTGGGTTAACACTGTTGGCATAGGCATCTCTACCATTAAAATTCTGGCCTGATGCCTTTGCCACAGCTGTGCATTTAATAAATAGACTAGCAACAAAGGTTCTGGACTTGAAATGTCCCTTAGAGGTTCTAACCCAAACTAAACCTGATTATAATGATATGAAATTTTTTGGATGTCTTTGTTTTCCTCATATAAGACCTTTTAACAAACATAAACTGGATTTTAGATCTACTGCTTGCACTTTCCTGGGGTACACTACAAACCAGAAAGGGTATAAGTGCTTAGATAGTAATGGAAAATTTTACATCTCAAGACAAGTTATTTTTAATGAGAAAGTTTTTCCATTTAAAAATAGCGATTTCAAAACAACACAAAAAGTGTACAATCCCAGAATTTCTATACCTTCTATTTCTGAGCAAGCAAGTGATATTATATATGTGCCACATACAACTGTCAGTACTACACATACACAAGATGCACAAAATATTGGTTCTCAACAACAGGTTACATCAAGTACTGAATCCAGTTAAGAAAATGAAATCAGTGTTGATAATAGTGATGATGTCTCATCTCATCAAAGTGAGAACAATAATGAAAGCAGTCATGATGAAAATCAACAATCAGAAGGGAACAGAGAAGCTATTCAAAAGCAAAATCAGCATCACATGGTAACAAGGGTAAAAAGTGGTATCTTCAAACCAAAAACTTTTCATACTGAATTTAATGATACTGAACCCTCCACTTATCATCAAGCAGTGCTGAATGATAATTGGAAAGCAGTTATGAAAGAGGAATTAGATGCTTTAAACAAAAAACAAACATGGAGTATAGTTCAACCACCCAAAAACAATAATATTATTAGGTGTAGATGGACATACAAAATTAAAAGGCATTCAGATGGTACAATTTTTAAATACAAGGCAAGATTAGTGGCCAAAAGCTATTCACAACAGTAGGGAATAGATTTTAATGAAACATTCTCCCCTATTGTGAAACCAACCACTATAAGAATCATATTAACTATAGCCTTGTATAAAAATTGGACCATTAAACAAATATATGTAAATAATGCTTTTTGAATGGTGATTTGCAAGAAGAGGTTTATATGGAACTGCCACCAGGTATCAAAGAAAAAACAAATAAAGGAATGGTGTGCAAACTAAATAAGGCTATATATGGTCTAAGGCAAGCTCCAAGAGTTTGGTTCAACAAGCTACAGACAACACTATCAAAACAGGGATACACTTCTACAAAATCTGATAATTAACTGTTTACAAAATTCACAGCAGATACTGTTACCTATATTCTAATCTATGTAGATGACTTCATAATAACAGGCAACAGTGAATCAAAAATAAGAGACATCACAAATCAACTGAACAGTGAGTTTTCAGTGAAGGACTTGGATGATCTATCATATTTCCTTGGAATTGAAGTATGCAGAACCAAAGAAAATGAGCTACAACTATGTCAAAGAAGATACATTGAAGAAATTTTGGTGAGAGCAAAAATGAATGAAGCTAAATCACTACCCACACCAATGATGACTAATTTGCATCTAAGCAAAGACAAAGGAGAACCTACTTGCATTGAAAGGCTGCACAGAAGCATTATTGGAGCACTTCAATATGTAACTATAACAAGACCATATATATCTTATAGTGTCAATAAAGCAAGTCAATTTATGCAAACCATTGAGTGATCATTGGAATGCAGTCAAAAGGATATTAAGATACTTAAAAGGCACTATCAATCAAGGACTCATTTTAAAACCAAGCACCAGTCTAAACATCAATGCATATTCGGATTCAGACTGGGCTAATGATTATGATGATAGAAAATCAACAAGTGGCTATTGTATATTCCTAGGCAAAAATCTTATATCCTGGTGTGCAAAGAAACAAAACACAATGTCTAGGTCAAACACTGAAGCAGAGTATCGTAATATTGCTAGTGCAACAGCAGAAATAATGTGGATACAGTCTATTCTATAGGAGCTAAGAATTAACACTAACTCCACAACAATAGTATGGTGTGATAACATGAGTGTTATTGCACTAACTGCAAATCCTGTTCTACATTCTAGAACTAAGCATCTAGAACTAGACATATACTTTGTGCGTGAATTGGTTCAGAAAGGATAACTTCAAGTTAATCATGTACCTTCTACTTATCAGGCAGCAGATATTCTGACCAAACCGCTTTCGAGACCCAGATTTGAAGATCTAAGATTGAAGCTGTGTGTTGAAGAAGTCAATCATTCACAATCTCTTGAAAGACGAAATTTTTTTACAACTAAGAACTCATATACCATCAATCAAACCCTAGAAAGCAAACATCAAAAATCAGAAGATAATAACTGCAAATATGCTATGGATACTCAAATTTCCAGTAGATCTAAAAGAAACAAAGCTTAAGCAAATACTTATTATGATTTTAGCCACAAAGAAGGCGAACCTACAGACTGCAAGCTCTTTGATGTAATTAAAGATTATACTCTGATGAATACGAGCAAAGAAGAGGAATCTACAGACTACAAGCTCACTGCTATAATCAAAGATCATAATCTGAAGACTACGAGCAAAGGAGGAGCTATTAACATGGAATTTGAACGGAATTTAACCAGAGACACGAAGACGATGAAGACCGACAGAAGCCATTTTTAATCTCCAAACCCTAGCATCGTTTCTAGGGTTTGCGCGGGAGGGGGGGTATTAAGTGTGTTTTACACTGGTACCCCGTATCTCATTTCAATATGTATTACTCAAAGTAGTTGTGGGCCTGCCCCAATATCAGTTACATCAATTTATTAGTCGGTTACACTACTAAGGCCTAAGCGGCTATATCAGCTACACAATATATAAGTGTACATCTCCTCATTGTAAAAATCAAGTTAGCAATAATAAAAAACTCTCAAATACATTTTCTGTTTCTTGAATAACAAGAAGAAAATTGCTAGTGGGCCCGAAAACAAGTTTTCGTAGTGAAGTGCGGCCTAGGTCGAGAGGAGATATTGGGTAATATATGGGAGAGAGAGAGTGTGTGTGACAGTGGTCAAAGGAGAAAAAGACAAGTATACCCCCACTGAATTCAACATAAGGGGTATATTTCGGGCAATTTCAGGCCTTTTATGGTTTGAGCTCCCTAGCACAGCTCTAATAAAAATATGAACTCCCAGACTAAAGTGGTAGATACCGGTGTTAACAGTGCAAGTGTTGACAACAATTTAAAGGCTTAGGCTAAAGGGGCGTCCAAAGACAACATAAATGCATGTGTGGAAATCAATCCACTTATAGAAAAAGATAAGTCTAATAGTACAGGTTCATTACATTTTGTAAATGCAAAAATAAGAAATTTTGGTAATAAAAATAAAGTCTCAGCCAGCCAGCATATCTCGAACAAGATAATTCATGTTATAAGTAATTCCCAACAACAATCAATAAACTAGCCAGAAAAATTTGCATCCCCTAAGAATATGACTACAACTGACACACAAATTACAGAGCAAGTGGAAGTAGTTAGCTTCAACATAGCTCTTATAGGACTACAGACAGATGGTTCTCAAATCATGCCTGAAGCTTCATAGACAAGGGCGGAATTAGCCCTGGGCACAACTGGGCTGCAGCCCAGGGTGAAAAATAACCTTAAAATACTAACTTAGCCCTAATTAAAACGAAAGTAAAAAAACAGAAGCCCATCTCATCCTTTGTTTGTTCTTCATGCCAGTTTATCGTCGCTCATTCATTCATTCGAAAAGTCAATCGAGAGCCGACTTTTGTTCGTGGGTGATTCTTCCTTTCTGTTGATCAATATTATAGAGCATTTCAGGTGATTTTTCATTTGCTCCCTAGACAGGAGATCTGTTCTTTGAAGGAAAAAATCCTATTTTCTGGGTTTTTCATGCCTGAAATCTCAATTTAGTTTACATTACTATATACATCTTCTTCTGTAATTATATTGTAAGCTCACCGATTTCATCTTATTAGGCTGTAGGATATTTGATTTTTTAAGTTCCATTAGTCTGTCCTTGTTTATGCTTTGTTCTTTGTTGGCAACTTTTTTTGTGTTCATGTGTTTCAATGTCACAAAAAGACACTCTCCTCCAATTTTTAAAGCTTGTTCGTTAGCCTTTTTGGAGAGCTTTCAGCTTTAGCATTTTTTTTCCTTAGAGGTTTTGCAGCCAATATAAGTTATGAGAGGTATTTATTTTAATCATTGATTAAAGATGGTTGTTGCAAATATACATGGAGATTATACTGACTTGAGGAAAAAAAGTCATCTTTAATATTAGCCCATCCTCGATTTAATTCCTAGGCCCGCCAATCACAGACCAATGCAGCAAGGTTGAACCTCACTGAACCGCCTTGTATTGAAAATTCCAGCGCTACGTCTGAAAATGAAGGCAACGAAGTAATTCAGAAGGTGATACGGAAAGCCTTTGGGCAATATATAAAAAACCAAGCACTGCAATTCAATGTACCATGGGTGATTATGGGATACTTCAACATCACAATTTATAATACTGACAGATATAACAATGGGGAGGCAAACATATCCTTTGATGTTAATTTCCTAAATTGTATTATTTCATCTAATTTAGTGGAACCCCAGTTCTCGGGTAATTTGTTTACCTGGAGAGGAAGGAAAGATTTTTGCATTCATAGTAAAATAGATAGATCATTTGTTAACTATGAATGCATAAATTGTTTCCATAATTTTAAAGTGCACTTTCACTACACCAAAAAGCTCATTTTGGCAGTGCTCAAATCCGTATCAAATGCAATTTGGCAGTGCTCAGATCCGTATCAAATTAATGCGTGTTTGTTACTTAGGCACGCCCTAGAGCCGTATCAAATTAGTAATTCGATACGCCTAACCCGTATCAAATTTACCAGTTTGATACGCCTTAAACCCGTATCAAATTTCAATTCGACACGCCTTAAAGCCTTATCAAATTATCAAATTTAATACACCTTTTAACCGTATCAAATTATCATATTGACACTCCTTATAGCCTTATCAAATTATCAAATTGATACGCCTTATAGCCTTATCAAATTAGTGGATTGGTACGCCTTAAGCGTATCAATCCACTAATTTGATACGGCTATAAGGTGTATCAATTTGATAATTTGATACGGGTTTAAGGAGTGTCAAATTGATAATTTGATACGGGTTTAAGGCGTGTCAAATTGAAATTTCGTACCAATCCACTAATTTGATAAGGCTATAAGGTGTATCAATTTGATAATTTAATACGGGTTTAAGGAGTGCCAAATTGATAATTTGATACGGGTTTAAGGAGTGTCAAATTGATAATTTGATACGGGTTTAAGGCGTGTCAAATTGAAATTTTGATAAGGCTTTAAGGCGTATCGAATTGAAATTTGATACGAGTTTAACGCGTATCAAACTGGTAAATTTGATACGGGTTAGGCGTATCAAATTACTAATGATCATCCAGATACGTATCTAATGTACGCTACATCACCCATTGATATATATACACAACAAAGAAAATACGATGCACCCATGTAACAGTACATAAAGAAAATACACAAAGCATAACTTCAATTAATACATAAAACATAACTTCAATTAATACACAAAACATAATTTCAGTCAATACACAAAGCATAACACAATTTATACAAAGCATAGTGTTCGATCGAAGTTCTTGCTGTAAAGAAAAAAATAGGAGATAACTAAACTGCAGTAGTCGAGCCGCTTGTTCCAACACCTGTAAAAAAAATGTGAATACACAACCAACTTGAAAGTGTCTAAAATCAAAAACCAAAGTGAATCTAAGAGTAAAGGAATGCGATGATAGTTTGGAACAAAACACACTCGCCATGCGCACAATCCTCCCATTGCACTCATACAGCTACTCTAGCCATTGCCTACCACCTTCAATTTGCAACTCAATCCCCTTACTTCAATTCAATCTCCGGACACCACTGAGGACAACAGTTCAATCACTGCTCGATACTTCCTGTAATCAGCCTAGGCCCGAAACCATCTCAAATCTGCCATATGCAACAATTTTTAAGCCTCAACAACCATGCATGTTGCATAGCAGATTACATTTGAAGACTCTCCTCCATCTTCATTACCACAGATTGAGATACTTTTTGCTTGAAACTTATAAAGCCGAGCGCCATAGTACTGATATTGCACTGAAAGAAGAATTTGTTCACCATTCCCCCATTTGCATTTGATCCTTAAAGCCTTCCACGCTACACTATTAGCAAAGTAATGGATTACACTTTTGATTGCCTATGTCTGTTTGGTAAGAAACCAACAAAAACAATCAAGGAAGCACCACTTGAAACTTTTGAATGTTCAATTTAACCATCATATATCAAATGTATGCATTAGTCATGGATATTACTTGTTCATGATTGTTTACTATTAATTTTATAAGAGTAAAAGCTAATGAAGTTTAACAAATGTTTAATAATCTTTTTTTTTTAGAACTGAAATAATAGGAATAACATAAGAAATAGTATCCAATGAAAAAATGCTTAACAATGTAATTCAAAAAGAGATGTGAGTTTTTAGTTCTTAGTTCATTACCTACTTGAATATTGATTAAGGTTAAAAAAAATAAGAGAACTGCTTGTATCAAGTTCATATAAACTAATATTTAAGCATTAAAAGTCTCATGAGTATGGCATAAGTCTGTAATGACTTGGAATTTAGATCACTTGATTTTGAATATTTAATTAATTTTAAAGTTATTTCACATTATCTCAAATCCTGCACTCCTCTGTCATTCCTTTTCCTAAACAATAAAAAAAATATTAAACCATGTCATGCACACGACTAGCCTAAATTATAACACAAATTGAAAGACAGATAATGAGTGCAAACTGAAACTTATATCATTGAAAAAGAGGGGAAAAAAACAATTTTTGGTTCAAAACTTTAACACTGTTGATGGCGTATGAAATAATCAAATCAAACTGATATACTTGCGTGATCGATGATAGATAAGAATAAGAAGACTAATACCTTTTACAAATCTATCTGCAAATTCTAGAACAAATGGTAGTCCATGTAGAGTTACATGGCAGTCCTCAAGATACATTTCTCTGAGACAAAATTTACAGCAATTAGAAATCAAAGCATTTGAATTAATAGACATATATCATTAAATATAAAGTTTAGACTAATCAACATAAACTAAACACTAGCAGTTTAGTCCAATCATGTATGATATACACTCTAGCAGAAAATATGTTAATTTTAGTTTTACTTTCAAAGATGATCAAACATTTCAAAACTAAAAGCAGAAGCAAAAATATTATAATATTCAAAAAAAAAGTACCATTTCACAGGCTTACTTGCTACCACTTTTTGACCACCCACTTGATTTTTTTTATTTATATGCATTGGAATGTATAATCTCTTGATTGAAACTCAACTGTATATTGTAGTTGAGTGAATGCTAGTTAATTTCTTTAATACAACAAAAAAATTAACAGTAATCATGCACAAAAGTGAGGTTCATAATCAGTGACAACATAATGTAACTGAAATTATGTTTCAAAAGAATCTGCTATCTAGCATATCCCAAGTTTGTAGCTATTGATAACAACTGTGGATTTTTTTATAATGAAATAGTCAGCAGAGTTACCAAATAAAATTCATGTTTACATTAGTCTGCTAAATAAAAGTGAAACTGGACCTAGTCATTAACCAAAAGGAAAAAAAATATTAACAACACAATAAAATGTTATTGCAAAACCAACGCAAAGGACGATTTTGTTAAAGTACAAAGCAATAGGGACCTCTATAAGAGTAAATATCATATAACAAATCTGGATCTAATAGTTATGTTTCAAATCTCATACAAAAAACAAAACCACATCAAAAACATATTGAGACCTTATCCTCACCTAAAATTCATGATTAAGTTTTTCAAAAGACAATTTCAATGACATTAATAAGTTAATAAGCACGTAAGAAAATTTAGATCCCACGTGCATCCAAAATGAATCGATTTTAGTTGTTATGGATTCAAATTATTTCTTATATGTATTTTAAATCAAGAGCACTGGCCATAACAAAGTAACAGATGTAAAGTGTAATTAGTTAACTGAAACAGTATGGAATTTTACAACTAAAATACAATTTGGAGCCTACACGTTACAATCAACAAAAATGGTCATGAAAAGGTAATAAATCAATATAAAATCAAAACTGATTTCGCAACATGACTTTGGTCAAAGATAGAAATCAACAG
Source organism: Allium sativum (assembly GCA_030737875.1). Classification (NCBI taxonomy): domain Eukaryota; kingdom Viridiplantae; phylum Streptophyta; class Magnoliopsida; order Asparagales; family Amaryllidaceae; genus Allium; species Allium sativum. The sequence continues at coordinate 593,962,213 of CM060922.1, forward strand.
TTTGCCCAAAAAGTTTACAAAATAACATGCCATGAAGTTGGATGTTAAAACTGAAGATGAAATTAGATTTGAGATAATGACATGAAACAAAGTATGATAAAATGAATTGGTGTTTTATACGCAGCGGTGGCTTCCTCTTTTGAGGGCAAGACTTGAGTGACAACCAAATAGAGAAAATAGGAAAATACTGGTCATAGAAGCTTCTTCGATTACCGCCAACATATATCAAAGTCTTCATATGAAAGGAGTTTGTAATTTCATTTTTCTTTCATGTCTCATACATGTGTACACATATACAAATGGTTACTGCTTAATCATGGTTTTTTATCATATATAAAAATTATATGAAATGTTATTTATCAGTTTCTTAACAAAATCAACTAGAACCAAAACGTAATAAATCACAAGTTGGGATCAAATGTGTCTTAATTAAGTTTTTTATCTTGAACAGTAATCACAATGTATCTTAGATATATTTTCAAGCTAGTAATCATAACAGAATAATAAACTGGAACAGTTTAATCAAATTAAGTTGCCCACTACTTTGGTCTGTTTTGATGTAATCAAATATGAGTACAGTAAAAAAAAAAAAACTGAGTTTGCGAACATATATCAATGTAAAGAAATCTATTAGATCGCCAAATCTGTGTATTTAAATTGATTACTAGAAAATAATATTAGGCCGATGGATGGATGGTCGAGGGACCAACATACAGATAAATAGACATTAATTCACATAACAAATCACAATAAAAATCATCAAGGATAATTCTATTAACACAATATACCTGAGGGAATTGATAGTTTCTTAATTTTGAAACATCAGAAATGCGCTTAACAGCGCGGCTACCCATGTCAGATGACAACTCCTAAAACATAAAAATTAAGTTACAAATTTACAGTAACAAGTATTAAAGTGCTCTATCTAAGTAAAGTCACATGAAAATAAGAATTTAACCTGGTCTCTAAAGACAGTAAGAACTTCTCCACCTAAGTCTAGCTCTATGCCTTTGGCAACTGGAAAACATAAATAATATCCACAGTGTTCAATTAAAAAATATCTGTTGTAGTTAGAGGAACATAAATATGTTCGTTGCAAGGGATAGCAGGTAAAGGATGATCAAAAAAATAATATAATTAGTTATTCCGACGTAATACGGTTTTGAACTACATGGTCATGTCATATATATATACATACATATATATATATATATATATATACATATATATATATATATACAATTCCAAAGAAAGGTTTTAACCTTACGGTAATTGGTTTCCTTTAGAAAACAAAAAGATGAAGAGATTGTTAATACTGAATCCTAAAATTCATATATACTGTTAAGGTCCATTTTTTAATAGAAAATATGGTCATGTTTCAATGGTCTAAATTACCAATACCTATGACAATTATAATATTATTGACAAACATATAACAAAATCTTTGTTTACAGGTCATGACCAATAGATTAAGCATCACCGACATATGTTTAGTATAAACTTAACATAGAGATAAGTAGACAATTGAATTAACAAGGTTAAGTTAGTCTTATGTTAAACAGTTATGTTGAACAAAATACTTCCATTAACATTGATAAGACATCATAATACATTGCCATTTAGTATAAACAGAATACAACATCGTATATATTTGATACCATATATGTTACCCTGATACACAATGCATCATTATGACCAAGAATAGCATACAACTCATACATACGGTTAACACCAAAAGAGACGCTTTTGCTATACTATACAAAAAAGGGCAATATAAGCATAAAAACTTATATCACTGAATACGAACTTAGATCATAAGGGAAAGGTATCATGTGGTTTACCATTTTTCCGTTGAGAAGTGCTTTGGAGGCAGACTGGTTCTGATATTTGTTTGGTCCATGTTGTCGAGCTCGGTCTCCCATTGATTCAGCATCGGATGTTGTGGTTCTTTTAATCCATTTCTAGCAGAACAATGTGAACTTATTATCCTTCCAAGTGAATCAACATGATCTTCCATACCAGATACACCCATCTGAACATGCCAGTTGAGGTTGAAGCAACTCCGCATTGAAACCTACTGTTGACAGACCAAATCGAGGATCTTTAAATATGAGTTCTTACAAACAACTTACTGTTATGTGCATTAATCATGGTTCACAAGTTGTAGTGATGCTATGAACATGGTGGTTTACAACAAAAAGATACATTGTTCATATCAGCCTGAATACTACAGGAATAATAAATTAATTACTTGGCAATAGTAAATCCTTCAAGTTCAACACAAACTAAAACGACCATCCTATCAACACAAAGACAATCAAAACCGAAGCTCAAACTACAATTTCTCCTATTTAAAATGCTCCTCCATCTCTGGCCTAAACATCACCTCCGCCTCCTCTTACCTTCAATCTCCATACACATCCACCTGAACTGCAACTTCCCTGAACCATCAAGCCTTCAAATCACAAAAATTGCAAATAGCGTCTACAATCACCACCAAACAGTCCAACAAACTGTTAACCTAACGCAATCACCTCTGCTACAGTCGCCCACTGTACTTCCCCAAATTCTACACACGCCTCATCAAATGGTACTACTAAGAAAACATTGTGGGCCTCATGATTTCATTTGATTTCACACAGGAAACACATAAACAAAGTTCACATAAGAAAAATTCACACACACAAAGTTCCGACTACAAACAAAATTCACCGTTAACAACAAACAAGATGATTTCAGATTCAATTTCAAATAAATAAGTAAAATAAAATATAAAAAAGGTACCTTAAAGCTTCTACAAAAATAGGAACTGAGAGTTGGATTGAAAGAGGAAGCAAGATGGCAAGAGGCTTAGCGGCGTTCGAGGAGCCGAGGTGAAGCGACACGGTGGCACTGAGGTGAGAGAAGGCGTGGCCTTGATTCGGAGATTGATTCGAAAATGATCTTTTGATTTAGGGATTTGAAAAAATGAAAAACAACGGGGGAAAACTAGAGAAGGGAAAATATGCGGACTTGATACTCAAATCCGTATCAAAATGAACTGATCCGCGTGGTTCAAGATCTAGGGTTAGATTGAAGCTATTGGAGATGGCGTGGATTGCAAAGAAACTCATAAGAAACGGGAGCATCATGTGATACGGTCATGAGCCATAGTAAATTTGATACGGGTTAAACCCGTATCAAATCTCAACATCGTTGTGTGTCAAAATTGCTGTTTTGGTGTAGTGTTTGACAATCATTCTACAAGCGATCACACTCAATTATATTTGATTTTCATAGTTTCGGGGCTTTGTTTAAACGAAAGTCGTTTAGATATGATAACTCTTGGTGTATACAGGATGGATACTACCAGCTGATCGATCACCAATTTCAAAAGCAATTCTTTGATAACCCACTGTTTAGATTCATACAGAAACTCAAGGCTACAAAACAGTCTCTCAAAACATGGAACAAACTCAAACCAAATTCAAAGGAGCAATGAAGCATTCTTAGAAGAGAAAATGACATCGTATATAAGGAACTAGTCCAAAATCCCATGAATCCGGAACATTTAAGCAAATATAAACAAGGAATTCAGCAACTAAATGACCTATTGCAGGTAAAAGCAACACAAAACCTATAGAGAATAAAATTCAGGTGGTTAACTCAAGGTGACAGACCTACCCAAATTTTCCATTCTGGACTTGCTGAAATGCCCTCAGGTATAAAAAAGTCCAACTATTAGACGATGAAGGAAACATGTCTTCATCTATTGATATAATAGCAAGAGGGCTATAAATTTCTTTTCTAACTTATATAATGGGAATGATAATAATATCAACTTTCCAAATATAATTTGTAAGAAGATTATAACCCCTCACATGAGAATGGAAATGGACAAACCTTTTGATGTTGAGGAACTCAAAAAAGCAGTTTTTCAAATAGATGGTAACGGTAGTCCAGGTTCGGACGGTTTTAGTGCTAAATTTTATAAAACACACTGGGAGTGGATAAATGGGGGTCTTATGGATTCAATGAATAGCATTCTTCACTCAGGGAGAATAATCAAAGAATTGAATCACACACATACATTTATTTAATCCCGAAGATATAAAATCCCCAGACCATCTCTGATTATAGACCTATATCACTGTGTAATGTGTTATATAAAATTTTGGCTAATTTATTATGTGACTGAATGAAAAATTTGCTAAATGATCTTATCTCAGTTAACCAAAATGCATTTATTCTTGGAAGAAACATTACTGAAAACTCTCTACTAGCGCACGAGCTAGTTAGAAGTTTCAATAAAAAAACTTCCAGGAACCTATGGGTCAAGATTAATTTACATAAAGCTTATGACGGAATTAATCAGGAATTCATTATACACATGATGAAAATGATGGGATTTTCAAACAAATTTTCAGATTTAATTTTCACATGCATATCCTTCCCATCATTTTCAATCATGATAGATGGACAACCCCATGGTTTCTTCAAAAGCAATAGAGGATTGAGACAAGGGGACCCTTTTTCACTTGTCTATTCTCTATTGCAATGGAATATCTCATAATTCAACTAGATTTGGAATATATTATAGATAACATCAAACCAATTTACAATACGGAGCCAATCCTAACACATTCGTCATATGTCGATGACGTACTTATCATGACTAAAGCTAGTGAACCTAATACAAGGGCAATTCATGAAGTGTTAAGTAATTTAAAAATCACAACTGGCCTAGCCTTAAATGAACAAAAATCAGTGATTTTTTTTTTTGAAAAGGGAGTGAGAGATAAGGAACAATTAAGGAAAATTTTAAATATGCAAATAGGAAACCTCCCAATTATCTATTTAGGGGTTCCCTTATCCTCTAATAAACTTAAAGCTTCTAGTGTGTGGGTAATATGGACCAAAAATAGAAACTGTAAGAAAAAAAAATCTGGATAGTGCAAATGGATAATAATGCATCATCAATATGGAAGTCTCTGTTGAAAAACATAATGACTTGTAAAGGGAAAATTACAAAACAAATCGCTGATGGTAAAGGTACACATACATGGACAGACCCTTGGATTAATGGATAGAATGGGGGTGGAACGCTTGGGAAATGACAGGAGATACAAACAGAAAAGTGGAGGCTGTTATAACTAACAGAGAATGGAAATCGGATTTCCCATACAGTTCAGCTCAACTATGCTAAGAGATTATTGGAAATGGTTACCGGACCCCGCTGGAAAAATCTCACTGAAATCATCTTGGAATACGGTCAAAGCCAAATCAAGTGAACACGAATGAGGAAACATTATATAGGACAAAAACTATGCTTCTAAAATTTCAATCTGTACCCTAATGGCTATTCAAAACAAACCAAACACTAAAGACGGAATGGTGAGATGGAATACTGGAATAGATCTAACTTGTGTTCTTTGGGATAATCACGTAGAAGATAGAGACCACTTATTCTTCAAATGCGAATGATCTTCGAATATTTTGGAGACATGTGAACGATAGCTTAATCAATCAGACAACAAACATATCTATTGACGAGGTTATTACTCAAATTCTCCCCGCAAGAAGGAGGACAACACATTCGAAGTCAAGATAACTACTGCAATTTGACATATTTAGACTGAAAGAAACATAAGAACTTTGGGTGCGTCTATTAACACCCCGCTAATTGCTCTTCACCCCCCACTAACTTGAAAATAAAATATGCACCCCATCATTTTCTCTTCCCACCCCGTTTAATCCAAAAATGTCCTTATTGCATATTATTTCAGCGTCGATTTATTTGAACAATATTATCTATATTAATGATTTGTTTATTTACTGATTAGATCTTTGCAATTTCCGTTACTGCTAATATACTCGATCTCAAAATGCATAATGGTACATATCGTTGATAGTATAGTTTCTAAATTTATAATTATTGTTTTAATTTTTTTTTAATCAATATTTGTAATTTCTATTTTTTTTATAAAAATCATGTACAATGTTGATTTTAAATTTAATTATAGTTTGCAATTTAGCATCGATCACTCATATATATAGTTGGAATTTTAATTTTTTAATCATTCTGCAACATTAGACAAACTATCTAATCGACTGTTAAAGGGCAAATTTGGAAATGAAATTTTAAAATTTTATTCGGGGGGTGAAGAGCAAATAATGGGGTGCAAATAGCCAGCCCCAAGAACTTTTAAAGGGGTTAACCCTCGTTACCAGATTCGCGCAGCTCAAATGGAAGAAGACATTGACGGTCTACTGAGAAATTCCTCCTCCAGCTAAGCAACAGGGTATGCGTCATTCATGGGAGAAAATGAGAAGTTTCACAGAGGCAATTTGTGAATTTGGTGAGAAGAGGACATTCGAGTTGACTGGACTAGAGAAAGGAGATGAAATATATGCGGTTTTAAATTCTTTTGTACTAGTGATAATAATTGTATGGTTTTAGTTACCATATGGGAGTATGTTTACACAATGACTTTGTAGTTCAAGCTACTCGTCGTTAATTCGGCTCTGTTTGTGTTGCCGTGCGGATGTTTTTGAGTACATATTGACGACTCCTACAACTGTTTGGAACACGAACAGCTTACTGTGCCTCTTATGCTATGTAAATAAAGTGCCTTGTTTAAAAAAATGATTTTTAAATATAAATGACCACGTTGTGAAATAAATGTTTTGGTGTTGGAAAGACTGGAGTTGGTATCAACATATTCTTCGTTGACATGCGGTGGAGAAGACAAAACGAAATAGGATGGATTGACGTACACTACTGGCATGAAGTAGGAGAACATGATAGATAGCCTTGACCTTCAGATCATAATTAAAATAATAAAAACAAGAGCTATACAATGACCAAGTGAGTTAGCAATTCCGAACGGACACAGTTATTTGATAATATATATATATATATATATATTACTTTGTGATTGGTTGGGTCACTTTGATTATGGGAGTGTTGTCTTGAGGTAGGCAGTAGCTACGGCTTTGCCTTACCACCCATCGAGGAGTGCAATTTATAGAATCCTATCCTACGTATTGCATGTCTTGTCAAGTTTATCCCGATCGAGCCCACTATGACTTTGATTTTGTGTTATTTTCTATGAAATGCTTGATGATAACAACATTGTAGTGAATTTATAGTACTACATAGGCTATAATGCTTTTAAAATGTGTTAAAGGAGATATGGATAATGCATTAATGCTATTTTCAATAGTATATTTATTGTAGACATTATTATAATAACATATTGTATTATATGTAAATGGTTTAATGGATCCTTAAAGGAGGGTGATTCCAAACATCTTTTAGGTTACAGGTGTTCATTTGAGTTGATTCATTTATATGAGAATGTTTGTCCTGACTTGAGTGATTTGTTTTACTTTATGCTTGGGTCAAACCAAGTATCACAATATTGAGATTGCACCTTTCTTGGATACTTGTTGAAGACCTTATCTCTATCTATTTATTTTAGTTATTTCTTTATGTATTAGAAATCCTATGTATTTTTACTTTCATTATATTTTCTTTATAACTCTGATATCATGTATAAGTTTTGAGATATTGTATTTAGTAGCTTCATGAACTACTATTGTATTTTATTCATTCTGGTACAAGATATTTTGCTATTCTGTATTTGTAATTTGTCTATGATTCTGTGATGATTTTATATCTAATCCCATAATAATAACAATTTGTTGTTTTGAATGATTTGAGTTGGTTTTATTATTGACATGAATGGTTGGAAATAGCTGGTCATTACAGTTGGTATCAGAACTTTGGTTTGAGAAAACCTTATCCTATGGGGTTAAAACTCATTACAGGTAGAGTAGCGATATCCTAAGATGAGTAGAATCATTCTCAAAATCATCACAGAGAGAGAGAGAGAGAGCATGTTTTCAAAGTATAAATGGTTTTAAAAAAATAGATATAAAAAACTATTTCAAATTTTAGCTTTGTCCTAGAGTTTCCTCTCTTTTGAATGTATTCCTTAGTTAGAATTCTCTTCGATTAGGATTTCCATAGTTAAATCTCGACCTTGTTCTAAATCCATCTTTGAGTATTTATAATTGATAACTTTCAAAATCCTGAATATTCTGCAATTCACTTTAATTATGGTCTTTGTCTTTTGTAGATCTCCGTTAGATAGGCTCTTTTATTTCTCCCATGGCTCAAATAACCAGAACAGCAACGCTAAACTCTCAACTGATTCTGAAACAAATGCCAAAAAATACACATAAAATAGTCAAAATGGCAATACAGTCAACCCTACTCACGCAAATAAAACCACAACATAGGGAACCGCCCTTCCCAGAACTCCAAAAAGGCAACAAGGTCCAAGCGCACTCCTACTAGCAGACCAAAAGCAAAGCAAAGCCAAGAAAGCTCCATCAACCTACACCATCAAACAATGAATACACGCTCCAACATTCAAAGAACCGAAACCAACCGAACGAAGCGTCCAACCAGCCAGATCTTTCTAATAGCAGCACGAACCCCACAGAAAACCTACTCCACCCAAATAAGCCAACTAATAAAGAAAAGCTACTAAGCTCCTAACCCAATACTTGAAGAAAAAAGCACTTACCCCACACCCTCCCGAGGATGAGATCCCCCGGTATCAAAAAAAGCACAAGCCCACGATAAAGAATGAGGATGGAGGGACTTCTCAACGCAAAAAAGACATTGTCCTTAACCTTACGAATGATGGAAGATGACATCATTGGTGATTCATCGAAATCTGCCTTGTTTCGAGAGCAATAAAGATGCTACCAGATGTGACAAGGAATAAGATGAAAAAGCATGGAACTAATATCCTTTCTGTTCCTCCCACGCCACCAAAACAAAGCATACCAAGTGGTGAAGGAGAGCCTCCCCAAGACCTACCAAGTCCCCAAAGAAAGACCAGATACCATTTGCACACTCACCATCCAAGAATAAACGTGTAATCAATTCCATTTCCCAGACCTGCAACACCTGCACCGAGACACAAGAGGGATAATGATCCTCATAAGATTAACATCTAGCGGAATTCCCTAATGAAGAATTTTCCACACAATAATGGAAACCTTGGGAGGGATGCAGCTGTCCCAAATGAAAGAGAAAACCGGAATTCTAGCCACTAATATTCTCGTTGAATTCAAATTAGCACTTAGAGTGAAAGGAACCCACCCCAGCCAACACCCTAAATGTGGGAATTAGAAAAAGCATTCACCAATTGCATATGTCTCACTATCATAAGACGGGGACCCTGAGAAATCCAATAGCAAAACGCGCCAGTACTTAGCATGAGGAAATGACACCCAAAGAGAGTCATAAGATATGAATCTAAGCTAGATCTGCATACGCCTTACAGATATCCCTAGGGTTCCGCGAATCCAGACCACCCTCGCGCCTGAGATGACAAATGATATCACAAGAAACCTAATGATGCCTTTGCGCATCGTCCAAGGGGTGAGCAATATTCGGTTCAAACCGAATTGACCGACCAGACCGGTTCATTTTGGTCGATTTGGTTCGGTTTCAAAACTAAATCGGTTTGAATTCAATTTGTAAAATAATTTTCTTTGGTTATCGGTTTAACCGAATTAACCAAACTTTTAATTTATCATCTAATTTTATGGTTTTGTAGTACTTTAAATAATTAGTTTAGTTTTATAATACAAAGAGTTTTTTTTGCAAATAGATCAAATCTTATCATTAAACATAAAATGTAGTATGTAAAATTTCTCGAAACATGAATTTATGTTTTACTTTGAGTGAATCCATCATTTGGATAATAATACATTCTTCAAGTTCGGTTAAATTGGTTACCGACCAAATTAACCGAAATTAATTTGGTTTGGTTCGATTTGGAAAATTTTCAGTTCTATTTCGGTTTGAGTATATTTACATCCAAACCAACTGAACCGACCGAACGCTCATCCCTACTTTTTGCCCTAAAAAAAGACGAGGTCAAATAACGATATGAGCGGAAGAAAGAAGTGGGCGTCATAGCTTTGAAAACATGAGACTGAAGAGAATCCAGGACTGAGTTGATGAGAACAAGTCTTCCATCCTGAGAAATGAGAGATGAGTTCCATATAAAATTCTCTTTAATTATTGTCAGTTAGGGGTTCAAAAATCATGTTGGGCTTGCGGCCTTTATAAAGAATGATGGCGAGATAAGTTAAAGTAAGAGAGGCTACCTGAAAACCAAAAAAGGAATTTATCCATAAAATCCTTTTAGGGTCCATAGACTCTGCGAGAACGAAGCAACTCTTCGAGGCATTTGACAAATTGCCCCGAGCACCGTTCGTAGAGATGAAGAAAAGCCAGGTACCAACGTATGGAACACCGATTCCCATGAGAGAAGATAATGATATCACCAACAAAAGACATTGAAGAAATCATAGGACAAACACTTGGGATACCAAAACGATGATTCTTCCTAGTGACATGCCTTTTGGCAAGGCAGACACCGAGACAAATTTTTGAACATCGAAGAACTCAGGATTTAAGTGTATGCTCAGAAAAGCTCACATGAACTTGGATTAATTGAACGAAGCTAGCATATCTACTCAAATATTTTGTATTGACATATATCGATACCGGATCGAATAACTTCTCGGGTCGAATAGGTTCATCTGACCTTGGTACACACCATTTCATTGTGGCTCGAAGGACCCCAGGTCGGGCAACCCGGATTGACGTGGATTCTCACACATCACCAAACATGGTTCGGATCGGACCATCTCAGATTGGCTACATCGGGTCGACCATACTGACCTGGGTCGTATCGACCCGAACCCTAAAGTTGTATTCAAGACCTATCACGTAGACAAGATACACAGTCAACGTCAGTTGTTCTGACTCCTAATATCTCGAGTCGAGATACACCTGTGTTGCACAACTCGAGGAAGGATGTTCCTAAAGAAGTAGCTCGGTTTGGATATTATTCCTTGCCATTTGGATCGACTGGCGCATGGCCAGCCCAACCCAGGATAGCTACCACGTGGCATATCGACCCGAAGAGGTCGCTTGCCTATAAATACATTTTTATGGAGCTTGGACAAAAGATATTTTTTTCCCTAACTCTCTCTATGCAAGGATTTTGCACTAAAGCAGAAAAAACACCATTAACACAAGGATTTTGTGCAATCGGTCTAACGCAAGGACTTTGTGTTAGATCACTTCTTTCTCTACATTTCTTACAAACAAACAATTGTAATTGTAATCTATAGTATAAACAAAGATTATAAAGTGGACGTAGGCTTGGATTGAGCTGTACCACTATAAAAACTCTCACGTGTTCCATGTTATTTTATTTTATTCTTGCATTATGCAGCTATGATTGTGAGAATTATCTGTGATTTGGGTATGGATTGTACGCTTTTAGGGTTGATTGTCAAAGAACCACTTTTTGATGTCAAAACTTTGGCGTGCTAAGAAGGGGCGGCACGCAACTAAATCAATTTCTAGCTTGAAAGGATTTGGATAGATCATCTTTGGATTAAGGATAATGAAACAGTAGAAGGATGGAATGTTTTCCCATACTCAAGCTATTGGTAGTACAGGCATAGAAAACGAGGCAAGCCAGGGGGCTTTCTCTCATGGAGATCCCACCGTCTACTTAACTAGGGAAGAGATGGATAATGTGCTTACGGAATTGAGGGCGCGGATAGAGAAATAGGATGAGGTTCTCCACCGACAAGAGAAAATGACGAACTCATTCTTTGAAAGATTCCGAGAATCTCAACGACCAGGAGGACAAATCTCGCTGGCTAGAGTCGGCACTAGCAACGTTACAAGGATGGAGGCAGCAACAGCTTTGGATAGGCTATTAGATGAGCCAGTGCTCGGGTTGGCCAATCCGGCTCGGGGACCCGAGCTCAGCAGCGAAAACTACTCCACCCTCAATAGATCACGTCAATGATGTTATAATTTGTTACGCTTTGGACAGGAATGATGGAAATGTTGGTCGAACGTGAGCCGACGTGGCTATGGAGAGAAAAGATGGAGTTGTTCAGATTAATATCGACCCGGCTCGGTTCAATCTATCTATGCCAGGACCCGAAGACAACACTGAGTCGGTTCTGGAAGCTCGAGACAGGCTCCCCCTACTGTCGGACTTCATGTTGGTGGCACCAATGCTAGATTTGATGATTGGCAACAACTTCTCGGAAATGGAAATCGCATCGCTAACGTGATTCAATGATTCACAAGGGGGATCCCAGGATTATGTGGATAGAATCAACTGAATCCCCTTTACATAGGATATCAAGATTCCCAAAATCAACTCGACTTCAAACTCTCATCTCTGGAGACCTACAATAGTAGGAAGGATCCTAACGTTCATCTCATGCTCTACATGCATCATATGGAAGTGATATCGGCGTTGGACAATGTCATGGCTAAGTTCTTTCCTCTATTTCTAATGGACATCGCTGCTATGTGGTTTTGGAAGTTGGAATCTGAATCAATCGGTAGATGGAACATACTGGTCGCAAGGTTTATCGAGCAGCTTAAGGTCCACATAACTCGACCCAGAAATGTTATGTCTCTTACATCTATCAAGCAACGATCTGAAGGAAAATCTACGCTCATTCTTGGAAAGGTTTAATGCGGCGGTAGCATTAGTGGATGAATCAGAACCGTTCGTGTACCGATGGCAATTGTATCCAACATCTTGGATAAAAAATATTTTAAGATCTCATTGCAGCAAGATCTGCAGAGGGACCTTGCTAAATTCTATTTCGAAGTGAATAGGTTCTTGCGTGAGGAAGATGATAATGTCGGGAAGGATGTTTTGAAGCTAACGTGATTAATGGCAGAGGACCGCCCAATTCAGAAAAAGTAAGAATAAGCGCAAAGGAAAAGCCCATGACAAGGATGGCTGGAATGTTTGAGACTAGAGAGAGCCCAAATTCGAGAAATAGGTTACTCTCACCTCCTCGCTAGAGGATATCTACTTGGAAACAAAGGACTGCATTTCTTACCCAAAGCCTCCCAGGAGAGAGCCAACCCAACATGAGTGTGAATTTGCTAAGTTTTTCCTATTCCACGAAATGGCCGGTCATACCACTAATAAACATAGGCACATTCGGGACTTAATTGTGGAAAGGGTCAGACACGAAGAGCTGACCGAATACATTAATCCTCCACCTATGCCAGCACAGGCGCAACCATCAACTACTTCTCGGAGAGGGAATGATCCTGGACCGAGCAATCGCAAAATTATCTTCGGCTGATCTAGATTGGATCACGGTAGATTTCCGGATCTCTTAGGATAAGTTTTTTCATTTCCATTAGAACTTGGATCCCGTATGACTACGTTGACTCACTCGTGCATGGGGATTAAGATTTAATCCTCAACGGTGATCTGTACTCGATAATAAAGTCATCCGACAATAAAAGGCTAAGTTGAAGTACACATATATAGGATTAGGATTTAGTCCCTATGCGTGCTCTGGATTCAACGATGAACCAATCAGGATTTGTTTTGGCTATGTAATAAACCTAGATTTAATAAAATGGATTTTCAAGCATAGATTATGCTTGACACTACTTAAATAATCTTGTCAGGATGTGACAGGACTTCTTAATAAGGATAAGGGTATGGTTTATACTCAATATAAAACCTCCTGGTATGGACTATACTTGCGAGGATGGATTAACTTGTCAGGATTTGACGAGAAAACTCAATCATAACTCCAATATGGATTATGCTCAGTTCGAATTTCCAGATATGGATTATGGCTGAAGGGTTGGGTTATCTTGTTAGGTCTTAGTAAGGCAATCAAATCATAGATCGAGTATGGATTATAAACCTTATGGTTTTTCAAACATGGTTTATGTTAGGAAAGGCTAAATAGTAATGTTAGGATTTGGCAAAACTATTCACGTGATTTATTTGCAAGTATGGATTATACTCGCAATCAGATAGGCCCGACGAGGCCAAGGTTTTATTGGATTTAGATTTCTTTCATAATACGATATGGATCGATTGTCAGATTTCTTGATATTTTGGTTTTCTATTAATATGATCCAGCACGAGCATGGATTTCTGGTTTTTCTATTAGTACGATCTATAGCGATCATGATCTTCTAAATTTCTATCATTCCTTATTACCATCCGGCACGATCATGAACTTCTGGATTTCATATATTGGATTTCTCTGGATTATGGATTATTCAAAACACACCTTTCATCAAAGTATATGTTTTGGAGGGCAAAGTGTTGACAGACCTTTTAGCAAGGCAGTCATGATACATATTTATGGTCATCGAAGAACTCAGAACTTGAGTGTATTCTCAGAAGAGCTCACATGAACTCGGAATCAATTGAACAAAGCTAGCATTTCTACTTAAATATGTTGGATTGACATATATCGATCCCAGATCGAATAACGTCTTAGGTCGAATAGGTCTGCTTGACCTCAGTACACATTACTTCATTTCGACTCGAAGGACCCCGGGTCATCGTACCCAGATCGGCATGGATGCTCACACATCACCAGCTACGGTTCAGATCGAACCATCTCGGGTCGGCTACCTTGGGTCGACCATACTAACCCAGGTCGTATTGACCCGAACCCTAAAGCAGTATTCAAGACTTATTCTATAGGCAAGGTACACAGTCAACATCACCTGTTCTGACTCCTAATATCTCGGGTCGAGATACACCTGTGTTGCGCAACTCGAGGGAGGATATTTCTCAAGAAGTAGCTCAGCCTGTATACTATTCCTTGCCACTCGAATTGAGTTACACATGGCCAGCTCGACCCAGGATGGTTGCCACGTGGCATACCGACCCGGAAAGGTCGCTTGCCTATAAATACATCATTTTGGAGCTTTAACAAGAGTTCTTTTTTTCTCTAACTCTCTCTACGCAAGGATTTTGCACTAAAGGAGAAAAAATACCATTAACACAAGGATTTTGTGTAATCGATATAACACAAGGGCTTTGTGTTAGATCACTTCTTTATCTACATTTCTTACAAACGAACAAACAACTGTAATCTGTAATCTAATGTACAAACAAAGATTATAAAGTGGACGTAGGCTTGGATTGAGTCGAACCACTATAAAAAACTCTTGTGTGTTCTCTGTTATTTTACTTTATTCTTGCATTATGCGGCTGTGATTGTGAGAATTATCTGTGATTTATGTACAGATTGTATGCCCTAGGGGTTGATTGTCAAAGGACCCCTTTTTAACATCAACATTTCCCAACTATCGTAAGAGAATGCACCCCTTGTAGGAGAGCCTCAGCTGTGATGATGAATAACATAGGGGAGAGGGGATCGCCTTGACGAAGTTCCCTTCCCGAATGGAAAAAAAACCTTTGGTCGCTTCATTGATGAGAATAGAGAACCAACAGTTCGTGTAACACCCCACCTCCGCTAGGGTCACTCACAAAGGGAATGCACTAGGTTTGGAGGAGTATTATTGGTAAACATGCATAGAAATATTACAAGACAGAACATATATAAAATAGCGGAAGTAAAATCAAACTTTCATAACATGAATAAATAAGGTCTAAAGCCTTTTACATCAGAGTACATCAAAACCTGTCTTGCAATAATAAAGAAGCATAAAGACTTTTTCATAAATTATTCCCCAAGAAAAAGCAGTAAAGTAGCCATAGCCAAGAAAAATCCAAGCCATCCATGATGACCTTCAAGCAGAAGAAGTCCGAACTAAACAACAGTATTTCCTCCCTGTAACCTGGGGGGGAATGGAAGAAAAGAGGCGAAACAAAACGGGTCAGTCAAAAAGACTGAGTAAGCCCTATCTACTATTAGTATAAAAACTAGTAAAGTTAACTGACATGGGAAACTGAGATGAACATAAGCATGATAACAAGATAGATAGGCTAAATCAAAATAACAGGATGAACTACTGAACTCAGGTAAACTAAGGTGTCATGATAAATTACGATGTCAAGATAAAACAAGGTATCACATCGTCAGGTTTCTATCAAGTATAATATCCCTAAGATATCTATCACGTATAACGTCCCATGGCATCTATCATGTATATCCGCTCGGCACCTACCGTACTAGTATCCCAACTGTATTACGTGTTATCCGTGAATGACCCTTACTCAAAAGTCGTGTAATGGTCCATGTCAACCTAATATGCCGCATATATAGGTTACTCAACTCATATGTTTCTTTCCATGTATAAGTTCAGTCCTTTGCCGTAGGCTGTACGGGCTTTCCCATGTAAACGGTTTATCCTTGAAGTTGTTTTGGACTGCAACCGTTGATCTAGTTGTGTTTCCTTACCATGAACTATCGCGCGTCCACTTAGGATTTATGCCACCTAGGACCGCTAGGGATTATGCTACCTAATGAACGTTTCCGTGTCTCGGTTTGGGTTTTGGCCACCTAGGACCACTAGGGATTACGCCACCCGTCAACCGCGCCCTTGATCCCACGTATGTATCGTGAATCGTTTTCCATGTCTAGATGCACATGTTCCCCAATGTGCCATCCGAGTTCCGTGCCAGGGCAAATCAAGAAATACGGAACTCGGTCGGGAGCTTTAAATCGTCTGCCGATGCAGATATCTAGGTCTGTTTTTGTACCCGTGGCTATGGTCCCACGTGACCCCTCCCTCAACTA
Source organism: Allium sativum (assembly GCA_030737875.1). NCBI lineage: Eukaryota > Viridiplantae > Streptophyta > Magnoliopsida > Asparagales > Amaryllidaceae > Allium > Allium sativum. Next base: position 593,978,812 of record CM060922.1, read on the forward strand.
CTGAAAGGCAATCCAAGAAAAATCATGTATAAGAACCACTCCACGGCCCCACTATAGCCCACTTCCCTACGGGCCAACCTCACCCATGACTCGATAGCAAGCACATGGTCTGTTGGGGGTTCTCTGCCTTTCCGTACGTACATGATTGACTAAAGATGGTAGGTAGTCGGCGATGCGCTATCCAGGGCAAAAACAAGAATCGTCGACTCCACGCTAATCCATCCCAGTCTTTAGGTCGCTCGCATAGCAACCAAGGCATACTCTTGGTCCTTCTAACGCAAACCTTGACCTCTCATGGGCCTAGTATAATTACCTGGCAGCCCACAGAGGGATCCCAAGAATATCCTCACGTCCCCTGAAGCTTCCACTTCGGCACCCAGTGCGCTGGAGCTTTTATCCAAGTCAGATAACTTGCTCCCCCTCGTATACTAAGCGATGACCTACCGTATTAGGTTACTCACCGTTTTGAGAATTAGTCCTATGTCCTTAGCTAAGAATTATTACTTAGTTACCCTTAACTAAGGTTTACCACTTAGCTTCCTTTCCTGTTATCCTTGATTAACCACGATTTTCTACCTAGTTCCTCTAACTAGGGTTTGTCTTATTGGGTTAAGTGTTATCATTCAAGTCCATGCCTTAACCCGCCCACGAATCACGTCAAGATTGGCTAAGTATTTAAGTTTAAGACTTAGCCCTACAAGTTGGTTAAGTGTACCCAGAGGCTCATGACTTAACCCTATCAGGTCAAATTGGTCAAGTACTAGTTTACCTTAACCCTATCGGATTATCTTGCTAGATTGATTAAGCATAGATTATCTTAATCCCATCAAATTATCGAGTCAGATTGGTTAAGTATATTCTAAAAGGTCTTGCGACTTAACCTTGTCAGGTCCGCGTATTAGATTGGTTAAGTGTAGGTTACTTAACCTCATCAAATCATCATGTATAATTGGTTAAGTATAAGTTGCTTAACCCCATTAAATTATCACGTTAAGTTGATTGAGTATTGGTTACTTAACCTCATTGAATTACCAAGTTTAAATTGGTTAAGTGTTTAACTTAACCCCATCGAATTACCGTGTTTAGATTAGTTAAGTGTGGATTACTTAACCTCATCTAATTACCGTGGTTAGATTAGTTAAGCCTTAATTACTTAACCCCATCTAATTACCAAGTCGGATTAGTTAAGTGTAAATTACTTAACCCCATCCCCTAATCATCTTGCATGGTTAAGTGTCATTAAGAAATCAAACCCGATCCCACTTAACCTTATCAAGTTATCATGTTGGATTGATTAAGTATTGGTTAACTTAATCCCCGTCCACTAGCCGTATAAAAATGGTTAAGTGTCATTAGGCAAATCAAATCACTTAACCTACCCAACCTTGTCATGTTTTGTTAAGTATCATTAGCCTAACCAATTTACTTAACCCATTTACCCATGTCATCTTTGGTTAAGAGTCATTAATCAAATTAACTTAACCCTATCATGTGGCATTAATTACTTAATGCACCCCAACCTCTCACATTAGACTTTGTTGTGGTTACTAGTTAAGCCGGTCGGTTCCGGGTAGCTTTACACCACAACTTGGTCTAACCTCGGGTTCAAGCACAACATGACCAACTTCTCACATTGGGTCCTATTGTTTGCAACTACTAGTTAGGCCGGTCGGTTCCGGGTAGTTTTACGTTGCAAACTCAACCCAACCTCGAGTTGGCCACACTTATTATCTAAGTGTCATGTTCATCATGTTTCCAAAACATGTTACAAGTTTTCAAGCATTTAGGTAGACCTAACTTAATAGGTAAATTCCCAAAGGGTAGACCTAACTTAATAGGTAAATTCCCAAGCTTATGTTTTTATGCATACTTACATGTCAACTTCCATGTTATATTTCAAGCCATGTTTTCAAGTTGTATTTTCATGTCATTAGAAATTACCCATAACATAACCCAACGCTTTTAAACTCGCATATACGTTCGCAACAACGTAATGGATTAAAAGAAGAGTCTTGGCAAAGGAATGATAAAAATGGGTATTAAGCCACAAGTTAATCATGGTGGCAAATGAGGCACAAATGTGTTCATTAGTTTGCATGTTACATTCTTAAGCCTCAAAAGTATGCATAAACCCAAACTTGGCACATAAGCGAATCATGGTGACAAAAGACATGGAATGATGGCTAGAAACTCGCATATATCATCATATAAGGATTATGACTTCATATGCAAGTTGACATAATGATTATGAAGGTTCTCATGTTGCATAAGGCAACATCTCAACATAAAGGTTGTAGCTTTTAGCTCATAAGATCATGATAATGACTTCATAAACTTGCATGACATGATAGCATATATCATTCCCAATGATCAAAACCCAAACTTGCAACATGAACATTTAACTTCATAGTTAATATCTAAGAGTAGGGAAGGGCTTACATTGCTATGAAGGCCTAAATCGATTAAACTAAAGCTTATGATGAAGCCTATGCATGCCATCACCCAAAAAACCCAAAGATGGATGCTCCAAATCAACAAAAACACCATCTTTATGAACAAAGATCAAAGCTTTTGCCTTGGAATCAACTTGAGAAGCTCTCATACTAACATAGGGACTCTCTAACACTCTCAAGATCATGAAACCTTTCATAGAAATGAAGTGGAGGCTAGGATAGTTAAGTGGAGGCCATGAGAGTAGCAATTTTGCCATAGTTTAGTTACATGAGTGAATAATGAGGATTTAGGATAGGTTAGGGTCTTATTTATAGATTAGGCAAGTGTTTTAGGCCATTGGATTAAACCTAGATTCAATCCAAGCCATCAAAGCATGTCTTGGGGAAGAAGTCAAGTGTAGGAACCATCTAGGGCCTTTAGATTAAAGATGAACCATGAGAACCATCCAAATGCAAAATCTGCATTTGAGCGAATCGGCCCACGGGTTGACAGCCAAACACCCTGGATTAACCCCTAGTCGACCCAGCAGGCTCGGGTCGACCTCAAAAATCGGCCGGTTCGGTTATTCCCCTCTCCCAATTCGCTGTTTTGAACATTTTTGCATATTTATTTATTTAATTTTCAATTATATATATATATATATATATCAATATATATATATTTCTCTGCGCAACCCATTTCACTTAATTAAGTATACTTTAATTTGGGAATTTTTCGTGAAACTTCGCGAGGCCATATCTTGGTCATACGGACTCCGATTTTCGAAAACTCGGACTCTATTTCGCGTATTTTTCCGAGCCGAACGCAATGGCATAGCCCGTTTCCCTTGATTCAGATTTTACAGTTTAATTCTGCCTCCATTTATGTTATAACAGGTTATTGAAAATACGGGTTGTTACAGTTCGAAATGAGCCTCCAAATAAAATCTATTAGAGGCTCAGGAAATCCAACAACTCGGAGAACCTTGATAATGAAAAACTAAGACATGCGATTGTATGTCTTCGTCGCATCAAGCTTTATTACCACATAAGTACCCCAAACCTTCCGACCGATCTGGGAGATAAGTTCTTAGGGAAGAGGGAAAATGTCAGTGATTAGAGGGCCTTTGAAAAATCCTGCTTGAGACGACGAGATAATGCGGACTAGAAAAGGCGCGAGCCTAGAAGACAAAATCTTAGAGATGACCTTGTTCGAAAAGTTACACAGAATAACCATCCTGAAATTAGCACAAGATCGTGTGTTCTCACAGTCAGCGATGATAACAAAATTGGTGGATATCCACTCCCTTAGGGAGCATATCACCCAAAAAGAAGATTGAATTGCCAAGGAGCAGTCTAGCTGAATGATCGGCCATGCACTCTGGTAAGAAAAATCGTTATAGCCATTCAGGTCACCCGCACTATCCTTGCTTAGCGAAAACACACAAGAACGAATATCCTCAATAGAGGGAGGGCTGAAAAGAGAAGGAGCCCCCTCAGGAAGAACCAAGAGAGGAATAAAGGATAAAAGAACTGGGTCTGACTGGTCGGTAGACGGACGCTGCAGAAAGGTTTGGAAGTGGGAAATCATCGTCTCTACGACCTTCATGGGAGATGAAGCCAAAGAAATGTCAGCATAAAGAATCTGGCGAATAGATAGGATACTCATTACACCCGAAAATATTGTGGAAAACCATATTTTACAGCGTTTATAGTGAGTTATTAATAGTTTTTGACAAATTTCTTAGGTTTTTGTTTCCCTTTTCATCAGCGATTGATAAATCATGTTATTCACTTATAACAACTTTTACAAATCTTTGCATAAATGTTTTTATGTGTCTTCGTCAACATTTTGTAAACGCTGTTATTAAGTATTCAAAGTAATGACAACACTAAATAAAGGTTGTTAATATGTTTTAAGAGCAATGATAACACTGAATAAACACCGCCTTTTTCTATTTTGTTTTTCACAGAATTTATATTATATAGTACTATCAGAATATTTATATGCATGCATATCAACAATATTTAAATATATATCAAGCAACTAATGTCAATAACATATTTGAATCAAATACAAATAGTACCATATAAACACATAACGATTAATCATTTACATAAACTATATAACACAATATTCATAAACAATGACATCATTTATGAATCAAGTTTACATAATTTTCATAAATAAAAATAGTACCATAAGCTAAGTTTACATAATATCCATTGAAAAAAGTCACAATATCTATATATGAAAGCACAATATCCATAAAGCAAGTTTACACCAAATACCAACAAAATGGCAACCAAAAAGTTTCATATGCTTACTAAGAAAGAAGAAAGTGTTACCTTTTATTTGCATCAACGATCTTTAATTACCTACATTGAAGAAATTCAAAAATCAATGATTCTATTAGCACCACATGCCAAATACTAATCTTAGTTACTTATAACATACTGATTCTACCAGCAGTACATGACATGAAAAACATAATTTACCATCCAAGATTTTTACCATCCATGATTTAATAATCACATTGATAGCCCATTGCTAAATTAAGTTAACTTAGCTAAATATTTATAATATTTAGTTAATTTTTATAAGTTTGTTTAATTTTTATAGATCTCAATTATTTTTTATGAAATTTAATTAACTTGTTTAATTTATTATTACACTTTTATTATATTTAGCTATTTTTTTACAAAATTATTTAATTAGTTATTATGCTTTATAATACTTAGTTTGGTTATCATTATTATATACTTAGTTAATTTTATGAACTTACTTACCTATTTAAAATTTTATAATTTAAATTACTATGATAATTATAAACTTAAATTATTATTAATATTACTATTACTATTATTATTATTATTATAAACTTGTTAATTTTTATGAAACATAATTAACTTGGTTAACATCTCATAGTTTATAGTTTCCTATTATCATTATAAGCTTAGTTAATTATCATCATTATAAACTTATTATTTTTTATAAAACTTAGTTAACTTAGTTAAATTTTTAACAGCTTATTTAATTTTTATAATTCTGAACTATTTTTTAATAAAATTTAGTTAACTTAGTTAAATAATTTTTACAATTACTGTTACTATTGTTATTATTATATAATTGTAATACTTAATTAGTTTATTTGTAAAACATATTTAATGTACTACAATTACTATTTAAAGCATAGTTGACTTCGTTAAATTATTATTATTATAAATTTAGTTAACTTTTATAGAACTTAGTTAACTTGATTAATATTCATAATTAATGATTACTATTATTATAAACTTATTCAATAATTAATGATAATATTATTATAAGTTTATTGATTTTATAAAATTTAGTTAACTTTGTTAATACTTTGTAATGTATTATTATTTTAAGCTTAGTTAAGCATTATTATTATCGTTAATTATTATTAGTATAAACTTGCCATTTTTTGTAAAATTAGTTAATTTTACCGTACTTAATTAATTTTTATGAATTTATTTATTTTTTGTTTATCATAGTTAATCTTATAAAATAGATAATTCAGCTAATTTTTTATAATACATAGTTAACTTTTGTAAATCTTACTTAATTTTCACATAATTTGATTAATTTGTTATTATTATACTTAAATTTGATTAATGTAGTTAAATATAGACAACTCTTCTTATACTCAAATTGTTAACGAGGACAAGGCAAGGCAAGGCAAACAACTTTCCACAATGAAAATAGCAAATGGAAGGGATACTGGCCATTGGATGGACCCCCGGATTAGCAGAAAATCACTAGCATGCTGAGGTGGTCTAATATGGCAATGGTCCAAACACATAACTGTTGATGTCAAAAAGTGGTTCTTTAACAATCAACCTCCAAATTCACAAATCACAGAGATACATAGAACATCACAATCACATAGTGCAATAAAATAAAGGGAACAAAGCTTTCTATAGTGGTTTGGCAATCAGGCCTATTTCCACTTCTATAATCTAATGTTTATATTGTTAGATTACAATACAGTTGGTTTTAAAGAAAGAAAGCAGAGATACGAAATGCATTTCTCTCTCAAGAAATGTCCCTGCTTGATTCAGTAGAAATTATAGAGTTCCATCCCTCTTTTTGTCCAAGAAAGATGTATTTATAGGTTAGAGCTGAGCTTGGCTCGACATGCCATGTGGCTCCAGATTTGGATTGACAGGATGTGGTGGACCGCGTCTTTAGGTCATGGGAGATATCTTCTCTAGCTCAAACTAGGACATGTATTGCTCGACCCGAGGCTTTATGAGTGGATTGACCATGTCCCCATTTGAATAGGTCTTCAAAAATATCTTCAATGTATGGCTCGATATTGTTTTGTTCGAAGAAGGTAACTTGGCATACTTAATCGAGTGTGTTTACCTGGAAATCATCGAGCCGACATTGTATGATCCAAACACTCCAATTTGAAGTGATGTGATGTTGAGGTAGGCCGAACCGACCTCATCGATCCAAAACCCGAGTATCATATATCCAAATCTTTGAGCATTTTGATAGTTAAGTCATGAGTCTTCGGACTTTCCTGAGCCTTTGTCCATGTTTTGAATACTTTGATTGTGGAAAATTTGTGATGTGACTGCCTTGCAAAAAGGCAGGTCAACACTTTCCCCCCAAAAAAAAAATCTTTCTGTAGAAGTTATGTTTTGAATAATCTAAAATTCATAAAAATCGAAAAATAGAAATCCAATATTCGAAGTCCAAAGATCGATGATCATGTCGGATTGTAATAATATAAAACTAGGAATCCGTGGTTGCACCGGACTGTATTAATGGAAAGCCATGATCACTCTGGATTATGTCAAAGTGAAATCAAAAACCCAAAATTCCAAATAAATCCAACGATCACACCGGATCGTATCATAATCCGATGATCTCCCTGGATCTTATTATAAGTGGAAACCAAAAAATCCAAAATCTAGGGCCTCACTGGGCCTATCCAATGAGAGTATTATCCATACTTAAGCAACGATCAGGCAATTTCATCACTTTCTCATGTGTGGATCAGCTGCTTGTCAATATGAATCCATCCAATCACGCTATAGTAAAGGGATTCGTAATTCGTCATTGTGAATTCATCCTATCACTCTCTGGCAATGAAACCCATAAATCATTGATATGAATCCATCCATCGCTTTCCGGCAATGGGACCCCACAGTTCATTAACATGAATCCTTTCTATCGTTATCCGACGACGGGATTCATACTTCAACATTATGAATCCTTCCCATCGCTCTCCATTAAAGTGGATTCATAATTCATCGTTATGAACCCTTCCTATCACTCTCCAACGACGGGATTCATAGTTCATGAGTCCATCTTATCACTCTTAGTGACAAAACTCATCTATATAAACCCATCCTATCACTTTCTGGTGACGGAGTCCATAGTTCCTCAAATGGATTCGTCCATTTTTCTCAGGTGAATGGAATCCATGATCAATGTTTACTAGTCCATCCAATCACCATCCAACGAAAGGGACTGGTAATCGAATCACACGAACCCATCCAATCACGAGTAATAGGGGCTTGCGATCAAGGTCTCTAACTTCATCTCTTCGATTGAAGCAAAGTCATTGTTTTATTCAATTATTAATCGCCACTAAGAAAGAGTCAAAGAAAAATACATAAAAAATTTCAAGTAAAAAGGGAAATCCAATCGGGTGGAGCCTCTTCAGGCTCCACCGTCACCACCTCTATCATGAGATGACGATGTGTCCTTGGGATCGAGAGTCTCCTCGATTTTGAGTTGTAGATGGTTGTCTGTGCTCTAGCACTGCTACCTCAGTATCAACATAGTTTAGGATGATTCCTATCCTAACGTGTTGCTCTATTTCATCTCTGAGGTGTCTTCACTATGATATTTCATTGCTATTAAGCTCATGGAAGAGGCAATAATTCCTATACCTCCTTTAACTATTAGAGGGTTCTTTGGGGGTTGGCTTTCGATACGGGACACGCGTCCACGTATCCAAGAAAATCTTTTCTAAAAATGTATTCAACTTCGTATAGGAGGGATACTTTGGTCCCTTCCTACCTTTCTTCGAGCTATCAAGATTATTTTACATCTTCCTTTTCCTGTCATCATGCCTGACCCCAACCTTAAGTGCCCTTTGATGGTTTAGAGCATTGATTTCAATCTTATTCTACGCCTGCGCATCCTCCTGACTCAAGTACCTATCAGCTTCAAAATAAATCTCATTGACATCCCTCAGGAATCCCTTTGCAAGCTAGCCATGAATTCGGTCATTTCATTCACTCCACCAACAGCCTCCATCAAAACCATTGATGGTTATAGTTTATCCTCTGAAGCCACTGCATTGTTAAATCTTTCTACAAAACTTCATAGTGTTTCCCCTAGCCTTATCTTTATCGACGTCAGTGCCATTACATTCTTGGGACGAGCTATATAAACTATGAATTGCTCCATGAATTGGTTCACAAGTTCGTTCCAAGTGCTAACCAACTTGTTGTTAAGTTGCCTAGACCAAAGGGTAACCAAATCTATTAAGAAAAGTGAAAAACACTTCGCCATAAGCTCGGGAGATGCCCCCAGCACATCCATATGTCGAATATATCATGTTAGATGTACAGTAGGATCTGATCTCCCATCGTAACCCATTAAAACATATCACTTGAAGTTTGAAGGTGCTCTTACATCCCGGATGTTAGCTGTGAAAGAACTTCAAGTTACGTCCTCATATCTATGAGTTGGCATTCAGCCTCTAGTAACTCGTTGTATAATTTCTGCCAACCTATCTCCATCAGAAGTTAGTTGAAAAGCTTGTCCTTCACGCATCGAAGGAAACTCAGGAATGTATTGTTCATACTGCACTCCAATAGGACTTCTCATTGGACCTTCGTGCCTATCCACGATGTTCAAGCTCGGTTCTGTTGTGCCTCCTGTACTCGGTTTGACATTGTCGAACCAGGCATTTGGAGCTACCACTTCCTCTCCACTCAAAGACAAATGTGGTTGGATTCTGCCAGCGCCTCTCGTACCATCATTTCGAGCATCATGAGTTATAGCTCCCAGATCCATATTGGTATTTTCAGTGGGGTTGCCCCTACCCTACCCAGTTCGATGTTCATGTTTGGTCGAATTGAGGGAAGTGTCAAGCCGAATGTTCTCCCTGGCACTGTTGTTGTAGTAGCTGTTATACCATTGGTTCCTATGTCGTCGTTTACTCCATGTCTTAACTGTTTTCCTGATCAATCAAGACACAGTAGTAGGATATTCATCATTTCATCTTACTTGCATAGTAGCTCGCCTTGTCGCTCCATATATAATCTCGATTCTCTGATCATACTGTCCATCTCCTCCCGAGTGAGTTTTTTGGAAGGATCACCTGTAGATAAAGCCTCTTGGCTTCCCTCATTCCTAGCTATCGCATCTCCAACATCTTTTCTCGTGAGTATGCTCCATATTCCCTCTTTTGTTTAGCCATCTTTCGATTTCCAAGTAAACTATTTCCTTCGAGCAAGAATTCGAATAACATGTCCCCTTTCATGAAGCACCAAAGTGTTGACGTCAACAAGTGGATCTTTAACAATCAACCCCCACATTCACAAATCATATAGATTCAAAAAATATCATAATCATATAGTGCAATAAAATAAATGGAACATACAAAGCTTTTTATAGCGATTTGGCAATCAGGCCTACGTCCACTTTTATTATCCTTTGTTTATACTGTTAGATTACAATAAAGTTAATTTTAAAGAAAGAAAGTAGAGAAAAGAAATGTATTTATCTTTCAAGAAACGTCCCTGCTTGATTCGGTAGAAATCTCAGAGTTTCATCCCTCTTTCTGTCCAAGAAAGAAGTATTTATAGGTTAGTGGTGAGCTCGGCTCAACATGCTATGTGGCTCCAGATCTACATCGATATGAGGCAGTGAACCATGTCTTCAGGTCATGGGAGATATCTTCTCTGGCTCGATCTAGGACATGCGTTGCTCGATCCAAGGCTTTAAGAGTGGATTGACCATATCCCTGATATAATAGGTCTTCAAAAATATCTTCAAGTTTCTACATTGTTCGATTCAATACATGTTGAACCGATCTTATCCAACCCTAAAAGCAGAGTTTCGAAAGAAGGTTACCCAACATATCGAACTTAATGCGTCGATCTGAGAATCATCGAGCCGATGATGCTATACGATCTAAACACTCTAATCCAAAGTGATGTAATGTTGAGATAGGCAGAACCAACCTCATCTATCTGAAATCCAAGTATCATATATCCAAATCTTTAAGCATTTTGATAATTAAGTTATGAGTCTCTGAGCGCTCTTGAGCCTTTGTACAAGTTTTGAATACTTCGATTATCAAAAATCTGTGATGTGACTGCGCTGCAAAAAGGCAGGTCAATGATAATTAGAATGTAAGTAGCATGAAAGTAGAGATATAAAACAAATATGATGGACTAAAACTTGCATGAAAGCAACCACTTCAACGAACTCCATTTCTATCAAATAGATGGATTTGCAGACAAAATGAAGCCATTGTTGCTTACCAACATGTATTCTCCGAGATTACATAGCCTTTAACAAAGCATATTCTAAAGTATACTAGATATGGCATTACCAACATGTATACTACGAGATTAATCGATCTTCTCCTTCGTCCCCTTTTTACTGAATTAACACTCTGTATGCCTTTTGTTCAAACCTGTAATTCTTTAACAGTATTGTTATTGTCAACCCAAAAAAATGACTTAGAAATCTCCATGGAATGTTGTGGTACATTTAATTGATGTCCACATAACGAAAATTATGTAACAACAGCGAATGAGATCCAAACCAAAATATAGAAAACAATTAGAATGGTAAATGTCATGGTACCTCTGCTTACCGATATGTTAAAGATGGATCCCAATCAATATGGTAGCTAGGATAGTTGCATGTACATCTGAAGTGATCGTCGCTAGAAATTCGGTCCGCATGTCTGAGAGAGTCAAGGAGGTCTACAGGGACAAAACCTATGTTTGATAGGTAAATGTATAATAAAAATATATTAAATAGTAATCAAGCATATGAATCATTAAGCCCGGAACCAACTTACCTCTATGGGAAACTAATGCAATGCGGTTCAAGCACAACCATTGTATGCATGAGGATATATATCTGGCTTACTATTGTTTTGCAAGGTGCAAATTTTACATAACCAGGTTTTGAACTTAGATGCAAAAATTTCTGATTTTTTATCACCACAAGTAATCAAATATCCAACATGATATAATACATATGATTTCGATGTTTTCACAAACACATCAATTATAGCAAAAATTAGACAATAGTGCATATAAACTATTAATAATATCACTGTTCAATCATACATTCACAATTTCACACTACAACAATTAATTGACATACCTGATTGAGTAATGTGCACATTCCTACCTTTCTTCATCTTCAAAAACCATTCAATGGATATGCCAAAAATATTTGTTCTCATCCATATTTGAATAATATCCAAAATTTGAAAATGGATACAATGAAGTCCATGTCCAAAAAATTATCCTTCAGACTCCAAAGTTTAGACTATGCATATTGTAACTACTGATATTTACATTTTTATCTAAGTAATAACCAATACTATGTGCATAGGTTAATAATTATTATCCATAACAGATTGTTACCATCACATTTATTGTACCTTGTTTGTATATTAGCATTATGTTAGACCCATTATTCATTCATCAAACACCATTAAAATGATTGAGAATATGCAAGGCTTGGAAGACAATTCATCAAGAAACTGGAAGGAAAAAGAGGCACAAAACAATTTAATAAACACATATAGTTATAAATGCTGCTACCACCTTAGGAGAAGATCTAGTGATGAAGTTGATTAACCATGGACAACGATGGACTCGTCTTGACTAGGAGCCCGAGTCTGTCCCATCTGTGCATTTCAGATCTGCTGCAAAGTAGTATGTTCATGCACACATAAACGAGCCATGACCAAGAGAAGAAGCTATTTCAGGAGCCAAATTTGATTCGGTTTTTGAATCGGTCAAAGCCTGTTAAAGCTCTATAATGATTCCACATTAGTATCTCAACTATGTATAAATACCTAGGAATGTTCACTTGTAATTAGTGTTGAGAAAATAAAGATGAAGTTTCTTTTGGATATTCCTTAAACTGCCATTACCTCCAACACTTAGTTCTTTTGCTATTTTATAATTTATGTTCGACCTTTATTTTGTTAATGCACTCACAGCTCAACCCTTTTACATCCAATGACCTACATTCCATTCATTCTCCATCATCTTCTGAGACCATTTCCTCTTCTCGATGCTAAAAAGAAATACATTTTAAGTTGAGATGATGATCAGACCTAAGAGCAAGAAACATGTGCATAAAATATTATTGATAAATATTAATGTCAGACAAAAGATTCTCCATTTACTTTTGTGAATGTACTAAGTACTGTGCAGTTAAACCCCGGCTAAAGCCTCAAAAAATCCCCGCTATAGCCCATAGAGCCTTTCAACCGCAACACAATTTCAATTTAGTACTGATGAACAGTAGATCCGCTTTAAGCCTCGTTATTTTCCGCTTCACCTGCTAAATCAACTCTTTTTAGTATCTGCTTTAGCAATATTAATATGGAAGCTTGACTTGTCTAGTTCTCTCTTAAAACAAATTAATAAAATTAGTGTAAAGAGATAGTTTTAGCATATAGGTGTCTATTATATGGTAGACATCTGTCTCAGACATCAATTCTAATGTGTGTAACCATGATGTCCTTTTATTTTATTATATAAGATTATTTAATATTAGTTTCTTCTACACAAATGATGTGAGAATGATTATAATCAATTTTAAAATACTTAGTTTTACATTTAATGTACCTTTTTGCACCTCCTTTATATCCCTGTTATTTTCCTGCTTTATATCCGCTACACCTTTTTGCACCTTCACCGCTACAGAACAGCTAAGCGTTTTAACTGCACAAATTAAGTATTAGCGGAACATATATCCATCCACGGATATCTGAAAGTATTGGTAGAAAGTCTTATTCATATCCACAATAGAAGAATTTCTACCTACTATCATTTACCCCATGAAATAACAAATGTTGACATATCCTTTTCTTTCCTTCCTTGAGATCGTCCATAATGCCAAAAGACTCATGAAAATCAATAAATGTGGAAGGATCCACCTTTCCATTTCACTTTTGAACTTCTAGGAATTTCAAGGTCGCAATGAAATTGCCAAGCAAGAAAATAGAATTCATCAAATATACACCAGCATTGTCTAATATTTCCCCTCGGCTTTTATTTGCAGCAATCATGATGTGAAATATATTTTAATAAAAGTGTGTAACTATTTAAAATTGGTAAATCTATTGTATTAAATACTTTGGCTATTGTGAACATCATAATTCATTTGTATATGAAACAGCATGCTAACACTGATTTTTGTATCTCTAAAGACATGAGTTTGTTATTGAAAACTATCTTTAGAACCTGAGTATAAAATGTAGGTGGTGAATGGAAGATCTGAGATCAATGGCAAAAACACACATATATTACATTATGTTCTATTTAGTTTGAATCACAATGAAAATTTATTTACTTCTTAGTTCCCTCCTAATTTTTCTTGATATCATATTATATAGCATATGTTAATACAGTGAAAACCTTATTGACAATTTTATAGTCAATGTTATGCTTTTTATTTTATTTTAGGAAAAAAGCAAAGAAAGAAAAACAAGACCCCAATACTTATGCATATGCTAATTTTGGTCACGCTTCTTCATAGCTAAAGCTACTTGAAATCTATGGTTTACTTAAATCAATAGCATATTTGAAATGAATTAGAAAATAGCACCCCAAAACACATATTTTAGAAGGAAACAAAAAAGACACCATTTCACACACTAAAACTTATGACATCAAAACCCAAGTATATAGTTAAGAGGCGGTATAATGATTATTTCACTCACAGTTTATCATATTCAACATCTGTTATGTTAATGGGACAAACCACCAATCAGAATTTAGTTGAATAATTTACAAAAGATTATGTTATAGTTCATAAAAAAAGTACCAACTATCAGCTCCCCAAGTAATTAGCAACGCTATTTGAAGAAATTATCATCGTAGAACAGATACCTATTGAGACAAATTAAAAAAAAAAAAAAAATCAAAAAAAAAAATCGTGCCACTATACAAAGTAACGTGAGATCATTATAAAATCAGAATGCTAAAAGGAAAGAAGTAGTATCGATAGAAACATAATATAGAAAATTACCACAACAGTACGAACAAAAGCAACTTAGCGTAGGGCTTCAGTGCCTAGGGCTTCAATTTTCTTCAAGCCACGATGTTGTTAGGGTACGGTTTGATAGAGTTAGAGTTGGAGGATGTGTTACAAGTATAATATCGGAAGGCTAGTTAACAATTGTAATGCTTGAAAAGTTTGCGACCCTCTGACCAATTGATGCGACTGTTTTTATGCTATTTTTCATTTAAATTTGAACGGAAAAAAAACTGTTTGATTTTACTGGTTTAACAAAGCCAACTGTCACTACCACCTGCCAATTGCAAAGTGTTAAGTGCCTCTAATACACCTCAAACGTCCATTCGCCCATGCCACGAATGCGGGTGCGGATTCAGGCTTGGGCAAGGGCATAGACATAGGTGCGTACAGTGTGGTGCATTGCACCACCCGCTAAGATGGCTTTTGCTATTATATATCTCTAGCCTCATGGGAACTATAATAGTGTCCTCATCCTTGTATATATATTATATAATATTTATTACATACTAGGATGTCGGACTCTACAAATTCAAAGACATAGAATAGTCATTCATTTCCAACAAATTCTAACATGAATGAGTATTTGCTTATTTTGTTCTTAATTCAATGAAATATTATCGCATCGGTTAAAGTAGCACAAAGGCCTTGAACTTTCCTAGTGATTATCTATTTGACATACTAGCGAATCAGTAGACTCGTTTGTCCTTGAACTGTAAGCTTTTTGTGTATGTTTGATTTATAGATAACACATAATCATATTTCTTATCTTCCTTGGTTCTCTGTTTGTGTTCTTTTTTTTCCCATGATCACCGAGTTGGTCTCATGAGTGCTTAGAGAATTTTTGGCCCTTAGTGATTCTCTTTCAAGCAACACTCACGTAGGTGATTCTATAAAGTGTGTACACTTGGTTCTTAGCCAAGTATAGACATCATTGTAAGCTAACATTATCCTATCCTCCGGCGGTTCGTGCACTGAATTATCATAGTAACGGTTTGAATGTTAGCAGTGCTGCTAAATTTATCCTAAACTTAGTTGTCCTCTTGAACCTAGTTCTTGGGATCTCCAGTCTACTAGGTGGGGTTTCCATTGAGGAATTTTTTTAGTTTATATGCCTTAACCTCATTCCCATCGGTAAGGTTTGAACTTTATCTCTTGGCAAGCCTTTTGTTAGTGGATCCGTTATGTTATCTTTTGATCTTATGTAATCTACAATGATAACCCCATTAGAGAGAATCTGTCTTATTGTTTTGTGTCTACGACTATATGTATAGACTTTCCATTATAAAATTTGCTATTTTCTCTGCCAACAGTAGATTGGCTATCACAATGTATACTTATTGGCAGTACCAGTTTTTCCCAATTTGGAATATCTTCCAAGAAATCTCGAAGACATTCATCTTCTTCTCCGGCTTTGTCTAATGCAATGAACTCTGATTCCATTTTATATCTTGCTATGCAAGTTTGTTTTGAAGATTTCCAAGATACAACCTCATTAGCCAAAGTGAACACATATCCACTTGTAAATTTTGTGTCTACTGACCTAATGATTCAATTTGCATCGCAATATCCTTCTACCATAAGTGAATATCCTGAATAATGTAGTCCATAATTCTCCGTATATTTCAGATATCCTAATACTTGAATTATTGCTTTCTAGTGATTCTTTTCTGGGTTGCACGTATACCGGCTAAGTTTGCTTACATCATATGCTATGTCTGGTCTAGTACAGTTCATATTGTACATAATGCTTCCAATACTCAAGTTGATAGATACTATCATCACTATTTTTGACCCAAATTTGATTTAAGTTTATAGGTGATTTTGCAACAATTATGTTACGTTGCTTAAATTTTTCTAATATTTTCTCAATGTAATGTTATTGAGATAATACGTATCCTTATTGACTTTTATGTATTCTTATACCAAGAATTACATCAACGATTCCAATATCTTTCATATCAAATCTAGCGGAAAGCATATCCATTGTTGATGTCATTACATCTTATTGCTTCCTAGTATGAACAGATCATCGACATATAGACACACAATAACGTATCCTTTACCTGTAATTTTAATATAGACACATGTGTCACATTCGTTTAATCGAGACCACATAATATCATTGTTTCGTCAAACTTTTCATGCCACAGTTTTGGTGCTTGTTTAAGCCCATACAATGATTTCACTAGTTTGCATACTTTTCCTTCATTTTCACTTTTAGGAAATCCTCCGGTTGTTTCATGTAAATCTCTTCTTCAAGATCACCATTTAAAAATGTTGTTTTAACATCCATTTGATGTATTTCCATTTGTAGTACTGATGTAATTGCTATAACATTATAATGTAAGTTATTCATGTTACGGGCGAATATGCATCGAAGTAGTCTAACTCTTCCTTTTGCCTATAACGTTGTACCACAAGTCGTGTTTTATATTTGTCTATCGAGTCATCAGGTTATAATTTTCTTTTAAAGATCAATTTATTACCCAATGCTTTGCATCCTTGAGGAAAATCAACTAATTCACATGTATGATTATTCATAATGGATTATATTTCACTATTAATAGTTTCCTTCCAGTACAGAGCCTCGAAGGACACTACAATAGAAATAGTCTTTTATAACACTATATAGCCGCTATTAAACAATACTGCAATGGCCCAAAAAGCGCTATATATCGACATGTTATAAAAAACACTGTAACATTTATAACACCAAAATTGCCGCTATAAAAGAGCATAATTTAACAAAATTACTGCTATGTTATATAAAAACAATAGCTCATCATTACTGCTATGGAACTTCTCAATCTCGACGAAAATAACAATCTTTACAACAAAATATAGCCGCTACAACATGTTTATTGAAATAACGGCTATATCACGCTATACATCATGATGTTATAGTATTATTATAACATTTTTCAAGAGCTATTCCTGTACATTACATTTTAATAATAGCAATCAAAATGAATATTCATAATAATTTGAAGAGCAATGTATAATCGAAAAAAAAAGGCTAATACAACACATATTTATGATAATAAAATAAAATATCAAATAACAGAAAATAAGTTCAATACATGAGTTCGAGTTCAAGTTCTCTACTTCTTTGACAAACTACAACATTTTGATATGTCAATCATATATTCATATGTGCCTCAAAAAAATACTTGTTGGGTTTGTTCATCGAACGGAGACAGGGACAATGCACACGTTTCTGTAGCTTTCTCATCTTGCCTGCAAAATTCAATTAAACAAAAGTTTCTTCAATCAGCTCTCTACGTTTTACAAAAATGGCATAACATACGATAAAAATGTCACCAACTATATGGTAAGCACGGATAACCATAAGCCCTGAATATCATTTGACTTGCCCACCTGTATATCAAACAGTCAAGGGATTACAAACAAATTAAAATTTCAAAAACTTCATGCAAGATGAATTTAGCTGATCTATTATAACTCATAACATAAAATACATTTTCTAAAATACAGACCAAAATCCCATAATTTTTAAGCAATTTAAAAGCACCATACATCTTACACAACTTACTGCTACTGTCGGCGCTGCCTCTTGATGCGTTCAAGCACAACTAGCGGTGCATTTCCATTATGCTCATCGGTATTACCATCTTTGTTATTATCAGCTTCCTTAACCATATTTGCTAGCTCACCGAACACTGCAGCAGGTACTTCCTTCTGCTTAATATCGACTTTATCATCTTCGTTCAAATCACTTTCTTCCGGAGGTTTGATATCTTCATCGTTATAAAAAAATTCATATTGCATTACCATTTTACCCCATTTATAGCACTTACATTGTTTTACTTGTTTACATTTGAACATTATAAAAAATTGTTTCATTCACTAAACATCTTTTTAATGCCACTGCATATTGTCTTGTTTTGAAAACCCTGGTAGTATGAAACACTTGCGCACAACCTGTATCATCAGCTTTAGACATTTAAACAAAGTTTTACAAATATAGATTGCATTGACATAAATAAGCATAATCTTTGGTTTCGACAGAAATATGTTTTTAGTTGAAACAAGTAGTTCCAATTGTTGTTTTAAGAAGATAGAAACTAACTCTTTTTATATATACAGGAATCTGACGAATTATGGATTATCTAGGACTCTACCCAAGACTGTCAATAATCTATCTACCCTCTCAAATCTGTAAGCATCCTTTTAAGTTAATACTTCTTGAATCTAAGTACCATAACAAAATAAATGTATTCTTCAACAGGGGTCTTATTGGTAATAAACTCACCGGTCCAATTCCAGACATGGGTTCTCTCAAGTCACTGGTCATTTTGTAAGCAAATCTCTGTTTAAAAAGATAGAAATAGAAATTTAATTTTCATATGGCATAACTTTTTCCATACTGGTTTTATTCCATAAAGGCATTTGCATGACAACCAGCTTACTGGCACTTACAAACAATATCTGCATTTGCAGGTCTCTTTAGAACAAAACTATTGTCCAAAGTTGTGCTAGCACTTACAAAGTTGCATTAAACGTGCAAAATGTCCAAGAACCAAACTGTGGACAACTTGAAATTACCAGTAGAACAAAAAATAAAGACACTTATTCTCTATCGTCTAGTTCCTCCACGCTCAGGCCTAAATCTGAAATATTGTATCAAGATCCAGTAACAAACCCATTGTAAAATTAACCTAAACTAAATTAGAATACCATTGGTTTGGTTGAACACCAAAAACTTTTTGCCACATCATTAGAGTAAGAGAACTGTTTAATACTCAAAAGATTTAAACATCAACATGGTAGGAACGTCTGATAACATATAGGTACCGTTTGATTTTCCAACTGGACAGTTAATGTTCGCGTCTGCGTCTGACGCGTCGGACATGTCAATAGTGGGACCCACGTATTTGCCCCTTCAAGCTGAACGGCTCAAAGGTTAGCTTTCGCGTCTGACGCGACAGATTTTTTTTGCCCTCCTTTTTTCCCTCTCCCTCTATATATTCCACCCATTTCAACACTACATCACCATATCCACTCTTCATTTCCTCCTATTCTTTAACAAATTATGGCAGCTAGCGATGAATCTGATTGTGAAGATTTGCACGATTTGTTAGATGTTCAAGAACTTATGGTTAATCAAACACGAGATTGAGAACCCGTTCAAAGAACCAGAACAACATCCACCATGGCGGTTGTACGAGACTATATACGAAACGAACTAGTTGCCGCCGGAATGCATTAAAAAGTTTCATTGTATTCTGTATTTTATATTAGCATTTTAAATTCTGCAATTTGTATTCCGCAATTATGTAATTTAAATTTTGCAATTTAATTTCTGCAATTTGTATTCTGCAATCTACTATTCTATTCAGCAATAAACACACACAAACACAAACAATTAAAAATAATACCTCTGCCCCTTCCAAAATGCCCCTTTCGTAAAAAAAACGCATTCCCCGTTCGCAACAATTCCCCTTCCAAATAACTATTCCCGTTCAAAATCAAACAGACCCATAGTATTAAGATTAAGTAGGTAAAACTCTTCTGAAAACGGAAATACCTGAGCTGCAACACTCCACAAATATTGCTTCTCGCTCGTATACCATGTGTGACGGCCCGCTCCGCACCAGCCTGCATTTCCTCCGGAAGTGCGCTGTACACATGTCCCGACTAGCACGGAACGGTCGCCAAAGAAAGGAAAGAAGGGAATGAACTAATCAAGGAACCTGTAGAATATCTCACAGCGCATGGAATAAAATATAATAATAACATACTTGACATAAAACAGGTGAGACAGTGCATAAGCTGATAACTAAAATCAACATCAATCATCAGAGCAGCGGAAATTCAAATACAGCTTATTACAATTTTCCAAATTTACTGTCTCTAAACAAAAGAAAGCTAAAGTAGAAGATGCACCACCAATGCCCAAGCAGTGATCTTCAACAACACAGGGAGACTACTATGTATATATTACGTGGAAGCCTCCTGCTTGTCTCCGGATCATCTACCCGTGCATCACTAGCTAACCTGTCTCTAGTCTGCTCGTGTGAGCACCCAGAGTAATAAGAGGAGACATAAAACTCAGGGTCAGACATAAAGCCTGGTATGAGCGATAAGCATCTAAACAGAATGATAACAGGTATACTAAACCATACCTGAACCTGGACCTGCAACCAAAGAGTTAGTACCACATACCGTACAATACTCTAAGGTGCCATAATAAATAGTGTAAGAATACGGGGGTGGGGTGTACATGTCACAATGATAGCAAACAAATCATCCATAGCAACCATCCTCACATCTCTCACTCAGTGCGTAAAGCATACGATATCTACCACTTTGGGACACTAGACGACTTGAGGTAACGACGAATCCCGACTCGTAGAAACCCTGCTGTGACCAAGCTAAACACATGGAGTCATGACCAAACATTTCAATGACCCACTTCATTGGTCGTAGCCCTTGGTTTTACCGACGCCATAATGGCCCTGAATCCGCCTTCATACCTCCTACCATAGTGGTCCAAAGCTATAGACGTCGATAACCCCTTGGCACGCGTCCCGCAGCAAAGCCCAACCATGAAGCGAACTCGTTGATTCCCATCTGAATCTTGAGCTCTAACTTCTCATTTGGACTTCCTTTGCATCTCGGGTTTGGTCGAATTGGAGTGGGTCTTCAGAAGAGTTGTCGCGCATTAACAGTCCTAGAATTCGGTTCGGTTCGGTAGTCATCACCTTCGTCGGTTCGGTTCGGTAGTCATCTTTCCATTCAGTTCGATGCTCCTTCGGTTCGGGCTCTCCACTCGGTTCGGTTCGGAAGTGTAGTGCCTATTCTCTGCTTGGTTCGGTGGTTACTCACTTCTAAGTTCCTGGATCCGATCATGTCCTTCTCCATTTGCCCGATCAGATCCCACTCGCTTATTTGCTCCGATCCGCTCCGTTCCCTAGCTTACTCCGATCCGATCCGCCCTCTAGCTTACTCCGATTCGATCCGCTCTCTAGCTTACTCCGATCCGATCTGCTCTCTAGTCTACTCTGATCCGATCCTGCTCCATGGCTCCGATCCGATCCTCTGCCCAACTCCAACTCTAAGTAAACGGCCTTCCTTCTCACCAATCCTCCTCCAGTGACAAGTTCCAATCCAGTTCGAATTCCCTTGTTCAGTTCACAAATCCGATCCGACCCCTACTCCGATCCGATCCGGTTCGGAACCTGCACATTTCTGCAACTTTCCAGCGAGCTTTCTACGCCATTCGACGGCGTTTTCGACTAATCTAACTATTCTAATCAATCATAAAACATACCATAGAGTCATATCAACATGTAAGAGCAACCACAAACACCAAACAACAATTCAAATGAATCAAAACGGATCAAAAGTGGCCAAAACTCCTTATTTTCCCTTAAGCATGTTTAAGTAAAACTAATCATAGGGTTAACAAAACTTAATCAAATCGAAACAAATTTCTAACAGAAGCATAAAACATTATTTAAGAATTTCTAAACATTTTTCCAGAATTTATTAGTGTATAAATTCGCTAATCTTCACTAATTACCCTTAATTACCGTAATTAGTGCAAAAACTATGCAAATCACTCACCTTGGCCACAAATGAAACACCAAATCTGAAATACTCTCTGTTTGGGTCGAATTCCTATGTATAGCAGCAGCTCCAACCTTGCTCCGATGCTATTTGGCCTTATTTTGATGTGGTTTAGGCTTAATCTTCACTAAAATGTGTTTTGGAGAGGTTTTAGAGGATGGAAGTCATTACTAAGGTCTCAAGAAGGTTTGTGGCGGCTCAAAACTGAAATGAAAGTGATTTCCTAACCCTAATCAGTCCTCATATACCTCTAAAGCCGAAATTTCCCTCTGGGCCTAGCTGTTAATCACCCGGTTAAGCCCAATTAAGCTGTTTTTCACCATCTGAAACTTGTTTCAGCCATATCTCCCAAATGGTGAGTCCGTTTGGCTAATGTGACCACTCTACGAAAAGAGAAACCATCGTCCGGAGCTAATGGAAGTGGTTTCGGGTCAAAATTCTTTTCCAGTCAGAAGTTATGGCCAAAACAGTACCAACTAGGGGTAAAATGGTCATTTAAAAATCGGGAAAAATCATGAACATGGGAAATGACCCCAATAGTCGTCCCCCAAAGTTACATGACCATACGACTTCGTATGTGAAAGAAATAAATATCCTACGATCCTATGATGCGTAGAATACGGGTCGTTACACTCTCCCCCCTTAAGAAATTTCGTCCCCGAAATTCCTTAACCCTAAACACACAAAGGATCCCGCATGCCTAACAACCACATACAACAATCAAACATGCAAAACAAGCAAACAAGCCTATCCTAGCATGCGGAAAACTAAATCGAAGTCAAAATCTTACCAGGCAAAGAGTTCTGGGTGTGTCTTCCTAATGTCCTCCTCTGTCTCCCAAGTACAATCATTCTCGTCCTCGCTCCACTGTACCTTGACTAGCTTCACCGCCTTCCTTCGAAGTTGCTTCATGTCGTGCGCGACAATACGGGCCGGCTTGCGGTTCCCAACCGGTTCTACTTCGAAGTCCTCTAACTGATCAGGTGAAATAGTCATATCTGAGTCGTGAACGAACTTCCTTAGTTGGGAAACATGAAATACGTTGTGAACTCCCGCCATCTTCTCTGGTAAGTCAATTCTATATGCCAAATTCCCGACTAGTTCAAGAACAGGGAATGGGCCAACGAATCTTGGTGCCAACTTGCCTCTCCTGCCAAATCGTATTATGCTCTTCAACGGAGAAATCTTGACAAACACCAAGTCACCAACGGAGAATTTTAAGTATCTTCTTCTCTTATCAGCATAACTCTTCTGCCTATCTTGGGCTGCCTTCATTCGTTGTTGAATGATCTTGATCTTATCTGAAGTTTCCCTCACCACATCTGGTCCAAGCATAAACTTCTCGCAAGTTTCTATCCAACATGATGGTGAGTTACACGGTCTTCCGTACAAAGCTTCAAACGGAGCCATACCGATACTGGATTGGTAGCTATTATTATATGCAAACTCTACTAGATGCAAATGGTCATCCCATGATCCACCAAAATCCAATATACATGCTCTCAAGAGATCCTCCAAAATACGATTCACCCTCTCCGTCTGACCGTCGGTCTGAGGATGATATGCGGTACTGAGATGTAACTCTGACCCTAGAGCCTCTTGTAAGCTCTTCCAAAACCCACTAGTGAACAACGGGTCTCGGTCACTCACAATGCTTTTGGGTACTCCATGAAATCTCACTACCCACTTCATATACAATTCTGCCAACTTGGCTGCCGTTCTGGTCGATTTGACTGGTATAAATCTTGCGTTTTTAGTCAATCGATCTACAATTACCCAAATGCTATCATATCCCGATCTAGTCCTTGGTAAACCATCGATGAAATCCATCGAGACTTGCTCCCATTTCCATTCGGGAATTTCTAAGGGCTGTAACAACCCACTAGGCTTCTTTTGCTCGGCTTTAACTAACTGGCAATTCATGCACTTGGATATAAACTTCCCAATGTCTCTTTTCATCCCTTCCCAGTAGTAGGTTTGCTTCATGCCTCGATACATCTTATTACCACCGGGGTGTATAGTCAGTTTTGAGTGATGACATTCTCTAAGCACTTCATCTCTCAATCCATTGACATTGGGTACAACAAGCTTTCCATTCTTTCTAAGCCATCCATCTCGATCAAGCCCATACTTGTTCATCTCCTCATCGACACACATCTCTAACTTGGAGATGATTTCCAATAGGTTAGGATCGTCCCTCTGACTAGAGCCGATCCGCTCAATTAAAGTGGGTCTGATCGTCAAACTTGCTAACATTGCTGGATCCAATTCGCACTTTGGTTTGAAATCAAACCCCGCGATATACTCCAGTTGCTTCCATTCAAGGAACATAGCCCCTAAACTGGTCTGTCTTCTACTCAATGCATCAGCAACTGCATTGCCCTTTCCCGGTGTGTATGCGATGTCAAAATCATAGGAAGCTGAGAACTCTAACCATCTCTGCTGACGGAGATTCAGATCTTTCTGAGAGAAGAGATACTTTAATGACTTATGATCTGTAAACAGCTCAAATCTTTCTCCCAAGAGATAGTGTCTCCACATCTTTAACGCGAACACGATCGCTGCCAATTCTAAATCATGGGTAGGGTATCTTCTCTCGTGCGGTTTCAATTGCCGACTTGCGTAAGCTACAACCCTACCACCTTGCATCAATACAGCACCCAGTCCGGTACCACAGGCATCCGTGTATACCGTCATCTCTTCATCCCCCTTAGGAATGACTAACACTGGTGCGCTTGTCAACTTGTCCTTTAGACTTTTGAATGCATTCTCGCACCTTTCATCTCAGACAAAAGCTTGATTCTTCTTGATCAACTGGGTCAATGGTGCTGCTATCTTGGAGAAACCTTGGATAAACTTACGATAATATCCGGCTAATCCCAAGAAACTTCTTACATCTGTTGCGTTCTTGGGCGTAGGCCAATCTTGTACCGTAGCCACCTTCGCCGGGTCCACGGCAATACCATTCTCTGATACAACATGGCCCAAGAACCTCACTTCCCTCTTCCAGAAGTGACACTTAGAAAACTTTGCTTTCAATTGGTGTTTTCTCAACACCTCCATCGCTACTCTTAAATGTTCCTTGTGTTCTTCCTGTGTCCTCGAATAGACCAAAATATCATCAACGAACACAAGGACAAACTTATTCAACTGATCTCTGAATACCCTATTCATAAGACCCACAAAATATGCTGGGGCATTGGTCAGCCCGAATGGCATGACCAACCACTCATAAAATCCGGACGGTGTTCGAAATGCCGTTTTAGCTATACTCTCAGCTTCCACTCTAAGCTGATGAAAACCTGTCGCGAGATCCAACTGAGAAAATACTCTCGCGCCACTCAACTGATCGAACAAATCATCTATCCGCGGTAGAGGATACTTGTTCTTCCTCGTCACTTTATTCAACTCGCGGTAGTCTACACACAACCGAAGGGAACCATCCGCCTTGGTAGCAAATACAACTGGTGCTCCCCATTCAGAAACACTCCTTCTGATAAATCCCTTCCTCAAAAGATCGCTGACTTGCACCTCGAGCTCTCGCTGCTCCCTTGGTGCCATACGACGAAGTGGCATCACTATAGGCCTGACATCCTTTACCAAATCAATACGAAACTCAATCTCTCGGTGTGGTGGAAGTCCGGTCACTTCTTCGAAAACATCCGAATACTGGCCAACCACGGGCAAACCTGACAACTCACTATGCGGAATGTCGAGGGAGTTTAGAAAACTAGCCAATACCCCCTTACTGGGTAGACCACCAAACACTATCCTCCGCTCTAGCTGTCACTAAAAAGCCCTCACAGTTTACCACCACCCTGTATCTTTGGAGCCAATCTACTCCCAAAATAATGCCAAACCCAGTAAAGCCCAAAACAAAGCAATCACAAACAAACATGCATCCATGACTCGATAAGACCACATTACGACAAATCATGCTAAGGCTAGTCGAACCACCAATCGGGTTCGTCACTACTAAAGGTCTATCGACAATCTCGGGCTCCAATCCCAACCTATCCACCAGGTCACTAGATATGAAAGAACTGGAAGCTCCGGTATCAAACAAAACTCTAACAGGAACATCATAAACAGAAAGCATACCTTGAATGACGACATTCTTTCCCTTCTCCGCCGCTGTTGGGGCATTCGACGAAGAAGGAATAGCATTAAGGGCGTAGGCTTTAACTATTTGCTTTTCTTTAGGGGGCTGCGGACACTTGTCCTTGTGATGTCCCATTTGGCCACAGTTGAAGCACTTCCTATCCGCTGGCTTGGCCCGACAATTACTAGCATAATGGCCCTTCTTACCACAGCTGAAGCACTCCACATCTTGCTTATTCTTTTTCTTCTGGCCATCCTTAGTCTGATTCTGCTTTCTCTTATTCTGGGAACCACCCTTGCCTCCACCACTTGCTTGTGGTTTTGGCTCATCTGCGGATGCAACCTCAGTCTTCGGCTTAGGGTAGAGACTTTCTGATCTTAATGCTTTCCCCACAATCGATTCAAACGTCTCATCGATGTGGTTAATAAGCTTTTCCCCCAAGTACTGATCCAAACCAGTTATGAATTTCTCATTCTTTTTCTCGGCAGTATCAATAAGAGATAACCCATATTTTGACAAAGTGTCAAATTCAGCAATATACTCCTAGACAGCTCTGCCATTCTACTTGAGCTCCAAGAACTTCTTAAACAGCACTGACTACTGAGCAGTTGGAATGAACTTCTCGCTAAAGCGAGCCTTAAACTGCTCCCAAGTAATCTGATCTTCGAGAGTAGCTGCCTTTATAGCATTCCACCAATTCATTGCCCGCCCTTGCAACTGACGGGACGCTAGCTTTCTCTTCATCGCATCCTCGATACCCAAATCCTCGAAGATACGTTCACAACTATCCAACCAATCCTGAACATCCGTAGCCGACTCCGTTCCGTGGAATGACTTCCCACCAAGACTAGTATAATCCTTATTCAGCTTGGCAAAGTCGACTCTTGGCGCCTGCACTATTGGACCACCACCATTTCCACCATTGGGAGCTGCCCTCTGTACATCTCTAAGCATCTCTCTCATGAGGTCAGTAAACATCGTCCTCATGTCAGCAGCATTCTCATTATTGGCTCCCCTACCAGCACCTCTAGTATATCGGCTCATCGTCAATCTGAAAAAGGAAACGATTAACGACACCATAGTGGTGCTAGTGCAGTATGACTTCATCCTTATACTAGTAGTAGTAGTGTATATATATATATATATATATAGCTTTTAAAAACCAAAGTAATCACAAATACGCTCTCTCGTATACGTATATTATCTCTCCCTGATAACTTCCCTAGGTTAACTACGCAACCTAGAGCTCTGATACCAAATGTGACGGTCCGCTCCGCACCAGCCTGCATTTCCTCCGGAAGTGCGCTGTACACATGTCCCGACTAGCACGGAACGGTCGCCAAAGAAAGGAAAGAAGGGAATGAACTAATCAAGGAACCTGTAGAATATCTCACAGCGCATGGAATAAAATATAATAATAACATACTTGGCATAAAACAGGTGAGACAGTGCATAAGCTGATAACTAAAATCAACATCAATCATCAGAGCAGCGGAAATTCAAATACAGCTTATTACAATTTTCCAAATTTACTGTCTCTAAACAAAAGAAAGCTAAAGTAGAAGATGCACCACCAATGCCCAAGCAGTGATCTTCAACAACACAGGGAGAATACTATGTATATATTACGTGGAAGCCTCATGCTCGTCTCCGGATCATCTACCCGTGCATCACCAGCTAACCTGTCTCTAGTCTGCTCGTGTGAGCACCCAGAGTAATAAGAGGAAACATAAAACTCTGGGTCAGACATAAAGCCTGGTATGAGCGATAAGCATCTAAACAGAATGATAACAGGTATACTAAACCATACCTGAACCTGGACCTACAACCAAAGAGTTAGTACCACATACCGTACAATACTCTAAGGTGCCATAATAAATAGTGTAAGAATACGGGGGTGGGGTGTACATGTCACAATGATAGCAAACAAATCATCCATAGCAACCATCCTCACATCTCTCACTCAGTGCGTAAAGCATACGATATCTACCACTTTGGGACACTAGACGACTTGAGGTAACGACGAATCCCGACTCGTAGAAACCCTGCTGTGACCAAGCTAAACACATGGAGTCATGACCAAACATTTCAATGACCCACTTCATTGGTCGTAGCCCTTGGTTCTACCGATGCCATAATGGCCCTGAATCCGCCTTCATACCTCCTACCATAGTGGTCCAAAGCTATAGACGTCGATAACCCCTTGGCACGTGTCCCGCAGCAAAGCCCAACCATGAAGCGAACTCGTTGATTCCCATCTGAATCTTGAGCTCTAACTTCTCATTTGGACTTTCTTTGCATCTCGGGTTTGGTCGAATTGGAGTGGGTCTTCAGAAGAGTTGTCGCGCATTAACAGTCCTAGAATTCGGTTCGGTTCGGTAGTCATCACCTTCGTCGGTTCGGTTCGGTAGTCATCTTTCCATTCGGTTCGGTGCTCCTTCGGTTCGGGCTCTCCACTCGGTTCGGTTCGGAAGTGTAGTGCCTATTCTCTGCTTGGTTCGGTGGTTACTCCCTTCTAAGTTCCTGGATCCGATCCTGTCCTTCTCCATTTGCCCGATCCGCTCCCACTCGCTTGTTTGCTCCGATCCGCTCCGCTCCCTAGCTTACTCCGATCCGATCCGATCCGCTCTCTAGCTTACTAGGATCCGATCCGCTCTCTAGTCTACTCCGATCCGATCCTACTCCATGGCTCCGATCCGATCCTCTGCCCAACTCCAACTCTAAGTAAACGGCCTTCCTTCTCGCCAATCCTCCTCCAGTGACAAGTTCCAATCCAGTTCGAATTCCCTTGATTAGTTCACAAATCCGATCTGACCCCTACTCCGATCCGATCCGGTTCGGAACCTGCACATTTCTGCAACTTTCCAGCGAGCTTTCTACGCCATTCGACGGCGTTTTCGACTAATCTAACTATTCTAATCAATCATAAAACATACCATAGAGTCATATCAACATGTAAGAGCAACCACAAACACCAAACAACAATTCAAATGAATCAAAACGGATCAAAAGTGGCCAAAACTCCTTATTTTCCCTTAAGCATGTTTAAGTAAAACTAATCATAGGGTTAACAAAACTTAATCAAATCGAACCAAATTTCTAACAGAAGCATAAAACATTATTTAAGAATTTCTAAACATTTTTCCAGAATTTATTAGTGTATAAATTCGCTAATCTTCACTAATTACCCTTAATTACCGTAATTAGTGCAAAAACTATGCAAATCACTCACCTTGGCCACAAATGAAACACCAAATCTGAAATACTCTCTGTTTGGGTCGAATTCCTATGTATAGCAGCAGCTCCAACCTTGCTCCGATGCTATTTGGCCTTGTTTTGATGTGGTTTAGGCTTAATCTTCACTAAAATGTGTTTTGGAGAGGTTTTAGAGGATGGAAGCCATTACTAAGGTCTCAAGAAGGTTTGTGGCGGCTCAAAACTGAAATGAAAGTGAT
Organism: Allium sativum; assembly: GCA_030737875.1. Lineage (NCBI taxonomy): Eukaryota > Viridiplantae > Streptophyta > Magnoliopsida > Asparagales > Amaryllidaceae > Allium > Allium sativum. The sequence continues at coordinate 594,008,695 of CM060922.1, forward strand.
TTCCTAACCCTAATCAGTCCCCCTATACCTCTAAACCCGAAATTTCCCTCTGGGCCTAACTGCTAATCACCCGGTTAAGCCCAATTAAGCTGTTTTTCACCATCTGAAACTTGTTTCAGCCATATCTCCCAAACGATGAGTCCGTTTGGCTAATGTGACCACTCTACGAAAAGAGAAACCATCGTCCGGAGCTAATGGAAGTGGTTTCAGGTCAAAATTCCTTTCCAATCAGAAGTTATGGCCAAAACAGTACCAACTAGGGGTAAAATGGTCATTTAAAAATCGGAAAAAATCATGAACATGGGAAATGACCCCAATAGTCGTCCCCCAAAGTTACATGACCATACGACTTCGTATGTGAAAGAAATAAATATCCTACGATCCTATGATGCGTAGAATACGGGTCGTTACACCATGAGAGACTGTAATCTAGTATTGAATTTAGATCATGATCGGAAGCACAAGTGAACAATCCTTTCAACGCGGTTGAAACCATTGATCTTACTTTCTGGTCACTCTCATTGGCCAAAGCAACTACTAAATGAAGAAAGAATGTCCAAACTTGCTTGTTTAAAGCAATTTTCTTCTCTTTTGAAGATTTTATAATGATGACATGAAGCATCTCAAGCACAGCTTCTCTACCAGATGAGTGCTCATAGCTGCAATCTACCTAATTTCCAATAACTATCATCGCATCAAGTAGAAAAAAGAAGAGGAAATGCTATTGAATGACATATTACAGGCAGTTACAGTCCCAAGAAAGGAAATGGAAATGAAACAAAAAAGAAAAAGAAAAAAAACGAGATATAAGAATGTACTTCTCCATGGAATCAAGGCGTCTGTCTATCACGGCATCAAAAGAGTTCACATTTTCAGTCTCATGAACTAAAGTTAGATCAGATAAAGCGGTTGACGTAGAAGTTAAGCTACCAGTGTCACTGACATTCGTAAGGTCAATAGCACTCCTGTTTTGCTTCCCTGCACAACAAAGTTCGTTAATAAGTCACAGATGAATGTGAAAAACAATCATCTAACTATAACTAATTCAGCTTATTAGTTGACACATGTAAAAGCTTGATAAATACAGAACTTGATTAGTAAGTACACTTGATGGATACCCAGATGATGCATGTGAAGGATAGGATGTACCGTACGGGTCAGAGTCTGGAGGCGTTGTGTTTTACCCTGCTGATGCGCCAACTTGGGCCATGTAATTCTGCAGTAGTCAGTGACCAATATAAGAAGCCAGGATTAAATTAGCTGTATTTCAAAATGCTATATTATTACTGCTCAATTTTCAGCCAACTTCTTTATTCTTAGAACACAAATGATAAACACGTTTTTGGCAAAGAAATTCATAAACGTAATAACAAACCAGATCAAGCAGATAATGAATGCCCTTCAGACAGAAATAACATAGCTTATATCATACTGATATTTTCGGATATTTTATCAACTGAATGCTACAACTTATGCAGCAAAGCATGAAGTCGTAAGAACTACAAGTCCGATATTAAATGCCAAGCTCTGGAAAGGAAAAGCCAACGTGCTCTTACTCAGGCTATACTTATGACCATAATAAATTTACAACTGAACAGTATCTCACTCCAGTCCAAAACATGTTTTAGCATCTGAATACCTTTTGTCATCTAACAAAGTTCAATGACATTAAATAGCTTCTTAAACAGACAAGAATGTATAAACGAATGACATTAAATAGATTCTTTAACTACTGAATACCTTTAAGCAATCAAGTGCTGAAATACCTCTACTTCTTTTTCTTCCCCATAAATTTTTTTGCTTCAAGAATGTATAAATGATCAAAAAACAATTTGGCAGAACGATCATTCATAACTCAAAAATTTTACTTATTAACAATGGTATTCGCCTATTGATGTACCCAAAAATAAAAAATAAAAATCTAAATGTAATCTTTGAAAATCAATTACTTTCAAGCATCAGTTGAAACACATTTCTTGGGATATCATAACGAGTCATAGGTACAATCAACAAACATCAAACAGCTCGTATATGCATGCGCATGTATGTACTTCGTTGGTGAACCAGCACACTATAATATTATTGAACAAAACATTAAAGCTTGTCGACAATTACAAGAAAATAAATTACCTGAATTAACAGCTGAGCAATTTGAACTTGCGTAGCAGTCCCATTTATCTCAACAGTCATCTCTCCAGGAACACCTTTTGACTCCTGAATTATGATAGTTGCTCCACTGCTTCAACGAATATAACCGATATTAGAACCAACAACCCCTATCACCGCATCAGCAAAGGGTATTGGAACTTGTATGTGCTGAGTCTAAAGAAAGACCAAAAATGTCAACAAAGTGTGTATATGTATGTTGAGTGTGAGTGTGTGCGCGTGTGTGTGCGCGTGTACATATCAGACACAACAAATCAGATTAATAAGCTTGATCAATTCTAAAATAAGGGATTGTCTGGAAGAAGCTAATAGGACAGTCATACAAAGAAATAGGTCTTGATTAATTCAGAACTGCATCCACCACAATAAATCAGATCAAGTGTAACTAACAATACACATACTATACGGATTTGCGGATACTTCAATATGTAGTCAGAAAACACTTACACACGAATTTTGAAGTTATAGGTGAATCAAACAGTCCACAAACTAAAGAGAGATGCAAACATTAATATATGGGTCGGTCTGAGAGTGTAATTAGAGTCAGTAACAAAGCAGATTGGTAGTAAAGTCCCAACTAGAAGAGATTGATTTAAGATGACATTAGCATATGAACATGTAAGAGTAAACGCATTCCAGATCCTTATCCCAAGCAAGTACACTTGGGAGATTCGTAGAAAGGAAACTTCGCTACATAAAAGCAGTAAAATTCCAAATGCTGCATATACCATAACACTGCAAACAATTAAACTTCTACCTGTTGGCCACATGATTGCACTTTTTCTTCCCTCAGCAGCTAGGTAGAGGTAAGAGTTAATTTGCATGGCTAGCAGGTTGGAAAGGAAACTTTGCAAACTGGGTCTTCAAAGCTGGTGAATCAGGCTTTTTATCGTCAAAATTATACCCTTGAAGAGCTTCCATAACCGTCAAAGCAAACTTGGGATCACTGAACTCCACAAAACACAGTACATAAGCTTTGTCTCCTGACTTTCTTGCCTCTTTATGAATGAATCTAATCTCCTTGAAACCAATAAAAGGTTGTTGTGTAGAAATTTTGATTCAAGACCGCTCAAATCAAAAATCTCCAATGCTGCGGAAAACGAGATCGTGGTAATAGTGCAAAAACAACCAATCGAACAATCTCAATCTTATCCAAGCCAATCACAATCACCAAACAATGGAAATAATAGAGCAATAACGAGAAACTAAATTAGGGATTATAGTGGTTCCACCGACGCCTTGTCAGTGTACGTCCACTTTGAGAGAGAAACCTTTATTAATATCAATAGAAGAGTACAAGAGATTGATTACAATGATCAAATTTACTAGAAATATTTGATTTTGTGGAGAAAGGAATTGAAGAAGATTAGGATTGCCTAAACCCTAATTAGAATAAACTTAGATCTAATCTCTTGATTTGTGATCCACCTCCTTTTGTATTCGATGTATCTTATATAGGCATAGAGAAATATGGAAATTCCCAAAATTTCCTCCAAAATATCCTATAGATCCAAAATATTCTCCAGATCCAAAATATCCTCTAGATCCAAAATATTCTCCAGATCCAAAATATTCTCCAGATCCAAAATATCCTCCAGATCCAAAATATCATCTAGATCCAAAATATTCTCCAGATCCAAAATATCCTCTAGATCCAAAATATTCTCTATATCCAAAATATCCTCTAGATCCAAAATATTCTCCAGATCTAACACATAGTATCGCATACTTCAACACTCCACCTCGATACTATATCCGTCTACATCACAAACTCCAATGCACCCAAGCATTTCCTTCTATCTTCAATCAAGAAAGCTTGAATGTTTCCCCAATGAACTCCGGCATAGCCACCGCCCATTGCACTTCACTAACGAGTTCATGCATAGCCCCCACCCGTCAGTGAAGTGTTGAAACATCCAACTCCTAAACCAGTCTTATCAAAAGACAATGTACTCGGGAGTGAAAACGAGTACTTACCATGAAGATAGAACACCAACCTCTCACCGATACTCTTCTACATCCAAGTTTCTCTCTCAACTGTGCCACCCCGTGGCACCTAGCATCTCTCCAAGCGAATTAAGTTCGAGCAATGCTCGAACTTCCCAATCGGTAACTCCTTAGTGAACATGTCCGCCGCGTTATCCTTTGTGTGCACTTTCCGAAGGCATACTTGCTTGTCTTCGTCCATGGCTACTAGAAATGACTCTCTCACTTCAATATGCTTCATCCGTGAGCTAAATGTCAAATTCTCAGCCAAGTGAATAGCGCTTTGGCTATCACATTGAACATCAACACTGTCACGTTCAAAACCCAAGTCACACAACAGTCGCTTCAAATAGAGTGCTTCCTTTGCTGCCTCTACCGCAGCTATCAACTCCGCCTCCGTAGTGGATAAAGCAACTACGGTCTGCAATCTCGATCTCCAACTTATGGTTGTACCACCAAGAGTGAAGACATATCCTGTAACACCCCGAATTTTAGTTAATACTAAAATTCACTAATTACAGGATAAATAATCTCAGACACGGGAATTGGGGGTAACGGGCTGCGTTATTGCGTTCGTCTCGGAAAAATACGCGAAATAGAGTCCGAGTTTTCGAGAATCGGAGTCCGTATGGCCCGGTTATGGCTCAAAGAAGTTTGCAGAAAATTTAAAGCTAAAAACAGATTTAGAAATTTAAAATCAGATTTTAAATTAGAACCAGCGGGGCCAGGCGGGAAAATTCCCGCCCTGACCATGTCGACAGGGCTGTCGACAGGCCTGTCGACAGGGGTGTCGACTTGCCTGTCGACTTGCCTGTCGACACGGAGTGTCGAACCAGGGGGCTTGGGTGCACCAGATCTGGTTTTCTGGCTAGGGCTGGGCTGGGTTCTGGAGATTTCCTAAATCTAACGGACCTAATCTAATCTAGGGTTAGTCTAAGGGCCTAAAACACTCTCCTAATCTATAAATACACCCTAAACCTACCCTAATCCATACTAAAAATAGAAATGATGGCCTCATGCCGCCAAATTAAATCCTAGAAGGAGCCTCCACTAATTTAAGAAGGAAGTTGCAAGCTAATCCCTCCCTAATCAATCTCTAATCATCACCATCTTCATATTTAGCAACTAATTCCACTTCATAAGTTGGCTAATCTTGGGTTTGGTGAGTTTCTATCACTTTAACATCAATTGTTAAAGTAAGTAGATTGGGTGTAATGAGACTTATGGTCTTAAATGCGGATTAGTGAGTTTGAATCATTTGTAATGATATGCTACTCTATGTTTTACTACGATTATGCATAATTAATAAGTGGGTTTATGCATGTTTGATAAGTTGGCTTATGCATGCTTAATAAGTTGGTTTATGCATGTTTAACAAGAGGGTTTATGCATGTTTAACAAGTGGGTTTATGCATATTTAATAAGTGGGTTTATGCATATTTAATAAGTGGGTTTATGCATGTTTAACAAAGTGAGATATGCAAGTTCATATGCAAGTTATGTATATGTTTAAATGCAAGTTTAACATGATATGCAATTTATGCATGCTTATGCAAGTATGTGAATGCTTATGCAAGTATATGAATGCTTATGCAAGATATGTATATGCTTAAATGACATGATATGCAAGTTATGCATGCTTATGCAAGTATGTGAATGCTTATGCAAGTATGTGAATGCTTATGCAAGTATGTGGATGCTTATGCAAGTTATGTGTATGCTTAAATGCATGTTTAACATGTTATGCAAGTTATGAGAATGCTTATATGCAAGTTCAACATGTCATGCAAGATATGTGTATGATAATATGCAAGTTTGGGTTAAATGTAGTTGGGTTAATATATGCTCATATATGCAAGTTGACATCCTCTTAACCCATGACAAAGTTATATGCTAAACCCATGATATTTGTGATGGATCTTCCCCTTTGCTATGTCATGAAATAAGAACGATTTACGTGGGGAACGATGGGGTTGGTAAATATGTTAATAAATGTATGATTGGGTATGATTAAGCATACCATAAAAATAAATTACCATAAGTGGGAATTTACCTATTGAGTTAGGTCTACCCCATGGGAATTTACCTATTGAGTTAGGTCTACCCATGTTATGGAAAACTTGATATTAATTAGGGATAATTAATATGGGGGTGATTAATTAGGTGTAATTAATCGACTAAGACACGAGGTTGGACTCATTTGTAGTGTAAAACTGCCCGGACCCGACCGGCTTAACCAGTTGCTACAAATGTTAGCCCAATGTGGGAGGTCTTAGCCATAAATTAAATACGTGATTAAAGTAAAGACACGAGGTTAGACTCTGTTATGACGTAAGACTGCCCGGACTCTACCGGCTTAACCAGGCGGTCATAACAGCCAGTCTAATGTGGGAGGTCTTTATGGGAGATCACGGTCTTAATTAATTAAGAAACACTTAACCATATTAGCATGTAGTGGGACATGAGGGGTTAAGTGGGTGCCTTGGGTGGCATGTGGAAATTTAGTGGTTGCCTTGGGTGGCATGTGGAATCTAGTGGGTTGCCTTGGGTGGCAATAGAAAATACGATTAGAATACTTAACCAAGTGGAAACATGTAATTAAACATGATTAAAGGGTTAAGTGGGATACACTAGATAAGTGACAAGCTTAGGAGGGTAGCTTGTAGGGGCCCATTTCAACCAATATCCCAAACGTATCTTTGTGGGCTCGACCCATGTCGAGTGACGGGACGCATATTTGGCTTGATTATAAGAGGCCAAAACGGGTTAGCGGTGGCAACGCAAGTCCAACGGGTTTCATATGCGTGTGTGGGCCCGGGCTGGTAGATAAGCCGTTGTTGCATCGTGTAGATATAAAGCCGTGCACCGTTGATAGTATTGGGTTGCCACTTTAGGGGAGTGATACACCCCACTGTGGGACCAGCACGGGTATCTACGGTAGGGAGCCGATCGATGGGGAGTAGTGGGTGCACCTAATAAAGATAGGGGCAGAAGGCACCTATGTAAGGGTACACGAAACTACTGGGTAAAATTGCTAAGTACACCTAGTGGAGGTAGGGGCAGACGACACCTATGTAGTGGGCTAGGAGTACACGAAACTACTGGGGAAATTTTCTAAGTCCTTGGGAGGGATCAACCTTTGAGTAGGAATGACTGGTGTGGTGCAGTTAGTAATTATCCTTGGGTGGGTAGATGCGTCCTTACGGTTTTCTTAGTTTATCCTAAGTCTACCAAGCTGCTTAGTGTAGCCATTCATCCCCAAATATTACCGTAGGTCAAGTTTATGTCTTCTCTGGTTACTTTAATGATTGTATTGTTAAAGTTATAGGACTCACTCAGACTTATGTCTGACCCCGTTGCTTTTATCTTTTTCCCAACCCTTAGGTCCTACGGTGTATCCTAGCGGTAGTGGAGCTTGATCGGATTGCTGTTCCAGTCTTTAGGAGCTTGGATAGATGTAAAGCTCCAGTTATCCAGTTATCTTTTCTTTTTGTTCTGGCTATTGTATGAGAGAGTGGGATTATGTACTTCTTTATTTTGACGGATATTGTACTTGACTTTTATCGTGGTTTTATGATGTAACCAGACATGTTTATTTCCGCTGTTATGAGATGATGTTTTAAATTTCAAGTACTATTTATATCTGTCTTGTTGTAATTTTTCTGTTCTATATTCACTAAAATACTCCACCGATGCTATGGCATTCCCTTAGTGAGTGACCATAGCGGGCGTGGGGTGTTACACGTGGTATCAGAGCAAGGTTACCGGAACAGATAAAATTTTTAGAAAACTATTTTTCTAAAAACATTTTTGGAAGAGATATTTTCAAAAACATGTCTTTTAAGAGAAAAGTTTTTGAAAGAAAAGCATAATCCCCAATAGCCATATCTATATCCTTCGAATTCTCCGTTTTGAATCTTTCCTTTTTCGTTTCAGCATGGCCGAGAATCTTAACTTTCCGGAGGGTGTGACGGTACCAGTATGGTATAGGAGATTGATGGAGGCTAGGGCCACCACTACGGGTCCAGCAAATGTTCCTCCACCAACCGTAGCACCCGATCTTCCTCCTCCCCCTCCTCCTCGCACGGATACTTTTGCTAAGACTTGCAAGGAATTTAAAGCTATGGGAGGGAAACCTTTTCAAGGATCTGAAACTTTTGTGGAAGCTAGAGATTGGCTTAAGGAGGTGGAAGAGTTGATAGATATTTTTGAGATGGAAGAAGGAAAGAAAGTCAAGTTGGCTGCTTGGTTAATGAAGGGAGAGGCCTCATTCTGGTGGGAGGTCACTAATGGAGAACGCCCCGTTGACTCTTGGGCGGATTTTAGGCAAAGATTTGTGGCAAAGTTTCTCTCAAGGGCGGAGGAAAACTTGTATATGGAAAGATTCTTGACTTTAAAGCAAGGAAATCTCTCGGTGAAGGAATATGTTAACAAGTTTAATCAATTGGCAAGGTTTGGCCTAGATATGGTGAATACACCGGAAAAGAAGGCTTTGAGGTTCGTGAAAGGCTTGAATGAACCGATGCATGGGTTGGCTATGACTCATATCCCTATGGGGGCCACCTTTGAGAAGCTAGTTGACATGGCACTCATGCATGAAGAAGAGAAGGGTCCCAATGCTAATAAGGCACCCGAGAAGAAGGGAGATCAAAAGAGACCTCAGCAACAACAACAAAGCAAAGGTGGGAAAGGCAACGGTGGTAAGGGCAAGAAGAAAAAGTGTTTCAATTGTGGGACACCTGGCCATCTAAGCAAGGATTGTCGCAAGAAGAAGAAGACTGGCTGCTTCCACTGTGGCGAAGCAGGGCATCTAGTGAAGGATTGCCCTAAGAAAGGGCAAAGGACGGGGTCTACCTCAGGAGGACAGGTGCAAGCTCTTATGGCACCGAGTCAGGCTAGGGGCCAAGTACAGGCTCTCGCGGTTCCACTAATTCAGGAGAGAGGTAGAACTATTTCCGTTGAAAGTCTGGTTTTTCTATTTGATCATCCTGTCCGTACATTGTTTGATTTTGGCGCATCGCATTCGTTTATCTCATCATCATTAGTTGAGTTACTGCACTTAGACACCAGTCTGGTAGATGATCCCTTGGTTGTTTCAAACCCAATTGGGGGCTCCACTTATTTGTCCATGATATGTTTGGGTTTGAAGATTTCTATACTTAGCATTGAGTTTAGATGTGATGCTTTTGTCTTGGGCTTCACGGGCTATGGGTTGATTTTGGGCATGGACTGGTTATCCAGTAATGGTGCCGTTCTTGATTGCGAAAGGAGAGTTGTTAGGCTCATGACCCGCTTGGGTAACACTCTCGAGATTTCTTGTAATCCCATGGACTCTGTTATGCTAAGTTATCTTGAATCGCTTGACGCTTCGGTCGAGAGTTTACAATCTGTTAGAGTGGTCCGGGAATATCCGGATGTGTTTGAGGAGGTGAAGGGCTTACCTCCGAAGCGGGAGATTGACTTCCGAATATATTTGGTGGATAATGCTAAACCGGTATCTTTACCAGTGCGCCACATGGCTCCTCGTGAGAGGAGGGAACTCCATAAGCAAGTAGGGGAGTTGCTTGAGAAGGAGTTCATAAGACGGAGTATATCAGAGTGGGGTGCTCCGGTAGTATTTGCTACAAAGGCGGATGGGTCCCTCAGACTTTGTGTAGACTATAGAGAACTCAACAAGCTCACAAAGAAGAATAGACACCCATTGCCGAGGATTGATGATCTTTTCGATCAGTTGGTTGGCGCTTCAGTATTTTCTCAGTTGGACTTGGCCACGGGGTTTCATCAGTTGAGGGTGGCTGAGGATAGCATAGACAAGACTGCCTTTAGAACTCCGGATGGTTTCTATGAGTGGCTGGTGATGACATTTGGGTTGACGAACGCCCCTGCATACTTTGTTGATTTGATGAGTAGGGTGTTCAGGGAGTTCCTTAATAAATTCGTGGTGGTCTTTGTGGATGATATCTTAGTATTTTCTAAGAGTGAAGAAGAGCATGCCCTACATCTTGGGGAGGTGTTGAAGACTCTTCGAGCACATAGCCTTAAGGCTAAATTCTCTAAATGTCACTTCTGGAGGAAGGAAGTACGGTTCTTGGGGCACGTGGTCTCCAAGGAAGGGATAGCTGTGGATCCCGCGAAGGTAGTATCAATTCAGGATTGGAAGGTTCCAAAGAATGCTACCGAAGTAAGAAGTTTCTTGGGGTTGGCGGGTTATTATAGGAAGTTTATTAAAGACTTCGCAAAGATATCAGCCCCATTAACCCGCTTGACGAAGAAGAATCTTGTTTTCACATGGGACGTAGACTGTGATGATGCGTTCCAACGGTTAAAGAGAGCTTTAACCACCGCTCCAGTTTTAGTGTTGCCAGATGGGAGCAAGCCATTTGTTGTCTATACCGATGCCTGTGGGACAGGACTGGGCGCAGTCTTAATGCAAGAGGGAAGGGTAATAGCCTATGGTGGAAGGCAGTTGAGGGCACATGAGAAAAATTACCCTACCTATGATTTAGAGTTGGCCGCTATTGTTTTTGCGCTTAAGATTTGGCGCCATTATCTTCTTGGTGAGAGATTCGAGTTGTTCACTGACCATAAATCATTAAAGTACTTATTCTCTCAGAAGGATTTAAACTTAAGACAGCAAAGGTGGATGGAGTTCTTAGCATCCTATGATTTCGAGATAGCGTATACCCCTGGCAAGGGTAACGTGGTGGCGGACGCCTTGAGCAGAAAAAGGTTGTCCTTGAGTCCATTGTTCGTGGAATGACGAAGCTTGGAATTTATCTCGATGTTTGATTTCAGACCTTCCATTGACTATGTACCCGGTTTGCTAGCTTCTTTGGAAGTTAGACCTACACTTTTGGGGCGGATTGGAGAAACACAGAGGGACGACCCACAGTTGGTTGGGTTGGTAGAAAAGCTCATAAGGGGGGAGTCGTTCAGCCATTTGAGTAGGTACACCCTAGACGATAGGGGGTGCTTGCGTAGAGACGGTAGACTTTGTGTACCGCAAGACGAGGGTTTGAGGAAGGCTATTCTTGATGATGCACACCGTTCTAGGATGACCATTCATCCCGGTGGGGACAAGATGTACCAAGACATGAAGAGGGTTTTCTTCTGGGCCGGTATGAAGAAAGATGTGGCCGAGTATGTCGCTCGATGCTTGGTGTGCCAGCAAGTGAAGGCGGAGCAAAGGAAACCTGGTGGGTTGCTTCACCCATTGGAAGTTCCGCAATGGAAGTGGGATAGCGTCTCGATGGATTTTATTGACGGGTTACCCAGGTCGAGGAAGGGTAATACAGGAATTTGGGTGGTGGTAGACAGACTTACTAAGAGTGCCCATTTCATACCTGTGAAGAGCAAGAGAACTGCTCCATGGCTAGCTTCGGTATATCTTCGAGAGATAGTTCGATTGCATGGGGTACCCTCTAGCATAGTGAGTGATCGAGATCCTATCTTCACTAGCGAGTTCTGGAGAAGTTTGCAAGAAGCAGTGGGGACTCAATTGTGTCTTAGCACCGCATATCATCCTCAGACGGCCAGACTGAGAGGGTGAATCGTGTTCTAGAAGACCTTTTGAGGCTTTGTATCTTAGATTTTGGAGGTACATGGGAAGAGCACCTTCCATTGGTAGAGTTCGCATATAATAACAGCTTTCAGTCCAGTATTGGTATGGCTCCTTTCGAAGCTCTCTATGGAAGGCCTTGTCGATCACCTACATGTTGGTGGGAATCTACGGATAAGATCTTGCTTGGGCCTGATATGATTAGGGAGACTTCTGAGAAGATTGACTTGATTCGAAGAAGGATGAAAGCAGTGCAGGATAGGCAAAAATCTTATGCGGACAAGAGAAGGACGGATCTTGAGTTTGAGGTTGGGGATATGGTTTTTGTCAAGGTATCTCCGTTGAGAAATGTTGTTCGCTTTGGATCTGTTGGGAAGTTAGCACCGAGGTTTGTTGGGCCGTTTTCTATTAAGGAAAGGATTGGACGGATGGCATATAGAGTGGAGTTGCCCGACAGACTTAGTGGTGTACATGATGTATTCCATGTGTCCCATTTGAGGAAGTGCTTACATGAGACCGCAGAGGTGGTAGAGCCGAGCTTGCTTAGAGATGTAGAGGTAGAGCATGATGCGACTATTCGACGAGCTCCTACTCGCATCCTTGGGTCAGAGACTAGGAAGTTGAGAAACAGAGAGGTTCGACTAGTCAAAGTGCAATGGGGAGAAGATTAGAGCAACGCAACTTGGGAGACGGAAGCGAAGATGCGTTCTTTGTATCCATTTCTTTTTGAGAGTATGTCTTTTAACTTCTCCTTTATCGTTTGACTAGTACTTATCTTATCTTTAGTATGCCCTCTCATTAAGTACCTTTGACCTTTAGATAGGGTAAACCTATGGTTGAAACATGTGTTTGAGACAAGTTATGGTTGATGGATGCAAGTGGATGCAAGTGTTTGCTAGTGGTTGCTCGTGGATGCATATACACACACTCTAGGCACTAGATCGGCTCAGTCACTTCATATTGCATATTGCATAAAATTGTGTGTAGGAAAATATATTTATGGATGTATAATGGTTGTGTTGTCACATGGATGATGCATTTTGGTGAATGATTGTGCACTCATGTAGATATTGTATGTGTCGATAGGGTTCTCTCGCATACATAATGGATGCATGGCACTATCATGGTTTGCATATGTTCATACATTAGATAGGGAACATATACACACACTGTTTGCATATGCTCATACATCATTAGAAACTGTTTAAGGACAATGGATGCCCGTGGTTGATGATTTGAGTAAATGGTTGTTTGGATGGTAGGATATGCATTCTCCTTAGCTTAGAGATTTCGGGGACGAAATCCTTTAAGGAGGGGAGAATGTAACACCCCGAATTTTAGTTAATACTAAAATTCACTAATTACAGGATAAATAATCTCAGACGCGGGAATTGGGGGTAACGGGCTGCGTTATTGCGTTCGTCTCGGAAAAATACGCGAAATAGAGTCCGAGTTTTCGAGAATCGGAGTCCGTATGGCCCGGTTATGGCCCAAAGAAGTTTGCAGAAAATTTAAAGCTAAAAACAGATTTAGAAATTTAAAATCAGATTTTAAATTAGAGCCAACGGGGCCAGGCGGGAAAATTCCCGCCCTGACCATGTCGACAGGGCTGTCGACAGGCCTGTCGACAGGGGTGTCGACTTGCCTGTCGACACGATGTGTCGAACCAGGGGGCTTGGGTGCCCCAGATCTGGTTTTCTGGCTAGGGCTGGGCTGGGTTCTAGAGATTTCCTAAATCTAACGGACCTAATCTAATCTAGGGTTAGTCTAAGAGCCTAAAACACTCTCCTAATCTATAAATACACCCTAAACCTACCCTAATCCATACTAAAAATAGAAATGATGGCCTCATGCCGCCAAATTAAATCCTAGAAGGATCCTCCACTAATTTAAGAAGGAAGTTGCAAGCTAATCCCTCCCTAATCAATCTCTAATCATCACCATCTTCATATTTAGCAACTAATTCCACTTCATAAGTTGGCTAATCTTGGGTTTGGTGAGTTTCTATCACTTTAACATCAATTGTTAAAGTAAGTAGATTGGGTGTAATGAGACTTATGGTCTTAAATGCGGATTAGTGAGTTTGAATCATTTGTAATGATATGCTACTCTATGTTTTACTACGATTATGCATAATTAATAAGTGGGTTTATGCATGTTTGATAAGTTGGCTTATGCATGCTTAATAAGTTGGTTTATGCATGTTTAACAAGAGGGTTTATGCATGTTTAACAAGTGGGTTTATGCATATTTAATAAGTGGGTTTATGCATATTTAATAAGTGGGTTTATGCATGTTTAACAAAGTGAGATATGCAAGTTCATATGCAAGTTATATATATGTTTAAATGCAAGTTTAACATGATATGCAATTTATGCATGCTTATGCAAGTATGTGAATGCTTATGCAAGTATATGAATGCTTATGCAAGATATGTATATGCTTAAATGACATGATATGCAAGTTATGCATGATTATGCAAGTATGTGAATGCTTATGCAAGTATGTGAATGCTTATGCAAGTATGTGGATGCTTATGCAAGTTATGTGTATGCTTAAATGCATGTTTAACATGTTATGCAAGTTATGAGAATGCTTATATGCAAGTTCAACATGTCATGCAAGATATGTGTATGATAATATGCAAGTTTGGGTTAAATGTAGTTGGGTTAATATATGCTCATATATGCAAGTTGACATCCTCTTAACGCATGACAAAGTTATATGCTAAACCCATGATATTTGTGATGGATCTTCCCCTTTGCTATGTCATGAAATAAGAACGATTTACGTGGGGAACGATGGGGTTGGTAAATATGTTAATAAATGTATGATTGGGTATGATTAAGCATACCATAAAAATAAATTACCATAAGTGGGAATTTACCTATTGAGTTAGGTCTACCCCATGGGAATTTACCTATTGAGTTAGGTCTACCCATGTTATGGAAAACTTGATATTAATTAGGGATAATTAATATGGGGGTGATTAATTAGGTGTAATTAATCGACTAAGACACGAGGTTGGACTCATTTGTAGTGTAAAACTGCCCGGACCCGACCGGCTTAACCAGTTGCTACAAATGTTAGCCCAATGTGGGAGGTCTTAGCCATAAATTAAATACGTGATTAAAGTAAAGACACGAGGTTAGACTCTGTTATGACGTAAGACTGCCCGGACTCTACCGGCTTAACCAGGCGGTCATAACAGCCAGTCTAATGTGGGAGGTCTTTATGGGAGATCACGGTCTTAATTAATTAAGAAACACTTAACCATATTAGCATGTAGTGGGGCATGAGGGGTTAAGTGGGTGCCTTGGGTGGCATGTGGAAATTTAGTGGTTGCCTTGGGTGGCATGTGGAATCTAGTGGGTTGCCTTGGGTGGCAATAGAAAATACGATTAGAATACTTAACCAAGTGGAAACATGTAATTAAACATGATTAAAGGGTTAAGTGGGATACACTAGATAAGTGACAAGCTTAGGAGGGTAGCTTGTGGGGGCCCATTTCAACCAATATCCCAAACGTATCTTTGTGGGCTCGACCCATGTCGAGTGACGGGACACGCATATTGGGCTTGATTATAAGAGGCCAAAACGGGTTAGCGGTGGCAACGCAAGTCCAACGGGTTTCATATGCGTGTGTGGGCCCGGGCTGGTAGATAAGCCGTTGTTGCATCGTGTAGATATAAAGCCGTGCACCGTTGATAGTATTGGGTTGCCACTTTAGGGGAGTGATACACCCCACTGTGGGACCAGCACGGGTATCTACGGTAGGGAGCCGATCGATGGGGAGTAGTGGGTGCACCTAATAAAGATAGGGGCAGACGGCACCTATGTAAGGGTACACGAAACTACTGGGTAAAATTGCTAAGTACACCTAGTGGAGGTAGGGGCAGACGGCACCTATGTAGTGGGCTAGGAGTACACGAAACTACTGGGGAAATTTTCTAAGTCCTTGGGAGGGATCAACCTTTGAGTAGGAATGACTGGTGTGGTGCAGTTAGTAATTATCCTTGGGTGGGTAGATGCGTCCTTACGGTTTTCTTAGTTTATCCTAAGTCTACCAAGCTGCTTAGTGTAGCCATTCATCCCCAGATATTACCGTAGGTCAAGTTTATGTCTTCTCTGGTTACTTTAATGATTGTATTGTTAAAGTTATAGGACTCACTCAGACTTATGTCTGACCCCGTTGCTTTTATCTTTTTCCCAACCCTCAGGTCCTACGGTGGATCCTAGCGGTAGTGGAGCTTGATCGGATTGCTGTTCCAGTCTTTAGGAGCTTGGATAGATGTAAAGCTCCAGTTATCCAGTTATCTTTTCTTTTTGTTCTGGATATTGTATGAGAGAGTGGGATTATGTACTTCTTTATTTTGACGGATATTGTACTTGACTTTTATCGTGGTTTTATGATGTAACCAGACATGTTTATTTCCGCTGTTATGAGATGATGTTTTAAATTTCAAGTACTATTTATATCTGTCTTGTTGTAATTTTTCTGTTCTATATTCACTAAAATACTCCACCGATGCTATGGCATTCCCTTAGTGAGTGACCATAGCGGGCGTGGGGTGTTACATATCCAGAAGTTGATTTTCTTCGATCCCTATCACCAGCGTAGTCCGAGTCACAGTAACCAACCAACATGCAATTCTTCTCTTTACTACCCCCAAAAACAAGGCCATGAGATGCTGTACCTTTCAAGTATCTCAAGATAAGCTTCACTGCTTCCCAATGCGATTTCCCCGGATTAGCCAAGAACCGACTAACCACCCCGACGGCATTTGCAATATCGGGTCTTGTACACACCATGGCATACATCAAACTTCCAATCGCACTAGCATATGGCACCTTTGCCATGTAAGCTTTGTCTTTCTCCTCGATAGGTGATCCCTTACTCGAAAGCTTTATATGCAAAGGTAAAGGTGCATTTGACGCCTTTGCATCCTCCACGCTAAACCGACAAAGCACTTTCTTAATGTACTCCTTTTGAGTTAATTTCAACTCAAAATGCTTTCGGTCCCTTACAATCTCCATGCCCAAGATTTTCTTTGCTTCTCCAAGGTCTTTCATCTCGAACTCCGCCTTTAATTTCTCTTTCAACTTGTTGATTTCTGCCTTGTCCTTAGAAGCAATGAGCATATCGTCCACGTACAAGAGTAAATACACCCAACAATCATTTCCTAACCTCTTGAAATAAACGCAAGCATCCTTGATACTTCGATGGAAGCCACTTTCAAGCATGAAATGATCAAATCTCTTGTACCATTGCCTAGGTGATTGCTTCAAACCATATAGTGATTTCTTCAACTTGCAAACTAGTTTTGACTTACATTTTCCAACAAACCCTTTTGGTTGCTCCATGTAGATGTCTTCATCCAAGTCTCCATGCAAGAAGGCGGTTTTCACATCTAGTTGCTCCAACTCCAAGTCGTAAATAACAACTATGGCAACTAATATCCGGATAGAAGTATGCCTCACAACCGGTGCGAAGATCTCATCATACTCCTTTCCTTTCCTCTGTGCAAACCCCTTAGCCACTAGCCTAGCTTTGTATCTTCCATCTTCCTTCACCTTATATATCCATTTACACCCAAGAGAACGGTTTCCTTGAGGAAGTGGAACCAACTCCCAAGTCTGGTTCTTCATCAACGATTGCATCTCTTCCTCCATGGCGCAAATCCACTTCGAGCTATCACTCGAATCCATGACGTCACCAAGGTCCATCGGCTCATCTTGGACTACATGAAGAGCATAGTCCAAATTCTGACAAAAGCTAAGATAGTTCCAATCACCATATCTTTCGGGTGGCCTTATATCACGACAACCAACCCGAGTAGCAATACCATCACCCGGTCTTCCTTCAGCTCCACCTTGAACTGAATCTTCTCTAGGCTCGTGCACATCACCAACACTACTAGAGGAATCCTGTGGACTATGTGATGTAACATCAACCGCATTCACCTCGCAAACACCTCGAACATCTCTACTCTCTCTAGGCCTGAAAGTGGGAATAACTTCCTTCTCCTTTGATTCACCATGAACCAAATCCGGAACATCCGATGAGCCTTCATTATCCTTGAACATAGCCGACTCATCAAAAGAAACATGACGAGAAACTGAAACCTTCTTCGTTTTTGGATTCCAAATCCGATAGCCTTTGACACCATCCATATAACCAAGCAAAATCCCTTTGAAAGCTCTAGGTGAGAGCTTATCATTCCCCGGATCATGCACATAAACAGGACTGCCAAATACACGAAGATAACTCAAGCCAATGCTCTTCCCCTTCCACACTTCCTCCGGAATTTTGTTATCAATAGTCGAGCATGGAATTCGATTAATAATATGCACCGCGGTTGACAAAGCTTCGGCCCAAAATCCCTTAGACAAACCCGATGTCAATCTCAAGCATCGAGCTTTCTTTAATAGAGTTCGGTTCATTCCTTCCGCCACTCCATTAGATTGCGGATCTCCCGGTGTAGTAAAATGCCCCTGAATACCATGATGCTTGCAAAAATTCAGAAATTCTCCAGAAACATACTCGCCGCCATTATCGTACCTAAGAACCTTCAAAGTCTTTCCACTCTCATTCTCAACAAGAGCCTTCCATTCTTTGAATCTTGCAAATGCCTCCGACTTGGCATTCATTACATACACCTAAACCTTTCGAGAAAAATCATCAATGAAAGAAATATAATATCTTGCTCCTCCCAAAGAAGCTACAGGTGCTGGTCCCCAAACATCCGTGTGCACATACTCAAGAATCCCTCTTGAATCATGTTTTCCTTCACCGAATGACAGTCTAGTTTGCTTCCCCATGACACATTCCTCGCAAAACTCTAACTTGCTAAAACTCTCACCATCAATCATCTCCCTTCGACGAAGAACATCTAAACTCTTCTCCGAGACATGACCTAATCTCAAATGCCACAGCCGTGTTGCATCTAAGCCATGAGAACTATCAACACTAACACAAGTTTCTCCTTCCACGGTCACTCCTTAAAGCAAATAGATACCATGAGTTCTAGCGCCCTTCATAACCACAAGCGCACCCTTCGAAACCCTCGAGCTATCACTCTCAATGGTGATCTTGCAACCTAGAGAATCCAACTGTTCCAAAGAGATAAGTGACTTCCTTAGTCCCGGAACATAGCGCACATTAGTGAGAGTACGAACCACTCCGTCAAACATTCGAATTTGCACGGATCCAATGCCTTTCGACTTGCAAACTGCACCGTTTCCCATAAAAATTGAATTTCCTTCTCGATCAACATAAGAAGAAAAACAATTCCTATTAGGCGTCATGTGATATGAAGCCCCTGAATCAAGCACCCAATCGCTGCCCGAAACATCCGATGCTACAGCCGACAAAACATCTACGTCTTCCTCACCAACATCTGTCTCCACCGCAACTGATGAAGATGCTACTTCCTTCTTCCCCTTGTTTGGACAATCATTCTTCCAATGACCAGGTTTCTTACATATAAAGCACTTGCCATTTCTTTCCTTCAATTTTCGTCCTCCACCGGGCTTCTTAGACTTAGAACGCCCCCGGTTTCCCTTCTTCTCTGACTTTTCTTTCTCCGCAAATAAACCTTGACCATTACCAGCACCACTACTACCATCACTCAGCTTCTTCATCTGATCTTGCAATTCCTCACTAAGAAGACCCGTCTTGACATCATTTAGAGTCAATGTATCCCGACCATAGATCAAACTATTTGAGAACCCAGTATAGCGTTCAGGCAACGAACATAGCAATATCATCGCCTTCTGCTCCTCCTCAATCTTCAAATCTACCGCCTTCATCTTCATTAGCAAATCATCAAACACATTTAAGTGCGCCTTTAGCGAAGTTCCTTCCTTCATCTTGTAGGTAAAGAAAGTTCGCAACAAGATCAGTCAATTCTTCATATACAACTCCTCCAACTTGTTCCAAATACCTTTAGCAGTCGTCTCACCACTAATTTCGGAAATAACATTCTCCCCCATGGCAAGTTAAAGTGTAGTGAATGCCCACTCTTCCATTTCTTCTCTCTCTACATCTGAGATGTCCTCTGGCAATAAATGTGTATCAAAAACCACCCGATGTACCCGATTCCGCCTAAGAACCGCTTTCATCTTCCATTGCCACTTTTCGAAATCATTATCGCCATTCCACTTGTCGATAACCAATTGTGAACCAGCAGCTGCATACGACCCACGTACATAAGGAGCTACACCACTTGGACCACCTGTTGATGGATTATTTGAACCTGATTCCGGTATTTCTACAACTATCTACCAACACCGTTGCTCTGATATCAAATGTTGTGTAGAAATTTTGATTCAAGACCGCTCAAATCAAAAATCTCCAACGCTGCGGAAAACGAGATCGTGGTAATAGTGCAAAAACAACCAATCGAACAATCTCAATCTTATCCAAGCCAATCACAATCACCAAACAATGGAAATAATAGAGCAATAATGAGAAACTAAATCACACAGGGATTTATAGTGGTTCCACCGACGTCTTGTCAATGTACGTCCACTTTGAGAGAGAAACCTTTATTAATATCAATAGAAGAGTACAAGAGATTGATTACAATGATCAAATTTACTAGAAAAATTTGATTTTGTGGAGAAAGGAATTGAAGAAGATTAGGATTGCCTAAACCCTAATTAGAATAAACTTAGATCTAATCTCTTGATTTGTGATCCACCTCCTTTTGTATTCGATGTAGCTTATATAGGCATAGAGAAGTATATGGAAATTCCCAAAATTTCCTCCAAAATATCCTCTAGATCCAAAATATTCTCCAGATCCAAAATATCCTCTAGATCCAAAATATTCTCTAGATCCAAAATATTCTCCAGATCCAAAATATCCTCTAGATCCAAAATATTCTCCAGATCCAAAATATTCTCCAGATCTAACACATAGTATCGCATACTTCAACAAAGGTCAGAATAGATGACCAACTTCCCTTCTTGTACAATCTTTTGGCAAGCTGTCAACAAATAGAATATGAGATTCGTCACCTGATAAAGCTTCTGGTTTTTGCAAGAGATCAGGACGTTCATAATACAAAGCACTAGGGCTTGCATGATGTGAAGTATCACCTCATAACAAAACTGGATCTTCCAATGTGTGAGTCCGCTTGCACTAATCCCTGAGGTGGCTAAACCATAATTTCCGTATCGTGAAGGAAACAGATCATTTTTCCCACCAACCGATGCATGCAGGTATCCGGTGCCATCCAAATACTGTCCATAGCCTAGAGTTGAGCTATAAGAAGAACTATACCCTGAGAAAGAATCCCGTGGATCCATGCTGTCGATCGGTAGTGCTGAATGTCAGGGCTTTCCTATGGTGGCGGAGAACCAGAGGCAATGCAGAAGATCAACAGCTTCCATAGTGGCAGAAACGGTGGTCAGTTGATGGCAGCAGGTACTTCTATTGGGGAACTGAAAAGATTTTTACTGGCTTATGTTTTGTTTCTTACTTTTTTTCTTGACAAGACATTGAAAATTGAATTCTAAGTTGCTACATGCTGTTATGGTAATGCTGGATGCTACTTTAGTTTATCGGTTCAGTTTATTCATCATTAAAAATAGCAAAATATGGAGAATCAAATCCTCATTTTTGATAAAATATTAGAAAAATGGATTTATTCTCTATTTAATTGGATTAAGAAATAATTCAATAATTTAAATCAAAACTTCAGCTCAAAGTTTGAACAATATGAGCTACAGAACATTATTCCAGTGTGATCAATAATATTTTATGATTCAACAAATCAAGATACCTGATTAACCTTTATTTCATTCTTTTAATGTTACAAAAGGATTGGAACTTATAAATCAAAACAGTGTTTTCCTTCCCAAATTTCATAACCAAAACACTTAAAAGTGGTGTTATGTACATGTAACAACGATTTAATGATGACTAGTAGAAGGCTGTTTAATTTCAGATGAATTTCTCTTTCCCCAGCTTCGCTGTCCCCACGTGTCTATTTGACCTGAAATCAGTAAGTTATCCACTGTTCAACCATTGCAGTGGTTTCCACATGCTAACGAAATTAGGGTGATGAGTGAATTAGATTAAAGTGACACAATGAAATAGGAGATATAGGGACAGATGATTTGATCTACTTTAGTCTTGCCCTTTCAATTAAAATCAAAAGTTAAATTACAATCATGTCAAGTATAAATGTATGCAAACGTTAACTTTAATCAACTGACTTAATCTGCTTCAACAACAATGAACTCCATAACCGAAATATCAAAAGGTTGAGTACTCATTACGGTTTTTCACATGATAAAATTTGAGTATCAATAACTAAAGAGAGAATTGCAAATCAACCTTTTTCCATTGATAGAATGTTCAGTAGGGGAATGCCAATGCAATTGGTTTATCTTTTACTCGGTTCCATTCAAAAATACACCACCTGCATCCTCATTCCATTTGAGCTACAAAGTTGCAAACAAAATAAATTAGGTTTAATTTGTACATCTCATCACAAACAGTATTGCGTTTTAAGAATATTACCATAACATCATGACCTCTATTTTTCAGTACAGCATTAGCAGGTTTGTATGTCCTTCTAATACGACCCAAAACATTAGGAATTTACACCTATTATTTGTTTAATAAATATGGATTCGCTTACCATAATCCAAACCCAAGATTAGACCCAAAACGCACGAATCCGCCCTAGCTTCGACAAATCGATTGAGGATATTAGAGACGGAAGGAGTTTTCTTTCTTCAATCGGGTCAGGAGGTTGAAGCCAAACGACCTATGATTTTGGAGGGAGGGGAAAGGGTTTTGGAGGGGAGAGATGATAATTTGTGGAGTGTTAGAGGGAGATGGTGAAATTTTCGTGAGGGGTTAATAATTTCCGGGGGAGCGTAGCAGGTGATATGGTTCTAGTTAAGTGTGTAAATAATAACACTTCAAAATAACATGTTATTAAATAGCGTAATTAATATCATATTTTGTTGTAGTGGGAGAACATTTTTGATTATATTCTAAAGGTTCATTTTCTAACATTAAAGGCGTAAAATTCAGGTCCAAATGATTTTGAAATCCGTTGCCTTCTACTTCTTTTTCAGTTCCTCTGGTTGTTTATTATTCTCTTATTGTGAGTTTCACAATTTTGTTCTTCATTACCCTTATATTAATTAGAAATTTCATTTTTTTTTTGTCCGCTTATTTTACTTGGTAGATTGTTTTTAAATGGTATATATGTTCGAAAAATCTTGTATTTCTCGACTCAGTGATGGTATTCTCATAAATATCACCGGTTTTAGATTTACATACTAGCAACTGATATGCAATACTATTTTGCGCATATCCAATGAAAAATCTATCGTTTTTGGTCCAATTTCGTCCTTCTTTGGTTTAGGTATCTCTACTTTCACAAGATATCACCACACTCTTAAGTATTTATAGGATGGTGGTCTATTTTTCTATAGCTCATGTGGAGATTTTGAAGTTTTCTTTTGAGGCATTTTATTTAAAATGTAATTAGCAGAAAGTATATCTTCTCCCCATAAGTTATTCGGTAGATTAGAACTTATAAGTAAAGCATTCATTATCTCTTTAAGAGTAAATTTTTTCGTTCTGCTACACCGTTTGATTAAGGAGAATAAGGCTCTATCATTTAATGGATTATGCCATTTTGCGCACAGAATTCCTCGAATGGAAATTCATATTCACCTTCCTATCACTTCTTATGGCTTTGATTTTCTTATATAATTGATTTTCAGTTTCTGCCTTATATTGCTATAACATTTCAAATGCCTCATCTTTGCTTCTCAATAGAAACACATGGTAGTCTCTAGTACAGTTGTCTATGAAGGTTATGAAATATCTATTCTCTTTGCAAGACTGATATGTTTGAAGTTACATATATCTGTATGTATTAAGTCCAAGGACTCAGTATTCCTTTCGATATGTGAAAGGAAGTTCTGGTTATTTTTGTCTCGGCGCATATTTCACATTTATAACTTGAATTTATTGAAAACTTAGGTATAAAATCTAAGTTAATCATTTTTCATAATGTATCAAAATTAGTGTGGCCTAATCTGGCATTCCATATACTAGAGGATTCGACGATATAAATTAGAAAAATCAATTTTTATTATCATAATCCTTTGGCACAACACTCATTACATTCATTTTAAACAAGTCATCGCTCACATATCCTTTTCCTACATAAACTCCTTTCTTTTATAAAACAAAGTTATCGGAAACAAAAACTAATTTGAAGCATTTTTTCAAAAACCAGAAACCAAATTATTTCGATGTTTTAGGATGTGTAGGACATCGTTCAATGTGAGCTCTTTTCTAAAGGTCGTTTTCAGAATGATTTTGCCTTTTTCTTGAACTTTTGATGTGGAGGAGTTTCCCATAAACAATTGTTCATCTTTTGTCACGGTTTTGTAGTTGGAAAACATCCACTTGTTGGCACAGATATGTCTTGTGGCACCAGTGTTCACAAAACATTCTTCGGTATCACCAATCAAGTTGTATTCAGAAATCACTGTAGACAAATTCATTTCTGAAATATCATTAGAGAGTTTCTCGCATTCAGTGAAATTTTCTTGTTCTCTCTTCTTCTTAGGACCTCGACATTCGCTTGCCTTATGCCTTTTCTTCCCACAGTTGTGACATGAACCTTTGAATTTCTTTGCATTTGGGTTGCATTTCCGTTTTTGCTTGTTGTTCTCCTAAGCCTCAAACACATTTTCCTTTATCACTATTGCATTGGTTATTTCTTCAGATTTCATGTTGTCATGTTCAATCGGAGTCGAATAACAAGATCTTCCACTGTTATTTCCTTTGTTTTATGTTTTAGATAATTCTTGAAATCTTTCCATGATTGAGGTAGCTTTTCGATGGCAGCAACCACTTGAAATAATTTGCTTAATGAAATTCCTTCATCAGGGACTTCAAAAATTATCACCTGCAACTTCTGGATTTGATTGTTAACAGTTTTGACATCTATCATTTCGAAATCGAGGAACTTTCCAACAATGAATTTCTTTATTTCAACACCCTCCATTTTATACTTTTTATCTAGAAAAGCCCAGAGTTGCTTTGATGTCTTCACTGTGCGGTACACATTATATAAACTGTTATCCAGTACACTAAATATATAGTTTTTGCATATGAAGTCTGAATTTTTCCAAATGTTGAGTGCTTCGACTGTCATTGCATCAGGTTACAATTTGTTTACTTCATGAGCAACATCATTGAGGTATTTTTCAAGATTTAGTGTTGTCAAGTAGAATAATATTTTCTGTTTCTGGCGCTTAAAATCTACTCCAATGAATTTTTCTGGCATCTCATCATGAGATAAAGTGACAGTAATTGTTGAAACCAATGCTCTATTCTCAGTGGTGGTCAAATGTGGATTTGTTGCCGGTGTGTTAATGTCTCGTGCCATTGTTTGTAACATAATGACACCTATCAGTGATATATTAATACTTATAAAATTATTGTTCTAAGATTGTTAGGTTAAAGCAGTAAATATGTAACACGAATTACTACAAATATGGTAAAGAAAAATATTTGCAAAGAGTTTGCAAAAACTATGTTAATTTATTTTTTAGAAAATCTTTTGCAAAAAACTGAGTTTAGAAAATCGATGCAAATAATTTGCAGAAATTTGTTTGCAAAGACTTTGCAAAAACTATTGTAAAGATCCAGTAATTACAGTACTTATTCGTTTGTACGAGTACAAAATTCTCTATTTCATTAAAAACAATATTTCTCTATTTACAGCGCAAAAGGTTGATGAGCATCTGTTTCTCAAAATAAAATAGACATGCTTTGCAAAAATGCATTGGAATTTGTAGATCCGTATGAACTCAAGAGAATAATTAAGAGCAGAGTTTATCGAGGAAGAAGAAGATTCTGAAGAATTGTTCTCTTTTGTTTTGTTTACCTTGTCCTATATATAGTGTGGGAGGTCCGATTAACAGTTTAACGCTTGAAAAGGTTGCGACCCTTTGACCAAGTGGTGCGACCATTTTTGTGTCCGTTTCTGTTTAAATTTAAACAGGAAAAACTATTTGATTATACTAGTTTAACAAAGTCATTTGCCACTACAACCTGCTAATTGCAAAGTGCCTCTAATATGCCTCAAACCTTCATTCGCCCACGCCGTGGATGCAGGTGCAGGTTCGGGTTCGGGCACAAGCACGCACACGGGCGTGCGCGTGTGAGTGGACGTATGCAGTGTGGTGCGTTGAACCACCCGTTAAGATGGCTTTTGCTATAATATATCTCGTGTCTCAGGGGAACTATAATAGTGTCCTCGTCTTTTTATATATCTTATATAATATTTATTACATACCAGGAGTGAGACTCTATGAATTCCAAGACATAGAATAGTCATTCATTTCCAACAATGAAGTCCATGGCTGGGGCAACAACGATTTGATAGGGGAGGCATCATTTCTTAATAAAGTAAGGAAATTGGGTTTTGGAGAGAAGTCGAAGAAACGAATGAGCGGAGGGAAAGAAATGAATTGACTGGCAAGAAAATATGGGAAAATATGTTTTAGAAAGCGGTTTAAGGAAGTTTATTTACATAATTTAAGTTCTTATTTTAGCAAGATGGTTGTGTAGAGCGATTCTACACAGCCGATTCGTATTAATAATACGTAGGATAAACGATCAACAAGCCTGACCTCTGGCAAATAAGTTTAAGTACTGAGTACCCATACAAACATACTACGCCATAATGTACAAGCATAAACGTCAACATACTGACATAAATAGAATGAAACATATAAATCAACCAGAAAGCCCATAAACCATGCACCAAAACAAGACAACGACTGTAAGCCAAAAAACTGGTTTTTGGGAACTGGACGAACCACAAAGTGAACTAGATGAAGTAGTCACCATGGATGTGGGAATGACCTTCGCTAACGCAACCCCTCCACCTCCGAGTTGCCCACCGACTCCTCTGATTGAATTTCATTAGACATCAACCTCAGTCTAAAAGGTAACCACGCATCAGCATCTGTCCATAAAAAGTAAAAATGAGTTTGGCACAACTGTACCCCATTGGCCGAACAACCATTGAAGCAACGGTTGTTGCATTCCAGCCAAAACAGTCTAGGTGAAGGCGACGATGAAAATGTCAAGGTTAGTGGAAGGGGGAATATTACCAATGATTAAAGTGATGAAATGGTGGAGGAATGGAACCAAAAACATGTGAAGCCATAAAGGTCCAAAACAAGTAACTGAGGTCACAGTCGATGAAGAGGTGAGGGACGATTCATCAGCAAGGTGGCATAGATCACAAGTGGGATTCATCAGGATGCTTTTGTGGATCAGTTTGTCTTTGGTGTTGATGTTACCACGCGCTAGGAACCACAAGAAAAAGCGTGTCATTGGCGGTGCCCTGATCTTCCAAATTCTGGTGTAGTTGAACGATCGTCCAGATATGGAAAGAAACTTATAACAAGAATTGACTAAAAAGATGTGTTTGTAAATGAGGTTCCAGGTGCAAGTATCAGCGTTAGAGGAGAGGGAGGTTTCATGGATGATGCTGGAGACTTCGTGTAACTCGTCCATAATAGCTGGGTGAAAGTAAGCGGTGGGGGTGATGCCGAAGCACCTTGTTGGATAGTTTCTTGAATGGATATTGATGGATGTAGGGCGGTGGAGGGAAGGGAAGGGTAGAGGTTTGCAAGAGGGCATTCGTAAAATCAGGTGTCAAGCCAGAAGAGACTAGTAGCGTCATAACCAACCCAAATGCCAAAAAGGTAACTAATGCGACGAAGTGAACGAAGGACTCCACTCTGGAACGGTGATGGGTGGGTTTGGGGACGTGCATGCAGAATGGCTTCAGGTTGGTTGTTGTACTAAATAGAGAGAATCCATGCTTTCCAGATAAAAGCACCAGGGACCAAACAACACCATAGCCGCTTAGCAAGTAGTGTGTGGTTAAGAAGACGGAGGTTGGGAATTCCCAAACCACCAGCATTAACATCCACGCGGGTAGAACTCCAACTCACAAGTGAGCTAGCAGGTCCACCATGTCAGAGAAAGGAACGACGGAGTTGATCAATTTTGTTAATAACCTAACTGGAGCACGATGAACAGAAAGCCAGTAAAGGGGGAGTGCAGAGAGGAAGACTTTGATGAAGGTTAGACGACTGGTAGTGGAGAGGGAGGAGGCTTTCCAGCATGAAAGTCTTGATTCAGTTACTGCAGTGAGGGGATACCGATCATGGCGACCGAGTTTAGTCAGATACGTAGGTATGATACAGGGAAGTGCTGGAGCTTGCAGTTGAGGACTTGGTTGATGGAAAGGCGAAAATGGTCAGCGCCGCCTAACATGATAATAGAGTTTTTCGAGAAGTTGATGGATAGGCTAGAGATTAGTTCGAAGGAGTAAAGAAGAACTTTAAGGCAATGAATATTGTTTGGTATTGGTGTGAAAAGTATAATGTCATCGACAAATTGGATGTTAGCGCATGCGGGGTCGATCGGATGTGGTTGGATGCTGGTGAGGATATGGTTATTCAGGCCAAGTCTAATCATCTGGTTAAGGATGTCGGTGAAAAGAATGATGATAAGGGGAGAAAGAGGACCAAAATTAAGTTTTAAAGCGTAAAAAACAACATATTATGCTAAAACGCTGTAATGAGAGGCTGTTGAAATTTATTTTTCTTGTAGTGGTTATTCTTTTTTCTAATATAAGAATGAACGAATTTAAAGTTGGAGTCGCCATCAAGGATCCACTTGATTCTTTCCTTCTGATGAAGGAAATCATTCTTAATGCGCAACTCAAAGGAAAAGACGAGTTGGGCTTGAACCCATTCCACCTTGTTAGAAGCTGAAGGATCTTCATCATAAGATGCTTTCGCTATGATAAGAGTTACTTCCACTGAACGAACTCTATCAAATATAACCTTGAGAACCTGAGTGTTTCGAACCTTCAGATAATATTTAAGACGCTTGAGCGTGAGAGAGAAAACTGTTATAGGGCTACCTATAGTAGGGAGAGACCAAGATTCCTCCACTATTTGGAAGGAGTGATGAGATCTCCACATGATTGTAATTGGAACGAAGACGGCCCCGATAATGCGAAAGAGGAGCATTGTAGAATCATAGGAGCATGATCTGAGTTAGTGCAATGAAGGTGAGCGATCAAAAAAGAGAAAGGAAAGATAAATTACCTCTCTGAACCGAATACTTGATTGAGACGAGAAAGGATCCAAGTGGGATCCTCTTGGTTATTACACCAAGTAAAAGAAGACCCAACAAATGACATCTCAAACAATCCTGATTCGATGATTAAAGAGTTGAAATCTTCCACCACCGCGTGGTTAATAGATGCCCCTATGCTTCTCCACCTGGCACCATACTTCTCCACCTGGCATGACAAGACATTGAAATTGCCCCCAATGACAGAGGCACCAAGACCTAGCACAGAAAGGGACAAAATATCGTGCCACAAGCTCATACATTCGATGCGATCGCACATGGCATATGCTATGGAAAACAAGAAAGGGAAAGGAAGGATGAAATCGAACACTCAAGCTATAAAGTTGAGTCGAGTCGAAGAGGAAGCGCACATGGATGTTTTTAGCCCAGAGAATCAAAATCTTGTTGGCAACATTGAGTAACCCGCCCCCCAATGTTAAGGGAAAGGACAATATTGGAAAGTACTTCAGAACCATGATTGGCTCCTGAATTTTCACCAATAGATAGAATGTTTCTTGACGATGTGCTTAAGATGCCCAAGGGTGGCATTATTTACAACACCGCTAATGTTCTAGAATAAAACGTTCACCCAACGATCAACCAAAAGAATGAAAACCAAATAAAAACAAAAAACAACACATGGATAAAAGGAAAAAAACGCAGATCAGATAAAGCATGCGGTGAATAGTCCTAACTATTTGCTCAGCCAAAGCGAGCGAACGAGTGTGAATAGTGTGAGGGGTACGAGACTGAGACCCAGCTCCCCTCCGAGAAGAGCAGACGAAAGAGTAGCCAAAAAGCCCAGTAGCGGGGCTGCAACTTATGCAAAGGATGCCAGCATACTGGCCACATCTGGCTGGTCTTCTCGCTTAGAAAAGGCGAGTTGGTCTAATCGACAAGAATAGGATTTCCTAGCTAGATGAGCTAAACGATCATTAGTGATTGTAATCTTGTTCGGACTAAGAAGAGGGATAGATTGAGAAAAGGACGAGCAGAAGATACAGATGTGGAAGTTTCAGGAACAAACACCACCACTTGCTATGTGGAACCCACAACAATAGAAACGTCGTCTGGTTAACGAATCTGCTTAATGGCGGATCTCCAACCATTGATATGGCCAAAATAAGGAGGGATACAGAAACCCCCATGAAACAATGTAGGAGCCAACTACAAAGAGAGAAGCACCTCGGTGATTGACGACATATAGACTATGACAACTAGGTAATCCATGTACTGTCTTCCCCATGAGAAGGACCAAAAAACCCAAGTCAAAAGAGAAGCAATCCAACTAAGTAACTGCAACAACCCAAAAAAAAACCACACCCATGCCATTGACTGGTATAGCATGGTCCGGAAAGAAACTGATACCAAGGCAGACCAACCATCAGAACCGAACAACCAACCCAAGAGAAACTGGAAAATCCCATATCCACAAAAAAACATGCACGAAGGGACAATCGGGCCAAGTACAGGAAAGGACCTCAGGGAAATAACCAACCCAAAAAAAAGAAAACCAACAAAGAAGCACAAAACCCCCAACACGAGAAGCCATCATGGACTGGGCTGGGAGTTAGATCCAAGCACTATCCATGGCTCACTCAGTGTCGAAGACCTAAGAACACACGCAGGCCCTACAACCGAAACACGTAAAACTGGAGTATCGAAATGCCTAATATCACACAACACAAGGGAGAAACCATCCAACCGTATAACAATATCATTACCAGCAAAGCAATGTAATAAATGGGGGAAAGGCATATCAGTCATTGAGTAATGAAAAAAGACAAAGGACGATAAGCTACCGAACAAGAGCCCCGCTTAACTACCACCTGAAAATCCTCAACTGCCACACTAGTCCGAAGACCAACTGGTTGCAACTGATGATCTAAATCAATCAATGTTTCACCATACAGTGTTCACGAAGAGGCTAACCTGCGCCTAACTTGCTCCCTCTTAACAAAACTCGACCACGATGAGGCATATTAGACAAGAAGTTGTTGGGATCATCCAACGAGAAACTCTCATCTTGTGCCTCGCCAAAATAAAGAGGATCAAATGAATTTTTCGTAGGTAGGGGTTGTAACAACCCGGAAATCCGAGCCAGTTTAAAAATTTTATTTTGGCAATTTTAACGAATTTTGAGTATTTAAAATGAATTATTTTAAATAATATCATCGAAAAATTTATTTTTAAATAAAATTCGAACGTATATATTTATATACGTCGTCGTTAGAATATAAATATTTATTTTAAATTATAAAAGGAATTGAAAATGGCGCAGTAGTTCGATAATTCGATTTCAAACTTCAAATGAATGTACCGGGTGCAAAATAAACCGGATTTTAGTGAAACCAAAAATAATGGAATCTATCTTTCCAATGAATCCTAAGAATCGAAATTTCATAGCGTGAATCAAAAGATATGTCCAGTTGAAATTTCAGAATAGTCGCTATGGAATTTCGGCCCCTGAAAATAGCCATTTTGCAAACGACCTCGGATTTCGACGAAACCACTTTTGTTGGATCCGTGATGTCAAATTATTGCTAGGTTTCAAATTTCGTAATTTTTCGAATCAATATGTGAGCGTGGCAAAGGAAAACGCGTTTGACCAGTTTCAGTTGATTTTAATCGACTGGAAAATGGCCATTTTTTAAAACGGTCTCAGAATTCGAAGAAACTAGTTTTGTTAGAACCGTATCATCAATACGAAGCTAGAAAATATTTTTCTGGAATTTTTCGAGTCCGTATGTGACCCCGGTAATTTGAAATGTACGTTTAAAATTCAGTATAATGATTTAAATGTAAATTAAACGAAAACTGATCGTAACGGTCGAATTGACCTGCGGTATATATCCCATTGTGTTCGGAATGGGGGTGATTAACTATGGACGACAGGCGGTGGGCCTCGTTTCGAGGTCGAAATAAAAAGTCAACTTTTTGAAATTAAAATTAAAATAAATATATTCTCTCTCTTCCTTTTAACTCCTCTGCCCCCCCTTCGTTCTTCATTCATACGAGAGGAAAGAAAAAAAAAAGAAATCGAGGAGGGCGAGGAGCTCAAATCCGCCGATGCCGCCATCGTACGCCCCCCTCGAGTCGCCTCCCGCCCCACCTGGCCTCGCCGCTCTTCTCCCCCCCTCTTCTTCCTGCTCGCGTTCACCCGCATCGAGACCCCCCAACCTCGCCGTCAGCCCCTTCCTCCTCACGAAGAACGAGAGCCACCCCCCTCCCCCTGCTTAAAAACTGCTGCGCCCTCCTGAACCCCGCAACACCCTTCCCCTTCACCTTGACCTCTTCCTTCAGCCACTACCTCGCGAGAAACCCCCCCTCCTATTCCTCAAAGCAATGTAAGTCTTTATTAAATTATTATTTAATGTAATTAGGTTTTTATAGTAATAAAAATATGTTTTTTATGATTAGAAACATATGATTTTGCCCTTGGAGGAAATTTAGATTTTTGTTTAGGGAAAAAGATGATTTTTGTGAAGATAAAATTTAGATTTTTACAACGATAAAAGTTAGGTTTTTAATTAGTGAATGTTGAGATTTTTATAACAACAAAGACGGGATTTTTATATTAATAACATAATAAAAATATGATTTTTATTATATGTGAAGTTTAAAAATATGATTTTTATTATATGTGAAGTTTAAAAATATAATTTTTATATAAGTAGTGAAGTAAAAATATGATTTTTACTTCGATAAAAGGCGAAATCTTTATGTAGAGAATAGCGTGATAAAAATATAATCTTTATTATATGAACACCGTTATAAAAATAGAATTTTTATCTATATAGTAGCGGTGTAAAAATAGAATTTTTATCTATATAGTAACGATGTAAAAATAGAATTTTTATCTACATAGTAACGATGTAAAAATAGAATTTTTATCTATATAGTAACGATGTAAAAATAGAATTTTTATCTATATAGTAGCGGTGTAAAAATAGAATTTTTATCCATATAAAGTGATTATAAAAATATGATTTTTATATACATAGCAACAATATAAAAATATAATGTTTATATATGTAGTGAATACGGGCAACGAAAGTGACATAAGACGAAAAGGTGATGATTTCCTACATAAGAAGAGTCGCGGTGAATGGATTTGGCTTGGGTGAGAACTTCTCACTTTAAATCTTGCTTTTCTAGTTATAATATATATACTAGGATGCAGACGGTGCTTAGCAGCACCCGACACCCGTCATCCACAGATCATGGATGGCTTGTATGTTTGATTGTTTGTTGTGATGAAAATTGATTGTGTGACGTGAAATAAAATATTTATATAGTTAAAAATATTTTATCGTTAAAAATATAATTTTAACGCGTGTGTGAAAAAAATGTGTGTTTGTTGATGTGAAACCCCACACGGGTGTTGGGATGATATTTGAAGTCCACTCATCCCGATTGATTAGTTGTTTATCGATCGATTGATTGACAGGCTGTTATAAGCGTTAGATATCTATATTTGATGCTTATACAGTGTGGTGCACTTTGGATGATGATTGATTATTTATTGTTGTGATTATATACATGTGTTGTATGGAATCCATATAATTAACGTTATATGGTAATTGATTGGGCCTTATTCCATTTGGGAAAAATAAAGAATAGAATGAAGTATATATTCATGTGTTGAATAGAATAAATAATCATGTGTTGAAAGAAATATTTTAATAATAAAATTTACATCTTTATCATATTTAAAATCATTCTCTTACTACTTTACAGTTGGAGTCTGATTTGAAAATCAAATGACAGATACCATAATTTTATAAAATATTTTTAATAACAAAAATAGTTGTGTTGACAGTACTCATTCGTTGAGATTAGTCAAGTGTTGAAAGAAAGATAGATTCATGTGTTGAATAGAATAAATATTCATGTGTTGAATAGAATAATGAAGTGATTGAAATATATAAAGCCGTGTTGATTTGAGTTGCGCCATTTTGACGTGAACGATATTTATATCGATTATATTCGTTTTTATAATGAATATTGAAAAGTGATTTCAAAATCGAATATATTGAAATGAATTCGAATTGAAGTTGAATTGAAATGAATTCGAATTGAAGTTGAATTGAAATGAATTCGAATTGAAGTTGAATTGAAATGAATTTGAATTGAGGTTGAATTGAATTGAAATTGAATTGAAATCGATTTGAATTGAAATCAATTTAAAATGAATTTAAAACGAATTTATAAAGGAATATTCAATATTGATTTGAAATTGAATATGAAGTTGAAATCGTTTTGAAAACGAATTTAAAACGATTTATAAAATACGTTTTGAATTGAAATCGATGAAATATATATAATATATATATATATATATATATATTATATAATGGCCTAAATAGAACGCGCCGCACTGCGGCAGTTCATGAATTTCGACCATTGACTTCGAATGGACATTACGGGAGATCCGGCCGTCGGATTCTCCTAAAATCGGAACCGTTGGGTTCGTATCGAAAAGAGCTTTCCAATGAATATTAGAAATTTGAAATCTAATGGTTGGATTTGGAATTATGTCCAAATCAAATTTGGAAAAGGTCGCTATAAGTGCAGTTCGACGGCCGTTGATGGAAATCGACTGTACGGGCCTTGATAAAATTATTAAAAATATCAATAATTTGTATAAAATCATAAGAAATGATTTGGGAAAAATTGGGATGAAAAACTCCATATTTGAAAAGATAAAAATAGATTTTTATCAAAATGAACTAGTTTTAAACTAGAATTAAAATCAATTTATTTTTGAAATAAATAAATTGAATTTGAATTGGTTTTGAAAATAACCAGAATTTCCAATATATATAAAGTGGAAGTGGATTTGAATCGAAATTGTCTTTGGAATATTTCGATGTTGGATTCCGTGATTATACAGATATTGTTGTGGAAATTTGAAAGATATATTTATATCGTTATTTCCAATACGATATTTGTTGGTTACAGAATTTGATATTGAATATAAGCCGGTATATTTTTTATTCAGAGTCTTGTATTTAATTTCAAATGTGATTTTGGGTTTATCGTGAATCGTGTTTTAGATGACATTGGTTCTTTAACCCAGTTAAAGACAGGATATTGATTTTTGAAAGGGATTAAAACTAAGTGGAGTTTTAATGAATCTTTAATTAGATTGAAATGTGAATTGATAATTTAAATTATCAAATCTGAAAAGTGATCGAGAATGGAGTACAACCGGTTTTGCTCCAAAGCGATAGTTAAATCTGTAATTAGATTTGAACATGAAATGGTAATTAATATTTACCGATAACACCGTGGTGTTAGATATGGAGTATTACCAGTTTTCTCCATGGGATAAATAGGTTGGGATTGGGAAATAAAATAAATAATTACTCAGGTGTGGTTCGCTAAACCCGACTAGTTTGAAATGATATCCAAAGGAAGATTAAAGAATAAATTTAGAAGGATTTATCTTTGATAAAATTAATGGGAACCTATTCCCTAATGATGTGAAAATTTGGATAAAAGAATATTCTAAATTGGAATGAGGTGTTTGTTGTGTTTGTGTAACATTTGTTTATTATATACGTGGGTTATTCGGAAAGGCCGGGTTTATAACCATTCTGAATAACCGATTCGACGATAAGTCGAAGATGAAGACGGTGGTTGAAGACCGGAAGTCTTCACATCGTTTGGGTGGTTACTGATGATCTTGATTGGGCTGTACACCCAAGATGAGGGAATCAGTTAGTGATCGTCCAGACGTACTTAGAGATGGATGGATATGCGAGGAAAGTGCCTCCGGTTTCGTTCAGACCCAGAGCGAACTTGTAAATGAACTGTGTGTCTGACATTGGATTTTATTCTGTGTTAATTGATCTCTATTAAATATACATCTGTTTGGCGGCAGAGAATTTATTCTCTTGCTTAACGCCCTTCTCTGAGACGTACGAGCTCAGAGGTTGTATATCGATGGACATCAGTCGCATGGAGTGAATTGCCAGTGTGGCACGCATAAGTGGCAATTGATCAAGGCTTCTGTTGAAAAGCAAAGTCTTGTGGTTGATGATCAAAGCACGGCCTGTGTGGCGTAGCTTTGTGTATAACGTGAATTCGTGAGCCTCACACCTCGGTATGAGTCAAAAACGGGATAGTGACTGCAGGGAGAGCACTACGTTTCTTTCTAGCTATGGGTGGTGTCAGTGCTTAAACTGGCTGACATTTATATACTTTTCACCTGTGTGGTTGTTGGATGCGAGGCGCCTCGGATATAGGTCTGTTAGGACCGGGAAACGTGTGTTCAGGAATAACTAATCCTCAAAAGTAAGAGAGGACCGGCCCTGAAGATCCAAGGATCATAGTGGGGTCCTGAGACATTTGCTAGAGTGTCTCGAATCGGAGAGGAGCTTGCCCCTTGCCTCGACTCATGATGGAATCTAATTTCCACTACGTGATATTGCGGTTTTGTTTGTAGAACCTAGTATGGCGACATAGTTGATGGTAGTTATGCCGCCTATGATTGATACTTATGATTGAAATTGTTTTGACACTATACACTTATAGTAATATCAAATAATGTGTTTTTGACGTATCAAGCATGCTTTGGCTACTATAAGGTAAAAACCCTATCCTCTGGCTTGCGTTGCATTATGTGATGGGACCTGGGTCTTTTAATAGCTTCATTTTTCTTTATTTAGCATTGCGTTGTTTGTTTTATGCACTGGTATTCTTGGGAGGAAACCCATTCCGTGTTATACGGTGTGGTCCCTTAATTTACCGAACTTTAAAATAAAGATTAATAACTGTTTTAGTTCTCACACCAGTCACATGACTGACCTGGAGTTTATTGTTTTAACCTAAACTCTGGGTGCCCCTATTTTCCACACGGGCAGCTAGTAGTTTTGGTTTTGCAGATTTATATTCACAGGATCCTGATTTACAGCAGGAACGATGCTCGGAAAGCTCTGTATCCGTGTATTACTTTCAGTTGTGTTTTGTATTATTTTCCGATGCGATGTATTTAAATGTAATTTAAATCTCTGATATTTATCAAATGTGTATATTATTCATTTATACTCTGTATATTCTTATATCTGATGGAATTGTTGTAATATACAATGAAATGTTCTTCTGTCTGCGTTCCGATGTGTGTTGTTCTCATCTCAATCCGGGCTTTCCTTACTGGGGGAATTCGGTTCGTTATAGGGGTAGTAGTGCATGGTAAGTTGCATCACTGTCCACCGCACTTAAAGCAACCTCCCCACATGAACGCTGGGGCAAAACAGAGGGACACACCGATAATTTATGACGTGGACCTTCGACATATGCCTACGATGAACACGCTTCGACATAACCACTGAACAATCCAACACCGACCAATCCACCAAGGGAATGGAACAACAGGACATAATTTTAGGCAAAAACTTAATCGGGGGCACAGGATCACCACAACCACCCTCTATCGGCACAAATACAGAGCAAAGAGGCTAGTCAACACTCGATTTACCCTCGTTAAGCACGACGCACTGCTAACAATGGCAGCACAACGAAGAGGCAACATCGAAGAGAAAAAACACAGTCTCAGCTCCATGAACATACCAACCACAACTAAAAAGCATATTCCGAGGCGTAATCACTCAAAGAGGAAATCTTAATCATCATTGATTTAGGGAAATTCTCATAAATAAAGATGAGAACTCCTGAAGCAGCCAATAAAGCTGAAATAACGAATTCCACCATCAGGCAAATCTTAACAAAAGAGCCAACAACGTAGAAACCATTACCTATAAAAACCGATATAAGGGATACCCTAAAATCACCAAAAGAGGCAGAGAAAGGACAGCCACGAAGAACTGAAAGCACAATAGCGAAAGCCAACAAACTTTGATAATAGCGCAAACCAAGAGCGACCAGGAAAAGAAAAGGGAGAAAAATCGCTCAATTAGAGAAAGACCAGACTGCTGTGAAAGTAGTCATTGTGTTTTTTTATTAAATAGGATCTTTCATTAGTGTGACTTATAGCTCATGTCCTAGAACTAACTATCTTTGACTTAACAAAATAAATAATTGAAGCAACTTTAAGTATAGCTTATATTAAGAATATGAAAATATGTATGTGTTAAAAACTAAGGTAATAATCACTTAGTTCATTAATTGGTGAAATAAGGTATCTTGAAAAGGTAATATATGAACATAAAAATGTTATAGTAAGAAAATCTATACAAATAAGATTTATAAGATGATGAATTGTAAATAAATGGAGTCTATTGAATTAATAAATTTTATATGAAACGATTTTGAAATCATAATAATATTTTGACAAGCATAATATTAATTATAATCATGAACATGATAGTTTGAAAATTTTCACTTTATTCATAGTCTAAAAAATCTGAAATATTAATTTGATTCAAATAAATAAAATTGGAATATTAATATAATTTAGAAAGATGTTATGAAATGATAAGGTCTGCTTTATAAGGATATAAACTTTACATAAGAATAAAGACTATGAATATAAAATATAAATTAAACTTATAAAGTTAAATGGATTTTATAAGTATAATTAGGTAAACCTTCATTTTTGCATGTTGCAGAGCTAATAAAATTGAATACTGTTCATTCTAATTTGAGTTTAGCCATTTAAAAATAAATGTTGAACTTAGGAAAGTTGGAAATAATTATAAACGATAATTTAGACTTTGGTAGCATTGGGAATAGTTTAGGATTGCATTGAAATGAATCTAATTTAGTGAGATTGAAAAAGATATAAACTTAATTCTTAGGTTGATTCATGTGGAAAATACATTAGTGTTCTTAATTTTAGTTAAGATTTGGGAACTTAATTAAGATGAAATTAAGTGTAAACTTTAAGGATTTAAGAAATCTATTGAGAACTAAGCAAGTGAAATGCTTATGTTAAGAAACCATATATAACATATGTTTGGGGTATAGTATATGATTTCCAACTGCAATTGTAAATTTGTATATTTGAATAAATGATAGAAGTTAAAATACATTAAATAAATAAATGAGCAGGGGAGATTATATAATTTTCCCTATTCAAGATTTATAATAAATAAATGATTTGAAAATATTATTTATAATATTTATATTTGGAAAATTTTCATATTTTGTTTTAAAAAAGGAAGGGTTTTAAATATTTCTGTGACAATAAGATTAGACTATCGAGTACTTGGTGATTTTGGGCGTGCGTCTGATCAATGTACGTGTTAAATCTTATAAGTAACAAATAGATATAGAATCACACTCTAATCGCTTTAAAATGATTCGGATGATGACTATAACAACATCGATTTTTATTTTCATGTTTCGAAAGTGAGATAGATGTATAGTACCAGTCTAGATGTCGAGTATATGTTAAAAAATATTTTGAAATATCTAAACTTTTAATTCTAATATCTACTTGTATATAAAACTATGTAAGAATTTAATATGTATAACTTGATTTTTAAATATATTAAATTGCTTGATTATTATTTTCTCTGTCTCGTTCCTTTTCGGGGACGAAAAAGTTTGAGTGGAGGAGAATGTAACAACCTACAAATATGAAAGATCTTAAATTGAGTATATCTGGATTTAAGTTAAATTCAAAATTTGAATTTAAATTAATAAATTGGTAATGTTGAATATTATATTTTGTCGCATTTATCAAAATAAAGGAATTGTTGAAATTTTAGTTTTTGGTCAAAATTCGAATTTAAGTTGAAAATTTATTTTTTAGTGATTCTGGATTAAATTTTAAGATGATCATAAATTTTTATTTTGTAAAATTGGAGTTTTATTGCTTCAAATTTGCAGTTTATGTTTGTAAAACGCGCATAGAGATGATGTTTGTATGAGTATTTCTCATTCCTCCCTCCAATCTTTTCTAATAGTTTGTGTTTCTATTTTCAATTGTGAATTCTTGTAGGCTTTGTGGTCCGCTAGACATTGAGATTTTGAAGATACTTCTCCGGTGAGAAATTCTTCAGATAAATAACATAATTTTTCTTCTTTCTTGTGTGTGCCTTTCTTCTACCTTATTCCATCTCCTCTGAAATTTTTCTGCGAATTCAATGGCTTCTCTCTCTATCCAAATTCCTAAATCAAAACAAAATTTCAAATATCCACTCTATGAATCAAATTCTTATCCTTGCTTCTTCTTCTAATTCCCTTGAAAACCGTAGTCCTCTTCAAAAACCCTTGTCTTTGAACTTCCTTCTTTTCTCCCTTAAGCAGCCATCAAACCTGATCTGAAACAAGCACCAAGACATCCTAACTACTTGAAACCCCCTGTTGCAACTATTTTCCCTCCATATAGCCATGGTTGAACCCAAACTCCGCAAAATCCGAACACTAATTCCCTTTCTCCTCTTTTCTATTTTCTATTTTACTAGATTTTTGCTCCATCTTGTCACGGTTATAACTTCCTCTTAAAAACCCAGATTCACATTTTCCGTTTTCCCAAAATCATTGAATCTAATTAGCTACAATTTTCAAGTTTACCATTTTTTTCAAATTTTGTGTTTTACTGTGTCAACAGCGCAAATCTTTCAAATGAATTCTAAACCTAAATTTTCTGATTTGAAAATACCCTTTATAGTTTCATTCTTGTCTCCTTCAAAAATAATAGAAATCTTTTTTTATTTTAGAGAAAAAATTTGTAAGAATTTTGATATTGATCACTTTTTCAAATTTAATGGTTAACAGAATTAAAAATCGATCTTAAAATGACTAACTTTTTTCTGTGTTTGTAAATTCTACGAAATCCAAACCCATCTCCCCTGGCCAAAACCCCCCACTGCTCTCTTCTTATAAATTTCTTGAGATGGGGTTGTGGGTTATTTATCTTTGTGAAGAAAAGTGAGACTTTATCGCTCATGCTAACATTTTGATATATAAATGAAATGTCATTTGAATAGTCACTAAAATGTCTGCATTAGGATATGTAGTTATGACAGGATAGAAATTGACACATAAACCCAATAATAAGTTATGTTTGTTGATATGTGACATTTTGTTTCTATGTATATTATAAGTTCACTTTTGGCACTAATGACATGCAATATATGAGATACACATGAATTGTGAGATTTGTGATATGATTATATAACATGTGCTGATGTGTAAGCCTGGTATGTATGTTTATTATTCACACACTACAAGTTCCCTGTAGATTAAGGAAATCACTATCGGTCAAAATAATGTATACCCACTATACCTTTCGATATTAGATCGGGATACAGATTGAAATGATATACACCTAGAAATTTAATTAAGCAGCTTGAAATGATACATACCTGATCCACTGGACCATAGGATAGAAAATAATATATGGACATCGTTGATTAATAAAAAACTATTTTTTGAAATTTTAATTAGGTACTATTTCAATAAACTGATCTTGAAATTTAATTTAAATAATTTAAATTAATTTTTTTTGAAACATTTAACTTGAATTTAAGTTAAAATTAATTCAATAAAAGAATTTAATATGATTTTTAAATTGAATTTGTTGTTAAAAAAAAATTAATTAAGATTTAGAATTTAAAGTTAAGGTTTAATTTAAATTATATTAATAAAATAAACTAAACTAATATAATATAATAATTCAATTTAAAGCGTTTTAATTTAATATATAAGACTTATTTAGTTTAAAGAATTAATTTAATATAATAAAGTTAATTTAAAGAAAGAATTTAATTTTAAGATTTAATTTGTTGACTTAAGAAATGAAAGGATTTGGTTTGGATTAAAGATTTAATTGATATAAGCTTTTATTTGTTAAACTAATAAAATTTCAAGTTAAAAAATTTGATTAAGAAATTAACTTGATAATTAAACTTTGAATACAGTTTTGAATAATACAATAAAATGATATGATTTTAAAATTTAAGTTTTAAACTAAATTAAAGTAATGTTTTAGAATTGGAATTCTAGTTGTAAACTAATAAATCAGAAATTTCAGATTAGAACATCTCTTCGTATAAATAATGGCCGTTAGCTCTGATCACCTTTCAACATCAAGCTTATTGCCTATCACCTCACATCAAACCCTATAACAATCTGACCCTCCGCCCGCGCCTGATCCGCTGAAACCTCCTGCGACTTCAACATCGACAATGCCAAACCCCAAAGCAAACTCATTCACCCCTCCTAATCATGCATGGACTTCTTTGTTCAATCGCCTCCCACGCAATGCGAGGAAGTACATGCCCGTTGAGACTGATGGAATTGTTGGGGCAGGAGCGAAGGTATGGATTGATACGTTGGTGGGTTTCTTCCTTGACCAACCTCTTTCATACATGGGAGTCATACAGAAGTTGAATTCCACTTGGTGCTTGAAAGGCTCAGTAAAAGTCAAATCCGATGGAAAAATTTTCCTCTTTCAACTTATGGATGAGGAAGACAGGCATGAGATCCTCACTGTTGATCCGATATTGATGAAAAACAAGCTACTTATAATCAAGCTATATGACTCCAAGATCTGCAATGTGAATGGTATGGTTAAATCTGTATAATATATCGATCTTTGCCTGGTCTCTCCCTGGTATATATTGGTTGGCAAGTCGAATAGGAAAATTAATTTGCATGGATGAAATGCCAGAGAAGATAGAGAGGATTTAATATGAAAAATGCTTGATTGCTATTAACCCTGAACATGAATTAGTTGATGATTTCTTGGTGGAAACCCCAGATGGTGGAACCCAATCAATCAAAGTGCAAATTTTTTGGAAACTCGATGTTTGTATTGCACGTAAAGTATTCAGTCCCAAAACAACTACATGTGACAAGAAAGAAGCTGCTAGCAAAACAGAAGAAACTACTCAAAAGAAAACAAATACTCAAGTGATCGATGAAGAGCATAACAAAGCCTAGCCAATGCAAAGAAGGGGAACCATTATTAGGAGAAGAAATGTTGTTAAACAGGTCCAGAAATGGCCAAAAGTAGGTATACATAAATTAAGCAATACTAACTTCAAGCGTACCTCATTTGCCAAAGAAGCTGATCATTGTATTGACCCTCTAAACTACATGGAACAAGTGAATGATCAGTGCACAACTATTCTAGAAGATGGGGAGATTGAAATGGAAAGAGACAATTACAAGGAAATGCAAAAAGGTATGAATGAAATATGTCAAACTATTGAGGAAAGGAATAGAGAATATGCAAAGAAAAATATTAAAGCAAATGTGTCCAGTGTCAACATAAGTAGTGTTGCTAACATTGAGCAGAATATTGTGCAAAGGAATTTTGTGCAACACACATAGTCTGATGTTACCAGTACATTTTATACACCAAGTCTTGATGCACCAGAATTTATTGAAGCTAACAATACCCCAGTGCACCAGAATGATGCACACACTGATATGGAAACTAATACAGTGCCTAACACTGGACAAAGCAATAAGGATGATGACTTGGCTAGTTCAGATGGAAAGGAGATAGAGCACAATCGTAATGAAGTTACCCAAACAACCAATGTACCTCCATGTGATAAGAAAGAAAGCAATGGTACAGTTTTATCTAATAATAGTAACTTAAATGATCATACATTGGAAACTCAAATTGTTCCTTCCAACTCTGGTGAATTAGTGGATGATTAGAATGGGTTGTTAAATGATGGAACAGGTGATAAAGCAATGAATAATATGGACAAGGATAACTCCTATTCTACTAATGAATTTCCATATGATAACATCGACCCACCTGACGCTATCTGAATTATAAAGATGTAGCAAAAATTGCAAAACATTTCCAACAAACATCAAACTTTTGCATTTCCTCAAGCAAGCAAGAAAAAAAAGCAACCAAACAACTTGACATCATTACCACAGAATGCAAGCGCAGTGACCGGGATTATGAAACTAAAAGCAGAAGCTCAAAAGTTTAATCAATGTTACAAAGTATAGGATTTTGGAACGTAAGAGGAGCCGATCAATACTTCAAGCTTAATGCATGCAAAAGTCTTATTCACAAACATAATCCAAGCACATTGGCAATTCTAGAAACGAAATTAAATGTCACACTTACTGAGAGAGCTTCAAGGTACGCCAACCCCTCATGGTCTTTAATTCATAATCTGGATGAGGCAACTTATGGTAGAATATGCATCTTATTTGACCTATGTATACATTAACTTTCCAAGATCTTATCCACTGAGCAACGGATACATTGTCATAATATTCACATACCTACCTAAACATCATATTACATCATCTTTATTTATGCATGCAGTGCTGTGAATGTTAGGGAAAATATGTTCACATTATTACCCAACTTCAGACAAAATACACATCCATGGTTAGTTAGTGGAGACTTTAACTCTCCATTGCAACTCTTTGATAGAATTGGAGGCAGAAGTGTTACCATGAATGAAGTTCTTCCAAT
This sequence comes from Allium sativum, assembly GCA_030737875.1. NCBI lineage: Eukaryota > Viridiplantae > Streptophyta > Magnoliopsida > Asparagales > Amaryllidaceae > Allium > Allium sativum. The sequence continues at coordinate 594,052,999 of CM060922.1, forward strand.
AAACGTAGCCAATTTAGACTCTGATCTTATTAAAATTAATGCTACTGGAGTCGAATAAACATGGAATAATAAGAAAAAAGATGGTCCAAAGGACTTTTTGCAAAATTGATCATTCATTTTGTAATTATAATTCTCTGAACACTTGGCCATCATCAAACAACAACATGCCACTTCCATTACAATCCGACCATTTTCCACAAAACCTTGTTTTGGGTGATTAGAGCATTTATATGAAGCCATGTTTTAAGTTCTTTAATACTTGAATTAAAGAAAATAATTTTGCTGATCTTGTTGCAACAACTTGGATCTTACTATGATATGGTAATAACATGTTTTCCCTACATAAGAAGCACAACTACTAAAGAATGCATTAAAGGTTTTGGCCAGGGAGAAATTTGGTAGAGGTACGAAATTATCTGAAAGACTGATCGACCAATTAGAAAGCATTCAAGCTAATATGCTTGCTGATGTGTGCAATCCACATCTTGCTGCACTGGAGAGTGAATGTTCACAAAAACTTAAAGATGCAATGTACACTAAAGCTTTGATGAAGAGGCAGAAAGCCAGACTGAGATGGGCTCTTGATGGTGATAAAAACACTAAATATTTCCACTCTGCTCTCAAAGCCAAGCAAACTAGAGAGAACATCTTCATCATCACTGATATGGAAGATCAAATTCAGAACACTCAAGAAAGAGTATAATTTGCTTTCATCAGGTACTTCTCCTCTGTTTTCAGTAATGCTAACAATTTTATTCCCACTTTTACTGAATTGAGCCCCAACATTCTTCCAAAACTTTCTCTGCAAGATCATGACAAGCTAAGAATCCTAGTTAATAATGCTGAAATTAAGGATGCCATGTTTTCTTTAAATAAATCATCATGTGGAGGGCCTGATGGATTCAATGCCACTTTTTACACTACTTGTTGGAATACGGTGGGGGATGATGTATGTAAGGCTATCTCTACCTTTTTTTTAAAAATGCCAAACTAATGGATTCATATAATAATACTGTCTTGGCACTGATTCCTAAGGTTAAAAATGCTAATCATGTTAATGCTTTAAGACCTATAGCATGTTGTAATACAATTTATAAATGCATAGCTAAAATCATAGCTAACAAGCTCAAGAGTGTACAACCAAAGATTATTTCTCCTAACCAAACAGCTTTCTTAAGCAAGAGAAACATCTTAGATAATGTGTTCATCGCACAAGAATTGCTTAAAGGATATAATAAAAAAAACATATCTCATAAGGCTATGCTCAAACTTGATATTTAAAAAGCATTTGATACACTGCATTGGGACTTTATCACTAAAATTTTATCCTACATGAATTTTCCTACTAACATGATATCTTGGATATATGCATGCAAGTCAAGCGTTCACTTTTCAATTAACATAGATAGCAGTATTGTTGGTTATTTTTAAAGTAAAATAGGCATTAGACTAGGGGATCCCATGTCTACCTATATTTTTATCATCATTATGAAGCTACTCACTCGTTTATTTGATGAAGCTGTAGGAAATAATAATTTTTAACTGCATTCTAAATACAATGACCCTAGAATAACCTCACTTCTCTTTGTAGATGATTTAATCGTCTTCTGTAAACCTGACAATAATACCATGACAAACATCATGAGTATTTTAGACAAATTTTATAGAATTACAGGGTTGCAAATTAACATTGCCAAGTCTGAGCTGAACGTAGCTGGAGTTTCCTCTGTAGTTGCTAATGATCTTCACTTCATCCATGGTCTAAGCACTAATACAAACACGTCTACATATCTTGGCTTACCTTTCATCACTTCAAGAATCACTACAACTCAATTTCTTCAATTCTTTGAGAAGATCACAAACAGGATGGAAGGACGGGCGAATAGAATGCTTTCACAAGCTGGCAGTTTGACTCTTATCAAATCAGTTATCATCTCAATGCAGACGTACTGGTCAGAACATACATTTTACCTTAGAAACTTCTAAAAATGATTAGATATGCTTTTATGAAGTTTTTCTGGAAGAGAAACATCCATGTTAAATACTCTGCTCCAATTTCATTTAGTGTAATTGAAAAACCATTAAGTAAAGGAGGCTTAGGCATCATTAATTCTATTGTTTGGAACAAATCTGCATTTATTAAGGACATGTTGGGAAATTACGCAAATTTCCTTATGATTATATTTGTGGAGAAAAGAAATGAAATGTAGAATGGTAAGAGACACACAAATTTGATAACGGAGTTCGGCCAATTATGCCTACGTCTCCGGGCTGCTGCAGATCTTTTATTTAGAGAATATTACAAAGTGATTACACAGAACACTTTATACACAACGCTCGATCTCACTCTCTTCTTGCTCTCCTCTTCTTCTTAGTGGATTTGGAATGAGATTGGGATGAGACAGAAGTTATGAGGAGGAAGGATGTATATATAGAGAGGAGATGGTTGGGGGGGTTGGTGACTTGGTTGTTGGGCTTGGTAGGTGGTGGTTGGTGGCATACCCATGTAATAAACATGGGTGGCTTGGCTACCTACATGCAGGTTCCAACAATCTCCCACTTGAAGACTGATTTTAATCCGTCTTCACACCTTGATCGATACAACAGCCATTCTGCTCTTTTTACTCTAGAAGACCAACTGAAGTCGAACACAACTTCAGTTTATCCATAGTTATCGTCTTCTTTCCTATGGGTAACTCAGCCAGTTCCCATGTCTGGTTGGAGATGAGAGACTTCATCTCATCTTTCATGGCAAGCTCCCACTTGCTAGCATCTTCAGTCTGAAATGCTTCATCATATCATTCAGGTTCTCCTGCATTAGTCATGTAAAGAGTACCACTCTTTTTACCTTGAGCAATCGTCATTGCACCCTTTGAAATTTTCCAATCACCACCATGGAAATTCGTAGTATAGCCTTCACTAGCTAATTGTCCTATGGAAATAAAATTCTTTCTCAAATCAGGTATGTGTCTGACATCCTTTAGCTCCCAAACTGACGTATTTAGCTTTATCTTCACAGCACCTTTTCCAACGATATCACAAGGTTGATCGTCACCAAAATATACTTTTCGAAGATTTCCAGAGGTGTACCTTTCGAAGAATTCTTTCTGCGAAGTGGCATGAAACGATGCTCCAGAGTCCAGCACCCAAGACTCTTCCTTTCTCTCCAAAGAGCATATCAACACTTCATATCCTCCTGAGGTAGAAGTAACATTTGCCTCTGCCTTCGCCTCCTGGTCCTTTGGTGCACTTCTGCATTGATTTTTGTAGTGCCCGGTCTTTCTACAATTCCAACACTCAACAGTCTTTGAGCTGTGGGAATTGTTTGGATTTCTAGATTTAGATCTCCAATCCTTACCTCGGTTGTTCGATTTGCTGCGTCCATTTCCTCGTGTTGAATTACTTTCTCTTGATTGTGTATGCAGAATTGAAAATTTTGATGACTCACCAGAATCTCTTCGCCGGATCTCTTCACTGAGAACCATATCACGAATATCATCAAATTTTAACTTATTTCTTCCCGACGAGCAACTCACTGCTGTGATAGTAGCGTTCCAATTTTCTGGCAGGGAAGACAAAAGTATCAACGCGCGTACTTCTTCGTTAAACTCAATTTCAACTGAACTTAGTTGAGAAATAACTGTATTCAGTTCATTGAGATGTTGAGCTACCGATGCACCTTCTGTCATCCGCAAATTGAATAATCGCCTCATAAAATGAACTTTGTTAGAGGCCGATGGCTTCTCGTACATATTGGAGAGAGCCGCCATATGACCCGCCGTGGTCTTTTCTTTTGCTATGTTGAAAGCAACATTGCGAGATAACGTCAATCGAATAACTCCAAGGGCTTGTCTATCAAGAAGAGCCCAATCTTCATCCTTCATATTCTCTGGCTTCTTTTCTGAGAGAGGTTGATAAAGCCTTTTCTTGTACAGATAATCTTCAATCTGCATTTTCCAAAAGCCAAAGTCGGCTCCATCAAACTTCTCGATTTTCAACTTTCCTTCATCTGCCGCCATCGCTCCCACTCGAATTTAATTTCTTTTCTAACAGATTATGGCTCTGATACCAGTTGTTGGGAAATTACGCAAATTTCCTTATGATTATATTTGTGGAGAAAAGAAATGAAATGTAGAATGGTAAGAGACACACAAATTTGATAATGTAGTTCGGCCAATTATGCCTACGTCTCCGGGCTGATGCAGATCTTTTATTTAGAGAATATTACAAAGTGATTACATAGAACACTTTATACACAATGCTCGATCTCACTCTCTTCTTGCTCTCCTCTTCTTCTTAGTGGATTTGGAATGAGATTGGGATGAGATAGAAGTTATGAGGAGGAAGGATGTATATATAGAGAGGAGATGGTTGGTGGGGGGTTGGTGACTTGGTTGTTGGGCTTGGTAGGTGGTGGTTGGTAGCATACCCATGTAATAAACATGAGTGGCTTGGCTTCCTACATGCAGGTTCCAACAGGACATTGATAATTTGTTAAACTGTCATGATAGTATCTGGGTATCATGGTCTAGAAAACATGTTTCCAGAAATCATAATTTCTGGACAATGTCACCTCCCCCTTTTTTAAGTTGGACTTGGACTAGTATACTAAAAATTAGAAAAGAAATATTACCATATTTCAAATATAACTCTTCTGCATACACTCAGATTCTGTTCTGGAAGATCCACGGCTTGAATACGATGTTATACTGAATAATATCATACCACATCATGAGAAAGTGCTATCTGGTGTTCACTGTGAAGCTACGGTGGGTAGTTTGATTGTTAGTGGCAAATTCAACATGCTAAGAACCTCTACTCTCTGCTGCAATGATGTTTGGAAGATAATTGCTGCTCTTCCAACCTTAGTTCCTAGTATGGAGTGTTCTTCATGTAATTAGGCAGGTGAGAGTTTCACAATAAAGCAGATGTACATGTGTTTGTATAGGGTTAAAGCTATGCCTTTTTGTAGGTGGTATGAAATCATATGGAAAGGCCACAATGAAGGAAGAGAAAATTTCTTCCTCTAGAAAGTCATCAACAGTGCACCATTCACCAAAGTAAAGCTGCTTGTGTGTGGTTGTTTGATGCTAATAACTTGTGAATTCTGTGGAGGTAAACCATAATTTATTGGGCTCTTATTCTTTGAATGTACTCAAATCTACAAGATTTGGAAGTCATGAACAAAGCTGGTAGGAGCACTGTTGCTATGGACAATGAGACTGAATGAACAATGTTACATCAACACATTTCGAAGGGTGATAATCAAGGAATGCTGATCTCTTATGTACTCAAATCTATACTGATTATTTAGAAGATCGGAAATGAAAAAATATTTAGAGATAGCCAAGCAACTCCAAATTCACAAATAAAAACACAAGTGTTGCTGAAGATAAGAAATGGGATTCAAATGATGAGTCAAGTTTTCGACCTAGGAATTTAGAACTGAAGATCAATATTGGTTCTCTGGAATTGTTTTTGTTCATGTATGTTTATTTTCATTGTGTTTGATAGCCTTGTTCCTATGTTTTCTTTGTTTTGTTTTTTCTATCTTGGTTTCTATGTACTCGACTTATGGTTATCAATAAAGTGGTAAGGGCCTACTCAACCCTGTCGGCTTTGCCCAAAAAAATCAGAGATTTGTACCAATTAAATTTAAGTTGATTTGAATGAGAATTTGAAATATGAAATGAATGATAAATCGAATTTTGAAATACAAATATTTGGTTCAGATTGGATTATTATGTAAATTATTTTAGATTATTTATTATTTATACCGAACTATTGTACTTAAACTAGTTTTCTTTACTATTTGTTTTCATAACAATTCATAACTATTTAATATAAATTATCTTATATATTAAAATTTTATAGCTATTTTTAGTTAAAATATTTTATTATAATAATTTTAAAACTATTTTAACAAAACTATTTTATATTAAATTTAATATATATATATATTGGTTGTTTTAAATTTATTTATTTTATATTTAAGTTAATATTTTCAAAATAAAGTCTATTTCTAATCTGAGCAATTATGTTT